>CM062296.1:665583549-666053088 GCA_031216915.1 Pictodentalium vernedei
GCGCAAATTCATTACCCCTTAACGGACAGTGTTACAAATCATTTTTTTAATATATACCTATGGTATATACCTAACTTTTGTACGATCTTTCTGATGAAATTGTTCGTTTTTCGAAAGGACTACAACTTGATAAATTGGGTATGTCAGCACGTGACCGCCAATTATCTATAATGACGTAATCCTCGTGTGTGGGGAGAAAAATCATCCTCGATGAGTCTGAATGTGAGAATGGGGAAATCTCACCGTCGGGGCAAGATATTTGAACCAGACCCTTGGCAAGCCTCCAGACTCATCGGGGATCATAATATTCCCTTATGATCATCTGGCTTTATAGTGAAAAACAAGGAAAGACCTCCTCCAATGTCAGTAGTCCTGAGTCGGTGCTGGGATGGTTTTAATGTGTAGCTCGGTGTGAAGCAATAACTATCTCATTTATGTACTGTTTTTAAAGTGTAGCTCACTGCGAAGCATTTGTATGTCACGTGTCAAACGGGCGTTAATATACAATACTCGGACACTTTTAAATGAGTATAAAGAGTCTCATTCTCTGGACTATCTTTATATATTGGCTTTCCTTCACCGAATTAGCATAATGGGTTATGCTGGCATTAAATGGAGAATTATATATTATGTAATACTCAGTTACATTGTTGGTGTTATGTCTTTCTCGTTTCTCGTAAAGGAGAAAGACATATATAATTCCTTTTTATACGCCCTTTTATAAAAACGGTCGTATTATGTTATCAGTCTGTCCGTCTGTTCGTCTATCTATCTGTCTGTCCATAAACAATTTGGTTTCCGTTCATTTATAGTCGAATGCCTTGACGGATCGACATCAAACTTTCAGAAGTTGTTTTTAGCAATAAAATACAGGTCAAGTTCGATATTGGTGTTTCTCAGTCCATCTGCTGCAGAGATATGGCCCTTTGAAAACACAATTTTTCGAAAAAAATTGGTTTCCCTTCATTTAAAGTCGAACGCCTTGACGGATTGACATCAAACTTTCAGATGTTGTTTGTAGCAATAAAATACAGGTCAAGTTCGATATTGGAGTTTCTCAGTCCATCTGCTGCAGAGTTATGGCCCTTTGAAAACACAATTTTTGAAAAAAAATTGGTTTCCGTTCATTTAAAGCCGAACACCTTGACGGATTGACACCAAATTTTTCAGATGTTGTTTTATACGCCCATTTGAAAAATGGGACGTATTATGTGAATGGTCTCTCCACCCGTCTGTCTGTCCGTTCATGGACACATTTCGTTCCGGACGATAACTTTAGTTGTAATGGTTTGAGCTGAGTTAAATTTGGCGTGTGGATTTAGTATGACAAAATACAGGATGGGTTCGATTTCCATTTCTAGCGGCCCATTTGCAGTAGAGTTATGGCCCTTTATTTAAGGGAATTTAGCCTAACTTCATGTTTCTGGACGATAACTTTAGTTTGCCTTGACCGATTTATTTCAAATGTTCAGTTTTTTGTTTTTGACAACAAAATACAGCTCAAGTTCACTTTTGACCACAATCGCATGTACCTTTCCAGAGTTATTCCCCTTGAATGATTGCAAATTTGTGGATTTTGTGGTTTCCAGATAATAACTTTAGTTTGCCTTGACCGATTTTTTTCAAATTCTCAGATTTTGTTTTTGACCACAAAGCACAGCTCAAGTTCACCTTTGGCCATAATCGCATGTACCGTTCCATAGTTATTCCCCTTGAATGATTGCAAATTTGTGAATTATGTGGTTTCTGGATGATAACTTTAGTTTGCCATAACTAATTTGTTTCAAATTCTCAGATTTTGTTTATAACCACAATACACAGCTCAAGTTCACTTTCGGCCAAAATCATATGTATCTTTCCAGAGTTATTCCTCTTGAATTTGTGCATTTTGTGTTTTCCGGATTATAACTTTAGTATGGCCTGACTGATTTTTTATACGCCTGTTAAAAAACCGTCGAATTATGGAATCAGTCTGTCCGTCTGTCCATTTGTCCATCCATTTGTCCATCCGTCGTTCTGTCCGTTCATCAACATTTGGTTTTCAGATGATAACTTTAGTATTTTTTTTTTGATTGACTCCTAAACTTGGTATGTGGTTTAATCAAAACAAATGACAGGTCAAGTTCGAATATGGGGTCAGTTCGAACTTCGAAGTTCCCCTGAATTATGGCCCTTGTTGGACATAGAATGCATCAAATATTTGGTTTCTGGATGATAACTTTTATTATTTGTTTTCCGGTTGGTTCCAAACTTGGTATATTATTTAATCACAACAAAATACAGGTCAAGTTCGAATATGGGGTTGGTCTGAACAATTTTCACCCTCACCCCCATCCTTACCCCAACCCTTCAAAATAACAAAACGGGCGTATAATGTCCCGCTAGGCGGTGCTCTTGTTTCTTCTTTTCTCCTGTAAGCGATATCCTTTACTGAAGTGATTGAGAGATTGGATTTTCCTTTATGTCTTAGGCCCTCCATCCTTTTTACGATTCAGCTAGTCTGGGCCATTGGTTGTTGTATAAAAATATGATAAATTCTAAGTAATTTGTTTATTTTTTATACTTACCAATGGCCCAGATGGGTATGGCCCTCCCATGAGTGGGTACTCATACCTTCCCACTGTTTACAACATTTAAAGGCAATTATAGAAAGAATGATGGTTGGCACCAATTTCGGTCTCTTTCTGGATACTGCACATGCTCAGATCCAAAAAGTATGGAGGACCAGATAGGACATTAAATTTTTGATTTTGCATGCAAATTTTGGGGATTGGGGGGCAAAATTTGTGTTTGGCCCTGGATTAATTTTTGAGTTAGCACCAGCTAGTCTGGGCCATTGGTAAGTATAAAAAATATACAAATTACTTAGAATTTATCATTTTCGAAGCATGAGTTCATGGGAATCTAAACTGATTCTCGCAGATCAGAACAAATTTTAAGGTCTGGTAGTAATAAATGAGATGCTGAAGAATGTATTGTTTCTTTTTTTTTTAAAGTTGATTTTGTGAATGTTAAATGTGCATAACATTCAGAAGAGAAGAGTAATAGAGATGTGCTTCATTTATTGCAGGTGAATTCTGCTAATAACTGGGAATCAGCTGATTTAGGAGATGATGACAGAAAACAAAAGTTTCTCAGACTTATGGGAGGAGCAAAGGTACTGGAGTGTTGATTACCTCAGAACACTAGGGCGATGTTGTTTTATCGGTTTTGTAAGCGGGCTTTAGTTGTTGTTTTTTTTTAACCTTTCACCTAACGAATTGGCCACATCTACCAGCATAATTTACCAATTCATGAGTTGGGAAAAAACAAATTTTTTGAAAAAAATGAAACATAGGCCATTGGTGTCACAAAATCAAAAAATCATAGTTTTCTCAAAAAACAGTTTTCCAGCAATGTTATTTTTTGGAGGGAATGCCATGCCCCCACCCCAAGTACACCCACACATTAACCCACAATAAATAAGTGCCATTGTCATCTAACCATCCCTGCATGTCTCATAAAGATACACATGTAGTAAACACATGATGAAATGCTGATAGTGAGACTTTTGGATTATTAGTTCTTTGTTTAAGATAAATAAAACTGTATTTTTCAGTGCTGCATGAAATAAATGAATTTGAATCCAACTCCACTAACAGCAGGCCTTTAAACATTGCACGAACTAGCATTTAGTTCGTGCACCATTCGAGCAAATGTCCTGTGGCTTAACTGTTTTCCATTCATACAAGTTCTTTTCTGTAATGTGAAACATCAGCTGTAAAAGTGAAATGGATTCAGCAAAAAAAAAATGGGTTAGGCCTAAAAAAATAAAAAATCTGTTTCTCAGGCCTTCCCGCAGGGTCCTTTTGGCTGCCTCATGCTCTCTTTTTATAACCAATTTAAACTTAAAAAAAATTAAAATTAAATGGTTTATGTCTGATATTTTACCCAAGTTAAAAAAATTGATGAATTTGTCCCTTGAGTGCAAGAAGGCTTTGCAATGCTTTAGCATTGCAAAGCCTTCTTGCACTCAAGGGATGAAATACACCACCACCCATGCTATTCTGTAGATTATGAGGCCTAAAACTCGAACCAAGAACATGAACTTCTGATGGCAAAGAAGTAATTACTGAAATAAAAAATAAAATAAAAAACCGCTCGCCTGCATGCAATTTCACAAATAATGGCCTGAGAAACAGGAGATCTACTTTGTGTGGCCTTAAGCAAATTTTTTTTGCCAACCCGAATTTTGGGTAAAGCAAATTTTTAATTTTTAAAGGCCTGTAAAAGGTTGTGTATTTCATTCACATGTCAGTAGAGTGTGATACCATTTACATCCTACCAGAATTTCTGCCAAAATAAGATCTCGCATTAGTTATTGTATTTATTTTAGCAGAAATTCTGTTAAGACAGAAACAGGTTGGCTTTTTAGAAATACAGATATAGCGGAAAAACATCACAATGTTTTATTCCCTTACATGAAAAGGCACTAGTGATGAATCGATAATCGGAATCGGCAATAGGAACTGGCCGGTTATGGGGCATCAGCCGATTATGACAACCGGCAGTTTCCATTTTTTCTATATTTAACACTGACTATTAAAATCTCTTTGATATCTGAGCATTTCAATAAAGTTTCCCCATTAAAACGTGTAGTGCATATCCAAATATTTAGGGATTTGCAGAGCCGAAATATTACAGAATTTACCATCTGCAATTGGTATGAGATCGCCACATTCCCCAGCTTAGCGAAGTCACTGGTCTTCAGTCGTGGTGCTGAACACCGTTGCATTGGATATATGTATAAATAAAATGTGTTCATCCGCTAGTCTGTAGTACTTCATGATGCAAGCATCACAATACAATAAGAAATTAAAATTGGAGAAAAACTAAAAAACACTTTTTGCGATGGTAGATGATTGTTATGCAACATGTTAAGTCACATGACTGTCACAAACACGTTTTCAATTTGTCAAGCTCATTGTTTAATTCAGTTACCTCCCTTGCTGTTTCTCTCCAACTGAACATTAAATAATATATTCTGATGTCGCGTGGTTGTAAACAGTGTGCCATACAACTTCACAATACACATTAACATTAAAGTTATTATTCATTTAAGACACAAAGTATGTGTGCTCAGTATCTTCCTGGTTAATACAGCAAAGTGTATTGTATTATTACACAAAACCGTATTAACACTGTTTACCACAATAACACACAATTATCACAAGAGAACAGTATCATGTGATTGTATCGTTTATAACAATCTTCCCCCACCCCAACTCCCAAAAATGCAAATATTATTTTGGCTAATATTTCCCTGTAATAAACATGCATACTCTGAGAACTCATGTGGTTTTAAGCTTTCGTAATTGCTGATTTATCAACGAAATTCTGCAATATAACAGACACTAACAGATTTTCTTCTTAGTCCTATTTTAACCATCGGAATCGGCATCAAAATAGACATAATTGGCAGAGAAATAATCGGTCATCGGTTCATAGCAAGTTTTGATAATCGGTTCATCACTACAAGGCACCATCTGCAATGCTTTGGCACTGCAGTTGGCATCTTGTTGCGCTTAAGGGATGATATATATTTAGCTCATTCAGTTTTCCAGAAATCAGGTCAGTGAGGCTGAAATTCTTTGAGCCTTTCATGGTGTTGTAAGTTCATATGAAAATTATAATATTTATTTATTGGGACTTTAGGACACTTTCAACAGCCAGAGTCACCTTGTGTCGGAAAGTTTTATGGGTGGAGGAAGCTGGAGTACCCTGAGAGAACCACCGAGCAATGGTGAGCAACTGTCAAACTCCCCAACGTACTATCACCACATAAGCATGGTTAGCATTGGTTGAAAACAAGTGCACCATCGATGTGCAGTACACCTTAGTACACAGTGCCACTTTGCCCCCATGCGGGCAGTCAGGATTAAGTTCCTTACCCAAGGAAACAATGCAGTTGCCCCTGGAGGGGATCAAACCATGTGGACCTTTTGGATTGAAGTTCAATGACATAACCACTGAGCCACCAAGCTCCCTACTTGAATTTGGTTAATTGATATCAGTGGAAACCCTGTTTTTGGCTCACCAACATTAGTTGTGTGAGCCTATGGCATAGCCCTCATGTCGGCGTCGGCGTCAGCGTCGGCGTCGGCATCCACTCTCAAATATTTTGAACTTTTGTGTACAGGTTTTGATTTTTTGGCTTTTCAAATTTTTTTTTAGTTTCAGCATATTGCTATGGTGGTTCACTATAACATTTAACTCTTTTCCAGGGTATTTTGTCGTAATATTAACCCTTTGAATCAAATTTTAGACTTATTTTGATGTTTGCGTGCAGGTTTTGATGTTTTTTTTTCCCTTTCTTTCAAGTGGAGATTTACCTTGCAGCATATGTCCATGCTTTCTATTGTATGTAAACATGCATCTTAGGGCTATGTTTGTGTTATTTAACCCTTTTCCTGCTGAATTACTTCAATTTTGGACTTTTATGTACAGCTTTTGGACTTAGGCTTACAGCTTCTTACTTTTATGTACAGGTTGTGATAAAAAAAAACAATTTCAAGTGAGGTTGACCTCACTGCATATTGCAGTGGTGGTTATTATAACATTGATATCTTTCCAGTGCATTTTTAAATTTTTTTTAACTCCTTCAATAGATTTTTAGACTTATTTTGACGTTTGCGTGCAGGTTTTC
The DNA here is from genome assembly GCA_031216915.1 of Pictodentalium vernedei. Classification (NCBI taxonomy): domain Eukaryota; kingdom Metazoa; phylum Mollusca; class Scaphopoda; order Dentaliida; family Dentaliidae; genus Pictodentalium; species Pictodentalium vernedei. The sequence continues at coordinate 665,590,235 of CM062296.1, forward strand.
ATGGGTTTTTTTTTTTTCCTTTCTTCCAAGTGTAGAGTTTCTGCATATTGCTATGGTAGTTCACTATAACATTTAACTCTTTTCCAGGGTATTTTGTCTTCATTTTAACCCTTTGAATCAAATTTTAGACTTATTTTGATGTTTGCGTGCAGGTTTTGATGTTTTTTTGTTCCTTTCTTTCAAGTGGAGATTTACCTTGCAGCATATGTCCATGCTTTCTATTGTATGTAAACATGCATCTTAGGGCTATGTTTGTATTATTTAACCCTTTTCCTGCTGAATTACTTCAATTTTGGACTTTTATGTACAGCTTTTGGACTTAGGCTTACAGCTTCTTACTTTTATGTACAGGTTGTGATAAAAAAAAAAACAATTTCAAGTGAGGTTGACCTCACTGCATATTGCAGTGGTGGTTATTATAACATTGATATCGTTCCAGTGCATTTTTTAAAAAATTTTAACCCTTTGAATAGATTTTTAGACTTATTTTGATGTTTGCGTGCAGGTTTTCATGTATTTTTTTTCCTTTCTTCCAAGTGTAGATTTACCTTGTAGTATATGCTTTCTATTGTATGTAAACATGCATCTTAGGGCTACGTTGTATTCTTTAACCCTTTTCCTGCTTAATTATTTCAGTTTTGGACTTTTTTTTGTTTACAGGTTTGGATTTTTGTGCTTTTAAAAAAATGTTTTTCTTCTTTGCATATTGCTGTGGGGGTTCACGATAACATGTAACTCTTTTCCAGGGTATTTTGTCTTAATTTTAACCCTTGGAATCAAATTTTGGACTTATTTTGACGTTTGTGTGCACGTTTTGATGTTTTTTTACTTTTATGTGCAGGTTTTGAGGTTTGTCTTTCTTTTCTTCCAAGTGGTGACTTACCTTGTAGCATATTGCCATGGTTCCTATTTTATGTTAGGATGCTTCTTGGGGCTATTATTATATTATTTAACCCTTTAGCTGCTTATTTACTTTAAGTTTGGACTTTTGTGTGCAGGTTTTGTACTTTTGTGTGCAGGTTTTGATATTTTTTTTTAAGTGGAGTTTTACCTCTCTGGCATATTGCCATGGTGGTTACTGTAACATTTTCAGGGTATTTTTCTAAATTTTTACCCTTTGAAACAAATGTGATACTTTTATGTGCAGGTTTTGAGGTTTGTCTTTCTTTTCTTCCAAGTGGATATTTTTCAAGTAGACTTTCACCTTACTGGCATATTGCCATTGTGGTTACTGTGACAGGGTATTTTTCTCAATTTTAACCCCTTGAAACAAATGTGATACTTTTTTTTACTTTTATGTGCAGGTTTTGAGGTTTGTCTTTCTTTTCTTGCAAGTGGTGACTTACCTTGTAGCATATTGCCATGGTTCCTATTTTATGTTAGGATGCTTCTTGGGCTATTTTTATATTATTTAACCCTTTAGCTGCTTATTTACTTTAATTTTGTTCTTTTCTTTGCAGGTTTTGTACTTTTGTGTGCAGGTTTTGATATTTTTTTTAAGTGGAGTTTTATCTCACTGGCATATTGCCATGCTGGTTATTGTAATATTTTCAGGGTATTTTTCTAAATTTTAACCCTTTGAAACAAATGTGATACTTTTTTTACTTTTATGTGCAGGTTTTGAGGTTTATCTTTCTTTTTTTCAAAGTGGAGACTTACCTTGTAGCATATTGCCATGGTTCCTATTTTATGTTAGCATGCTTCATAGGGGTTATTATTATATTATTTAACCCTTTAACTGCTTATTTTCTTTAATTTTGGACTTTTGTGTGCAAGTTTTGAACTTTTTTTTTTTACTCCAGCCACCCCTTTGCATTGGCCACCTGTTGGTGAGCCACGGGGTACTGATACCCCCTCTAGTTGGATAATCTTCCATTCAGTACTGTGGTGACAATAGCATTCTCATTCATGATTGGATTGTGATATGGACGTGGCAGATTTGCACCACTGGACTGAGATTTCATACAAAAAATATTGCCAAACCAGGAGTGAATCATGAAAAAGAAATGAAAATAGTATCTGAGAGGCATTGTTTTCATGTTGCTTTTTTCAGGAGGGTTTACAGTGTTTTGTGCAGAAAAGTGGACCAAGAATTTCAACCGTTATCCCAGATGGATATGCATTTTCTCACATACAAGATGGCTTTTCTGATGGGTTTTGACTCAGCCAGGAGAGTTAGCGAGTTTCATGCCCTCTCGGTTGATCCGCCTTTTTTCAGGAGTGCCACCAACAGTGTTACTTTTACCACTGATTGCTCCTTTTTGGCCAAGAATCAGATACCAAAAACATCTCCGCCTCCTATTTGTATCAGGGCTCTTCCTTCTGTTGAGGGTAGTCGGCATTTGCTCTGTCCGGTTCGTGCCATTCGCATTTACCTCAACCACACACAGTTTATTTGAAAAGGCAGGAAGCGATTCTTTCTGTCCCTGATCCGTGGTTGACAGAAGATCTCTCCTCAATCCATTTCAAGGTGGATTTGTCTTGGTATTAGAGTGTCATACGCTCATTTGACGAGGGACAATTGTATTACCAATCACATTTCTGACCATGAGGTGCGTGCATTGTCTACTTCCTGGGCTTATGCTAACTCTGTCATGTTGGCAGACATTATGCAGGCAGCCTACTGGAGAAACGCTTCTGCTTTCTCCTCCTTCATGTTGGAGGTATTACAGTGTTTTGTGCAGAAAAGTGGGCCAAGAATTTCAACAAGATTGCAACACAGTCTTGATGTGGTCAATATAAGTTATCTCTGCAACATCCAGGGTACATGGAGATTTAATACCTGGATGTCGGCTTTCAACCATGAGGCGCAAGCCGAATGGTTGAAAAGGAGACATCCAGGTATTAAATCTCCATGTACCCTGGATGTTGCCTGAGATAACGATTTTGTCCTGCCTCCTAACACAGAAATAATGCTGAGATGTAAAATATGATCCCACATTAAGACTCAGGGGATGAAGTTTAAACCCCACACTGAACCTCAGGTTTTGAACCAAACAGCGAAACAAACGTCACAGCAAAACTATAAATAGCCCGAGTCTATTTCCGAATCGTTTATAAACTAGGTCACACGTGGAGAAGTTTTTCACTTTGGTGAAGTTTTAAAACCGATTCAAATTCAGCATCAAAGTCTTTCTTTGACAAATACTCTCTAAAAAGCTGTGCGGCAGTATTATATGATTTGACGGTGGATTTAGGCGTGTGTTCAATCCATTTGCGAACGATGTCTCCATTGGAGTGACAAGCAAAGCGAGAGATTGGCAATTTGTATTCTGCTCAAGCGATATCGAAGATAAACAGATGAGTTGCTCCCCTTGATGTTCTCACCCCACAAAGCACAAAAGTATATTTGCGAACCCGATTCAATCTGTTCAGTTCTCATCGAATACGACAGCCAACAACTGCTTCTACTCATAGGGCTACAACATTTTTAGTCCCCTACCAACATTGCCAGAGGGGACTATAGGTTTGCCATGTCTGTCGGTCCGTCTGTCAATCACACTTTAGTTTTCCAGACTTTTTTTTAGAAATGCTTCAACCGAATGATTTCATTTTTGTTAAACTACTATAGAACGATGACTTACAGATCAAATTTGAGTTTCATGATGATTGCTTTATTCTTGTGTGAGTTATGACCCTTGGAAATATGGAAAAGCGCCAAAATATCAGTTTTCCAGACTATTTTTGGAAACGCTTCAACGGAATGATTTCATTTTTGGTAAACTACTAGAGAACGATGACTTACAGATCAAGTTTGAGTTTCATGCTGATTGCGTTATTCTTGTGTGAGTTATGACTCTTGGAAATATGGAAAAGTGCAAAAATATCAGTTTTCCAGACTTTTTTTGGAAACGCTTCAACGGAATGATTAGATTTTTGATAACCAACTATAGAACGATGACTTACAGATCAGGTTTGAGTTTCATGTTGATTGCATTATTCTTGTGTGAGGTATGGCCCTTGGAAATATGGAAAAGCATCAAAATATCAGTTTTCCGGCCTTTTTTTTTTAAACGCTTCAACGGAATGATTAGATTTTTGGTAACCTACTATAGAACGATGACTTACAGACCAAGTTTGAGTTTTGAGCTGATTGCGTTATTCTTGTTTGAGTTATGGCCCTTGGAATGTCTGTCAGTCACACCTTAGTTTTCCGGACTTTTTTTTAAAATTCTTCAACCGAATGATTTCATTTTTGGTAACCTACTATAGAACGATGACTTACAGATCAAGTTTGAGTTTCATGCTGATTGCATTATTCTTGTGTGAGTTATGGCCCTTGGAAATATGGAAAAGCGCCAAAATATCGGTTTTACGGACTTTTTTTAGAAACGCATCAATGGAATAATTTCATTTTTGGAAAACTACTATAGAACGATGACTTACAGACCAAGTTTGAGTTTCATGCTGATTGCGTTATTCTTGTGTGAGTTATGACCCTTGGAAATATGGAAAAGCGCCAAAATATCAGTTCTCCGGACCTTTTTTGGAAACGCTTCAACGGAATGATTTCATTTTTGGTAACCTCCTATAGAACGATGACTTACAGATCAAGATTGAGTTTCATGCTGATAGCAGTATTCTTTTGTGAGTTATGGCCCTTGGAATGTCTGTTAGTCTGTCGGTCACACTTTAGTTTGCCGGATTTTTTTTGGAAATGCTTCAACGGAATGATTTCATTTTTGGTAACCTGCTATAGAACAATGACTTACGGATCAAGTTTGAGTTTCAAGCTGATTGCATTATTCTTGTTTGAGTTATGGCCCTTGGAATGTCTGTCAGTCACACTTTAGTTTTCCGGACTTTTTTTTTAAATGCTTCAACCGAATGATTTCATTTTTGGTAACCTACTATAGAACGATGACTTGCAGATCAAGTTTGAGTTTCATGCTGATTGCATTATTCTTGTGTTGGTTATGGCCCTTGGAAATATGGAAAAGCGCAAAAATATCGGATTTCCAGTAGAGCTGCCGCGGTTAAGACTTTTTTCTGACCGGTTAACCAGCGTGTTTGACCGTGGTTAACCATGGTTAACCGCATTTAAGGTACCTATATTTGTAGTGTGTTCTTGCTTCAACTGTAATTATTCTATCGGGCCGGCCAATGTTGTTATTTACATTGACCTTAAATAATAATAACAAAGTATTCTATTTAATCGTTGTTGTTCAATCGCCCATGTGTTTACATCAGTGCGTGTACCGGAAATCAACAGGTTTGTGGGGTCAATATGGATGAAACCGTAAAAAATACAAAATCATCAAAATAACAACGAAAAAATAAGTAATAACACATTAAATGTCTGCCAGCAATACCTGGAGAGACGTATTTATTTATTCCATGAACTCCAATTCCCTGATGTGTAATGTCCGGTTATAAATTACGCACACGTGCACCAGGTAAAGTTAGTTTCAATAGCACCAACAATGTTTAAGTGGGACAACAATTTGAAAATAATTTGCGCTTTAGCCTGCGCATTTGTTGTATTTTTATTGTTTTTTCCAGAACGTTCTCGCATTCCGGAAAAATGAACTTAATCACAACAACTGCGCAGGTTACGGCGCAATTGGTGCTCTGATTCTGAAACTATGAAGTTTCAGTCACAAACGAGCGTTGGATTTTCTTGACAGGGATGAAGACGTTGGGGTGATAAACAAACAACAAAAAACAAATAAATACAAGTATTTTTTAAATGTTGAATAATAATTTTCCTTTATTCTTTTATCTTATTCACCACGTGGTAACTCGTGAAAACTTACCTATTTCCGTTGCATCCCAAACGACTTATACACGGGGGCGACTTATACACGGACATATACAGTGAGTATAGTGAATGTAAGGTTAACCGGCTAAAACATTTTCTTGACCGGTCAAAGTTTTAACCACAGGTTAACTAGTTATCCGGATAACCGCGGCAGCACTATTTTCCAGACTTTTTTTGGAAATGCATCAATGGAATAATTTCATTTTTGGTAACCTACTATAGAACGATGACTTACAGATCAAGTTTGAGTTTCCTGCTGATTGCATTATTCTTGTGTGAGTTATGGCCCTTGGAAATATGGAAAAGCGCCAAAATATCAGTTTTCCAGACTTTTTTTGGAAACGCTTCAACATGATTATTTCATTTTTGGTAAACTACTATAGAACGGTGACTTACAGATCAAGTTTGAGTTTCATGCTGATTGCCGTATTCTTGTGTGAGTTATGACCCTTGGAAATATGGAAAAGTGCCAGAATATCAGTTTTCCAAACTTTTTTTGGAAACGCTTCAATGGAATGATTAGATTTTTAGCTCACCAACTTTAGTTGTGTGAGCTTATGGAATGGCTCGATCGGTCGGCGTCGGTGTCGGCGTCAGCGTACGTGTCCAATAATGTTAAAGTTTCTGTTTAGGTCACTTATTCGCCCTATTTCCATATCATGGCTTTTATAATGCTGCTATATGATGATTATTATCATTTTACCATGATTTAACCCCTCATACCCTACATTTTAGACATTTTTCTTGACATTTTTAGTTACGTTTAGTTTTCTGTTTAGCTCAGAATTTCATGTTTAACTAAGTGTTTAGGTCAGCTGCTGTGCTCCTTCTCTTCCAATGGCACTTATATTTATCATACATGTTCCTCAGTATCATTGTTCCATGATTAACCCCTCATACCCTGCATTTTAATCACTTTTCTTGACATTTTTAGTTGCGTTTAGTTTTCTGTTTAGCTCGGAATTTCATGTTTAACTTAATGTTTAGGTCAGCTGCTGTGCTCCTTCTCTTCCAATGGCACTTATATTCATCATACATGTTCCTCAGTATCATTGTTCCATGATTAACCCCGCATACCCTGCATTTTAATCATTTTTCTTGACATTTTTAGTTGCGTTTAGTTTTCTGTTTAGCTCGGAATTTCATGTTTAACTTAGTGTTTAGGTCAGCTGCTGTGCTCCTTCTCTTCCCATGGCACTTATATTCATCATACATGTTCCTCAGTATCATTGTTCCATGATTAACCCCTCATACCCTGCATTTTAATCATTTTTCTTGACAATTTTAGTTGCGTTTAGTTTTCTGTTTAGCTTGGAATTTAATGTTTAACTTAGTGTTTAGGTCAGCTGCTGTGCTCCTTCTCTTCCCATGGCACTTATATTCATCATACATGTTCCTCAGTATCATTGTTCCATGATTAACCCCTCATACCCTGCATTTTAAACATTTTTCTTGACATTTTTAGTTGCGTTTAGTTTTCTGTTTAGCTCGGAATTTCATGTTTAACTTAGTGTTTAGGTCAGCTGCTGTGCTCCTTCTCTTCCCATGGCAATTATTTTCATCATACATGTTCCTCAGTATCATTGTTCCATGATTAACCCCTCATACCCTGCATTTTAAACATTTTTCTTGACATTTTTAGTTGCGTTTAGTTTTCTGTTTAGCTCGGAATTTCATGTTTAACTTAGTGTTTAGGTCAGCTGCTGTGCTCCTTCTCTTCCCATGGCACTTATATTCATCATACATGTTCCTCAGTATCATTGTTCCTTGATTAACCCTTCATACCTGCATTTTAAACATTTTTCTTGACATTTTTAGTTGCGTTTAGTTTTCTGTTTAGCTCGGAATTTCATGTTTAACTTAGTGTTTAGGTCAGCTGCTGTGCTCCTTCTCTTCCCATGGCAATTATTTTCATCATACATGTTCCTCAGTATCATTGTTCCATGATTAACCCCTCATACCCTACATTTTAAACATTTATCTTGAAGTTTTTAGTTGCGTTTAGTTTTCTGTTTAGCTCGGAATTTCATGTTTAGCTTGATGTTAAGGTCAGCTGCTGTGCTCCTTCTCTTCCCATGGCACTTATATTCATCATACATGTTCCTCAGTATCATTGTTCCATGATTAACCCCTTATACCCTGCATTTTAGACATTTTTCTTGACATTTTTAGTTGCGTTTAGTTTTCTGTTTAGCTCAGAATTTCATGTTTAACTAAGTGTTTAGGTCAGCTGCTGTGCTCCTTTTCTTCCCATGGCACTAATATTCCTCATACATGTTCCTCAGTATCATTGTTCCATGATTAACCCCTCATACCCTGCATTTTAAACATTTTTCTCGACATTTTTAGTTGCGTTTAGTTTTCTGTTTAGCTCGGAATTTCATGTTTAACTTAGTGTTTAGGTCAGCTGCTGTGCTCCTTCTTTTCCCATGGCACTTATATTCATTATACATGTTTCTCAGTATTATTGTTCCATGATTAACCCCTTATACCCTGCATTTTAAACGTTTTTCATCACATTTTTAGTTGCGTTTAGTTTTCTGTTTAGCTCGGAATTTCATGTTTAACTTAAATGTTTAGGTCAGCTGCTGTGCTCCTTCTCTTCCAATAGCACTTATATTCATCATACATGTTCCTCAGTATCATTGTTCCATGATTAACCCCTCATACCCTGCATTTTAAACATTTTTCTTGACATTTTTAGTTGCGTTTAGTTTTCTGTTTAGCTCAGAATTTCATGCTTAACTTAGTGTTTATGTCAGTTTCTGTGTTTTACTTTTAAGAGGTTGTGTTTAGGTAAGCTTTGTCACATGTTATGAGCCTGTTTGATACAGTTCTTGTGTTTGCCAAAGTTACTATCAAAGAGGAATGTTGGTGAGCTATAGGGCGTTGGCGTCCTTCTTGTTGATAACCTACTATAGAACAATGACTTACAGATCAGGCTTGAGTTTCATGTTGATTGCATTATTCTTGTGTGAGTTATGGCCCTTGGAAATATGGAAAAGCGTCAAAATATCAGTTTTCTGGACTTTCTTTGGAAACGCTTCAACGGAATGATTTCATTTTTAGTAACCTACTATAGAACGATGACTTACAGATCAAGTTTCATTTGCACTCTGTCCATCCGTCAGTCAGTCTGTCAGTCACACTTTAGTTTTCCGGACTTTTTTTTTAAATGCTTCAACGGAATGATTTCATTTTTGGTAACCTTCTATAGAACGATGACTTACAGGTCAAGTTTGAGTTTCATGCTGATTGCATTATTCTTGTGTGAGTTATGGCCCTTGGAAATATGGAAAAGCTCCAAAATATCAGTTTTCCAGACTTTTTTTGGAAACGCTTCAACGGAATGATTTCATTTTTGGTAACCTACTATAGAACGGTGACTTACAGATCAAGTTTGAGTTTCGTGCTGATTGCCTTATTCTTGTGTGAGTTATGACCCTTGGAAATATGGAAAAGTGCCAGAATATCAGTTTTCCAAACTTTTTTTGGAAACGCTTCAACGGAATGATTAGATTTTTGATAACCTACTATAGAACAATGACTTACAGATCAGGCTTGAGTTTCATGTTGATTGCATTATTCTTGTGTGAGTTATGGCCCTTGGAAATATGGAAAAGCGTCAAAATATCAGTTTTCTGGACTTTCTTTGGAAACGCTTCAACGGAATGATTTCATTTTTAGTAACCTACTATAGAACGATGACTTACAGATCAAGTTTCATTTACACTCTGTCCATCCGTCAGTCAGTCTGTCAGTCACACTTTAGTTTTCCGGACTTTTTTTTTAAATGCTTCAACCGAATGATTTCATTTTTGGTAACCTGCTATAGAACGATGACTTACAGAGGAAGTTTGAGTTTCATGCTGATTGCATTATTCTTGTGTGAGTTATGGCCCTTGGAAATATGGAAAAGCACCAAAATATCGGTTTTCCAGACTTTTTTGGAAACGCTTCAACGGAATGATTTCATTTTTGGTAAACTACTATAGAGCAATGACTTACAGATCAAGTTTGAGTTTCATGCTGATTGCATTATTCTTGTGTGAGTTATGATCCTTGGAAATATGGAAAAGCACAAAAATATCAGTTTTCCGGACTTTTTTGGGAAACGCTTCAACGGAATGATTTCACTTTTGGTAACCTACTATAGAACGATCACTTACAGGTCAGGTTTGAGTTTCATGCTGATTGCATTATTCTTGTGTGAGTTGTGGCCCTTGGAAAAATGGAAAAGTGCCAAAATATCAGTTTTCCAGACTTTTTTTTGGAAACGCCTCAACGGAATGATTTCATTTTTGGTGAACTACTATAGAAAGATGACTTACAGATCAAGTTTGAGTTTCATGCTGATTGCATTATTCTTGTGTCAGTTATGACCCTTAGAAATAAGAAAAAGTGCCAAAATATCGGTTTTCCGGACTTTTTTTGGAAACGCATCAATGGAATAATTTCATTTTTGGTAACCTACTATAGAACGATGACTTATAGATCAAGTTTGAGTTTCATGCTGATTGTGTTATTCTTGTGTGAGTTATGGCCCTTGGAAAGTCTGTTAGTCTGTCTGTCACACTTTAGTTTTCCGGACTTTTTTTGGAAATGCTTCAACAGAATGATTTCATTTTTGGTAACCTTCTATAGAACGATGACTTACAGGTCAAGTTTGAGTTTCGTGCTGATTGCATTATTCTTGTGTGAGTTATGGCTCTTGGAAATATGGAAAAGCGCCAAAATATCAGTTTTCCAGACTTTTTTTGGAAACGCTTCAACGGAATGATTTCATTTTTGGTAAACTACTATAGAACGATGACTTACAGATCAAGTTTGAGTTTCATGCTGATTGCATTATTCTTGTTTGAGTTATGGCCCTTGGAATGTCTGTCAGTCACACTTTAGTTTTGTGGACTTTTTTTTAGCTCACCTGACTGAAAGTCAGGGTGAGCTTTTCTTATCACTCTTCGTCCGTCGTCCGTCATCCATCGTCCTGCGTGAAGGTGGTGTTTGAGCCTCTTTCTCCTAAACCACTGGCCACATTTTAATTAAATTTTATGTAAGTAGTGATTTTATAGGGGCATTTTGATTTTTATCCAAAATAGGTTTCTGCTCATATTGAGCAGAGTTGTGGGGAAAAAATGGCCAAATTTTTTGAAAATCTTCTTGTAATGAACCACCAGTAGCAGAGACTTGATATGTGGTATACAGAGTCCTTTTGAGGTTTAGAATCAAATTTGTTCAAGAGAAGTTTGTCGGGCATTATTTGCCTTCGTTATGGGAGGGGCAAAAATTTTGGCCACGCCTAAAATTTCTGTTTTCAGAACCGTGAGGTCGATTTGAACCAAATTTGATATGAGATGAAAATGGGTCATAAGTAGTTGATTGATGCCAAAAAAAATTTTCTCATTGCCCCGTGGGAACCTCGGGAGCTAAAAATAGGAAAAACCTTAAAACAGCCATATCTCCAAAACTACACGGCGCAGAGAATTCTTCTTTTGTATAAAGCTTACTTTTATCCAGTAGAATAGAATGGTTAAAAAAATCCCTATCGGTTTGATCACAAGGTACTTTTTTCAGGAGTCTGCACTTTTTAACACTGTAGGCAATGGGAAAAAGATTAAAATCTTCTTCTCCGGATCCAGCAGGCAGAATCTTTTTGATATTTGGTATGCAACATTGTGGGGTGGATCTGATTCAAGTTTGTTCAAATCGGCTCCCTGGATTCATATTTGGGCTCACTATAGAAGCCTGAATTCGAACTTAGTGCATTTCAGGCAAATTTCTTAAAAAATCATCTTTTTCCAGATCGAGCAGGCAGAATCTTTTGATATTTGGCATGCAACATTGTGGGGTGGATCTGATTCAAGTTTGTTCAAATCGGCCCCCTGGGTTTATATTTGGGCTCAGTATAGAAGCTCGAATTCGAACTTAGTGCATTTCAGGCAAATTTCTTCAAAATCTTCTCCAGATCCAGCAGGCAGAATCTTTTGATATTTTGTATGCAACATTGTGGAGTGGATCTGATTCAAGTTTGTTCAAATCAACCCCCTGGATTCATATTTGGGCTAACTATAGAAGCCCGAATTCAAACTTAATGCATTTCGGGAAAATTTCTTAAAAAGTCTTCTTCTCCAGATCGAGCAGGCAGAATCTTTTGATATTTGGTATGCAACATTGTGGGATGGATCTGATTCAATATTCAAATCGGCCCCCTGGTTTGATATTTGGGCTCAATATAGAAGCTCGAATTCGAACTTAGTGCATTTCAGGCAAATTTCTTATAAAATATTCTTTTCCAGATCGAGCAGGCAGAATCTTTTCATATTTGGTATGCAACATTGTGGGGTGGATCTGATTCAAGTTTGTTCAAATCGGTCCCCTGGGTTTATATTTGGGCTCAGTATAGAAGCTCGAATTCGAACTTAGTGCATTTCAGGCAAATTTCTTCAAAAATCTTCTTCTCCAGATCCAGCAGGCAGAATCTTTGGATATTTGGTATGCAACATTGTGGGGTGGATCTGATTCAAGTGTGTTCAAATCGGCCCCCTGGATTCATATTTGGGCTCACTATAGAAGCCCGAATTCGAACTTAATGCATTTCAGGCAAATTTCTTCAAAAATCTTCTTCTCCAGATCCAGCAGGCAGAATCTTTTGATATTTGGTATGCAACATTGTGGGGTGGATCTGATGGAAGTTTGTTCAAATCGGCCCCCTGGATTTATATTTGGGCTAACTATAGAAGCTCGAATTCGAACTTAGTACATTTCAGGCAAATTTCTTCAAAAATCTTCTTCTCCAGATCCAGCAGGCAGAATCTTTTGATATTTGGTATGCAACATTGTGGGGTGGATCTGATTCAGGTTTGTTCAAATCGGCACCCTGGGTTTATATTTGGGCTCAGTATAGAAGCTCGAATTCGAACTTAGTGCATTTCAGGCAAATTTCTTCAAAAATCTTCTTCTCCAGATCCAGCAGGCAGAATCTTTTGATATTTGGAATACAACATTGTGGGGGTGGATCTGATTCAAGGTTGTTCAAATCGGCCCCTGGATTCATTTTTGGGCTCACTATAGAAGCCCGAATTCGAACTTAATGCATTTCAGGCAAATTTCTTAAAAAATCTTCTCCAGATCCAGCAGGCAGAATCTTCTGATATTTGGTATGCAACATTGTGGGGTGGATCTGATTCAAGTTTGTTCAAATTGGCCCCCTGGTTTTATATTTGGGCTCAATATAGAAGCTCGAATTCGAACTTAGTGCATTTCAGGCAAATTTCTTAAAAAATCTTCTTCTCCAGATCCCGCAGGCAGAATCTTTTGATATTTGGTATGCAACATTGTGGGGTGGATCTGATTGAAGTTTGTTCAAATTGGCCCCCGTGGATTCATATTTGGGCTCACTATAGAAGCCCGAATTCGAACTTAGTGCATTTCAGGCAAATTTCTTAAAAAATCTTCTTCTCCAGATTCAGCAGGCAGAATCTTTTGATATTTGGTATGCGACATTGTGGGGTGGATCTAATTCAAGTTTGTTGAAATCGGCTCCCTAGATTCATGTTTGGGCTCACTATAGAAGCTCGAATTCGAACTTAGTGCATTTCAGGCAAATTTCTTTGAAAATCTCCTTCTCAAGATCCAGCAGGCAGAATCTTTTGATATTGGGTATGCACCATGCTTAGGGGGGTGAAATTCAAGTTTGTTCAAGCCAAGTCCCTGGGTTCATATTTGGGCTCACTATGGTAGCCCAAATTATAACTTAGTTCAAAATGAGGAATTTTCTTTAAAAATCTTTTTCAGATCCAGCAGTTTGAATGTTTTGATATTTGATATGCAGCATCCTTAGGGGAGTGAGATTCAGGTTTGTTCAAGCCATGTCCCTAGGTCCATAATTGGACTCACTGTGGAAGCTTGAATTGTAACTTAGTTCAAAATGAGGAATTTTCTTTGAAAATCTTCTTCTTCAGATCCAGCAGTCAGAATGTTTTGATATTTGGTGTGCAGCATCCTTAGTGGGGGGAGGGGGGGGGGGTGAGATTCAAGTTTGTTAAAGCCAAGTCCCTGGGTTTATATATGGGCTCCCTATGGGAGCTCGAATTATAACTTAGTTCAATATGCGGAATATTCTTTAAAAATCATTTTTTTTTAGATCCACTGGTCAGAATTTTTGGATATTTGGTATAAGCTTTTCTTAGGAGGAGCAGATGCAACTTGTTGAAATCAATTCTCTGGGTTGATATTTAGGCTACCATGTCAGGTGAGCGCCCTCGGGCCCCCTGGGACCTCTTGTTTAAATGCTTCAACCAAATGATTTCATTTTTGGTAACCTACTATAGAACGATAACTTACAGATCAAGTTTGAGTTTCATGCTGATTGCATTATTCTTGTGTGAGTTATGGCCCTTGGAAATATGGAAAAGCGCCAAAATATCAGTTTTCCTGCCTTTTTTTGGAAACGCTTCAATGGAATGATTTCATTTTTGGTAACCTACTGTAGAACAATGACTTATAGGTCAGGTTTGAGTTTCATGCTGATTGCATTATTCTTGTGTGAGTTATGGCCCTTGGAAAGTCTGTTAGTCTGTCGGTCACACTTTAGTTTTCCGGACTTTTTTTGGAAATGCTTCAACGGAATGATTTCATTTTTGGTAACCTACTATAGAACGATGACTTAAAGGTCAGGTTTGAGTTTCATGCTGATTGCATTATTCTTGTGTGAGTTATGGCCCTTGGAAATATGTAAAAGCACCAAAATATCAGTTTTCCAGACTTTTTTTGGAAACGCTTCAACGGAATGATTTCATTTTTGGTAAACTACTATAGAACGATGACTTACAGATCAAGTTTGAGTTTCATGCTGATTGCATTATTCTTGTGTCAGTTATGACCTTTAGAAATAAGAAAAAGTGCCAAAATATCGGTTTTCAGGACTTTTTTTGGAAACGCATCAATGGAATAATTTCATTTTTGGTAAACTACTATAGAATGATGACTTACAGACCAAGTTTGAGTTTCATCCTGATTGCGTTATTCTTGTGTGAGTTATGACCCTTGAAAATATGGAAAAGCGCCAAAATATCAGTTCTCCGGATCTTTTTTGGAAATGCTTCAGTGGAATGATTTCATTTTTGGTAACCTACTATAGAACGATGACTTACAGATCAAGTTTGAGTTTCATGCTGATTGCTTTATTCTTGTGTGAGTTATGGCCCTTGGAAAGTCTGTTAGTCTGTCGGTCACACTTTAGTTTTCCGGACTCTTTTTAGAAATGCTTCAACGGATTGATTTCATTTTTGGTAACCTACTATAGAACGATGACTTAGAGGTCAAGTTTGAGTTTCATGCTGATTGCATTATTCTTGTGTGAGTTATGGCCCTTGGAAATATTGAAAAGTGCCAAAATATCAGTTTTCCAGACTTTTTTTTGGAAACGCTTCAATGGAATGATTAAATTTTTGATAACCTACTATAGAATGATGACTTACAGATCAGGTTTCAGTTTCAAGCTGATTGCATTATTCTTCTGTGAGTTATGGCCCTTGGAAATATGGAAAAGCATCAAAATATCAGTTTTCTGGGCTTTCTTTGGAAACGCTTCAACGGAATGATTTCATTTTTAGTAACCTACTATAGAACGATGACTTACAGATCAAGTTTCATTTGCACTCTGTCCATCCGTCAGTCTGTCAGTCAGTCTGTCAGTCACACTTTAGTTTTCCAGACTTTTTTTGGAAATACTTCAACCGAATGATTTCATTTAAGAATTAATACAATTTGTATTAATGAAAGTTTAAGCTGAAACAAGAATATCTTTCACTAATTAAACTGATCTTGTATGGTTTCCATGTATACCAGGCTAGGTACATGCAGCTGAGTTGCTTTATACCATGTATAGCCTCAAGAGCTATTTCTATAAATTTAACTAAGTTCTGTGCAGATATTTTAATGTTAATACTGGGCTTTCCTTGTTTGTTGAAAGTTACCATTTGTTGCCTCCAAGCTGACTCAGACTTGCAGGCTGCAGAATGGTATTTTTCTGCAGACGTGAACAATCCATCCATTGTCATGTGTTACTGGTGACATTCCAGAGTTGTGACATGGGTATTCTAGCTAAACGTTTCCAGGAAAACTACAAAGAGGTATGACCAAATATGGAAATGGGAATTGCAAAACTTGCTTGTATATACCTAGTCCCAGCTAGACCAAATCAGTCTCGCTCGTTTCTTTGAAATGCACAGACATTCTGTTCAGTCTGTTCAGTAACCACCCACCAGCCCCACCAATACCCCTTCTTCCTTGCCCTTTATGCCTTGGCCACGTTTTTCTGGTTCTCTTGGGTACTTTATGTTTTGTTTTTGACATGCCTCACTGTGACTCGGTTTGCTGCATGATCTGGCTGGCGGTTGCGATGCTGAAAATACTTTGTGTTCTCAGCATCTTCTCCCCAATTCATTTCAGTCACCTAGGCTGCAATACTAATCTTCACCCATGGTGGACTTTGCAACTAGGTACTAGTTCAATAACATGTCTTTGTGTGACACTGCAGTATTCATACCTCGGTCGGCGGTTGCGATGCTGAAAATACTTTGTGTTCTCAGCATTGTCTCCCCAATTCATTTCAGTCACCTAGGCTGCAATACTAATCTTCACCCATGGTGGACTTTGCAACTAGGTACTAGTTCAATAACATGTCTTTGTGTGACACTGCAGTATTCATACCTCGGTCACACCTGATGATATCACCACATCGAGGTGCTCTCCTAATTCTACGCTGTATTGTGAAGCAGACCGAATCACCTCAAAGGGCCAAAAATGTTTGAATGTTTATATATGTACAGTTCATTTAAATAAATAGAAGAAAAAAAAAAAAAAGTATAATTCATACTACTGTGTTGTTTACTGCTTAAATCTTGGTAACCTACTGTAGAACAATGACTTACAGATCAAGTTTGAGTTTCATGCTGATTGTATTATTCTTGTGTGAGTTATGGCCCTTGTAAATATGGAAAAGCGCCAAAATATCAGTTTTCCTGATTTTTTTTTGGAAACACTTCAACGGAATTCACGCCGATCACATCTAGGTTATAACATTTGTATAATTTTTAATCCTCATTAGTCCGTTAGGGGACATTGTATTGCTTCAGCGATACGTGAGCTCTTGTTTAATTTGTATTAGTATTCACTACAATACGACAATAAGTTGGATATAACTTAACAGTTCTAATAGGAGTTTCTGCAATCGATGTGACCCAGTCTGGGCTCCCCGTGGGAACCCCGGGAAGTAAGCAGCACTTGTTTACTGCGATAAACCAGTTCCGCTTTACTAGTAAAATAGGACCCAGTCACCAATGCTTGGGGTGAAAGTCCTCTAAAATGGGCAACATGTTGATAAACGATTGACTAAACTTGACTTCATCGCCATGTTGTGTCACGATTAGCCATTGTGCATAAATATGTGACGTTAACCACCAACAAACAAACAAACAGACCCAGTCTGGGTCCAAGGTTATTTTTATCACCTGGATGTTTCTCGAGTGACAAACGGGGAACAACGGTGCAAGCTCTTATCATCCGCATGTTTGAAGATAGCCGATACCATGGCTATTTGTTTCGGTCATGTTGACCAATCAGAAGATGCGATGCATACTGATACAGGGACAAACTTCTCTGTCCGCTTGTGTAATCATAGAATTGTATATTTCAAGTGAACAAATATAAAGTTTGTTGAAAAATATGTGGTGCTGGAAAATGACACCCTTTTTCAGTTTTTGGTAGTACAGTTTAGCTATCGTCCAGTCCACCCGTGTTTTGGACAGGCAGATTTTTTTCCTTTTCCCCAAAGAGCCTGCACCCCGAGTGGACAGATGTTGGTGCAAACATGGACTATAAGGGTGTAATTTATTTTTTTACTTTGGTAACTCTTTCAGGACATGCCAAACTAAAAAAATAAATTACAGTGCGACCGCTGTGGACTGATCACTTTCCATGGGTGAGCAATATTTTCATGGATGCAATCATGTTAGATTCCAAACACTAATTACAGGAATACCGGTGAATCTGGTGCTTCATCAATTAAAATTTTGCTAATGATGATTATTACCTTTACCTGGTAGACACATACTTGGACCTCACTGCCCATTCCTGGATTATGACCACTCTACGCTGACTGTACTGTACTGCCTTACGGGCCATGTTTGGACTTGACAAACCCAAAAGAGAGAGGTGTCAATATAAAGGTGAAAACTGGATTTCATTGTGGCAAAAGCACTAAATAGAATTAAATCATTTGAACATTAAATCCTTATGTATTGATGCGTAATAATTGCATGTGTGTTTGGAACTTAACTTGCAATTGTACATGTAAATATGTGAAAACAACAACAACAAGAATAACCAACTGACACTATTCTCTGTATTTTTTTAAAGAAAGTAGACAACAGAGAAACCTTTACAAAAGTGTAAATATCACTTTTTGAAAACCATAATTTGGACATGGACACCACACTGAGGGAAATTTTTGGATGGGTTACATTTTATTCCTAGCAAAACTCTGGATTGGAGTGTTAAATATTCCAAAGAATCCAGCTAGAAAACCCTTGAATTTTCTTTGGAATGACCAAGTAGTTTTATTTTCTGTTTTTAACAAACAGTGTGTTATTCACCGAGAGCTTTCCAATAATCTGTTTTTGAGTCTGGTATCATCAATGGAGAAACTGAAAAAGAATTAGAGGGAGTTCTTATGATTGCTTATCCTATATACATACAGATTATCACAACATTGTGCGTCTCCAGGAATTCAGATCAAGTCGGGCTGTAGGTACAGAATAGTATTTCGACGAGCCCGTTAGGGCAAGTCGAAATGCGATTCTGGGCCTACAACAAGACTTGATCAGAATTTCCAGAGACACACACTGTGGTGATGATAAATTTATCTCACAATATTGACCACAAAATGTGTTATAAAACTATTTGAAGAGGAACTTTTTCATTTGCCTCATCGATGGAAAGACACAAATTGAAAAATAGAATAGCGTTCATTGATCTCCATATTGGGGTCAGTGATGACGTTACACTTCAGAGAAAATTACGTCACTGGGATTCACTTTACTGAATACTGTCTTGCGAAGTGGAGCAACTGTGTGTTTCATCAACGTGAATTTGGTTATTAATTTTGCAACAATTACTGGTGAATTAAATATCCCTCTTGGTGTAAAGGTTTATTATATTTTGAAATATGCCGTTCATCGTTTATTGAGGTGGAGTTTTCCACATTTCACAGTGAAAGCTAATCCTTTAACTTCAAGAGAGAAGCCTCGACTCGAGCGTTCAGGAAAATCCCAATAATAGGCTACAAACCAGCCCAAGATGCCGAAAAGTGCGCATAATTTAACGATTCGTTGAGTTAACTTCCCCAGTGACATTTTAGCATGCCGTGCATAATAAATAGGTTACAGGGCGTTTAGTTGGCAGATACAGTGTCATATATGGCTCAGAGAAACAATATTGTTTTCTCTGAAGGGAAAAACGTGAAGCGATCGAAAAATGATATTAATGCCGTTGTTTTGGCAACAGCAGAATCACGCGCTTGTATCAGGGGCCCTTCATACGGATTCGGAACAAGGGTCCAGATACATTAAACTTTAGTTGCGTAACAGTGCAAAAACGCCCCGATTGTGTATATATCATTTGGGAACTGTACCTGTAACCTTCGACCAGTTTGTTTGTTGTCTGGAGTTAACCCTTTACCTAACATGAAAAGCAGACGACACTTGCAAAAAAAATTCTTGAATAACTACTTTTTTTCATTTTTTGTCTCAAAAACATAGGTTATGACCCCTCGTTGGAACGGTTTTTGAGAATAGCGCTGGCCGGTTTTGGCCGTTACATTGGGTAAAGGGTTAAATTACTCTTTCAACAGCCGGTGTCACATCTTGTTGGACAGTTTTACAGGTGGAAAAAGCCAGAGTACCCTGAGAGAACAACCGAGTAGCGACAAGCAATTATCAGACTCTCCAACTTATTAATTCAACACAAACAGAGTTAGAAACAGTTGAAGGCAAGTGTACCATTGACATGCAGTATGCCTTAGTACACAGTGCCACCATGTCCCCATGTGGGCAATCAGGATTAAGTGTCTTGTCCAAGTCCACAACGCAGTTAGAGCTGGTCAGGATTGAACTGTCTACCTTTCGGTTTAAAGTCCTCTGCTCAAACCACTGAGCCACCATCCTCCTCCTTGAACCAGTTACCAGTGATTATAAAATTATGTACATTCTTGCTCTCAATTAATTTTCTAACTTCTTATTTCATTACCAATGCCATTTATATTCTAGGCGAAGCCACACAAGGGAAGGTTTATTATTGGAGAAACTGAAAAGCCAGCACATGTGCATTGTGAGTATCAATAAAATAAGAAACAAAAATCATAAAATTCATTCCGACCTAATATTGATTCAAGCTGCCTAAAAAAGCAGGGCTCATTCTCAGAGCTTCCTTATTTACTTTTTGCACAACACAAGCTGATCATCAAAGCCACACACAAAATGTGCATAGACAGGTAGACTGCGTTATCATGTAGATTTGTTTGGTTAGTTTATTGGAGAGTGCCTTTTGTCATGTTACAATTTATTGGAGAGTGCCTGCAGGCACTCTCTAATAAATTGTAACATGTCAGATATGTAGAGACAAAATATATTTGCTACTGTTTGAATATGGAGAATATTCACAGAATATGAAACCTTGTAACCTTTTACTCAAAACACATATCAAATTTTGTTATTCACAAAAAATCGTCATTAGAATTTAAATATTTTTTCAACTTTTGCCTCATTAACATGGGTTATTACCCTCATAGGAATGAGCTCATCATAAGCTATGTTTTTGTAAGCAAAAATTGAAAATATTTAGTTATCAAGAAAGTTTTTGTGCAATCGTTGTCATCTAGTTGTGTTAGCTAATTTGCCAAGCGTGCTACCAATACATTCCAATGTAGCCCAAACATGCTTCTGACTCACAGCTTGTGAAAACATATTGATTTTGAGCAAAAACACATGAAAGTAATTTGTGGGCATACATGTACAGAAAAGCACTTGAGTTTTTAAAAGGAATTGACAATTTATGACGTGTGAAAACCATATTGTTTAGGGCTGTCACGATTATTTGATTAGTCAACTAGCCATTGATTTTTGCAGTAGTCAATGGTTTTTATTATTTTTAGTTGATTATGATTCATTTTCGAAGTGGTACAGGTTGAGTTTAAATTGCACTGTATAATGAGGTGAGTGAACAGTTAGATACTATTAATAAACTAGATTGCTATTAAAAATGCTGTCATTTCAGAACTGAATAACTGAGTACCAGTTTTGTATAACCAGCACTCGGTTAATCTAGTGTTCAACCGATGATCGGAACTGGCCACCACAATTGGCCGATTGTGGTCAATCAGATGACAACGGCAATGGCTCCTGGAACATCGGTTCAGCCGATTGTTGACAAGCATTTTGTGAGGATTCATTAACTGTATTTCATTATATTCTGCAATTGTTCAATTGTTAATGTAAAATGATGTCAATGATACTATTCAATAATGTTGAGAAACAACCACAATGTGTATTCGTAATCTCTCTAGACGCCCCTTTACGGGATATACAAGTTAAATGACATGTAAAGCTTACAACTGAGCATACTTGCGGCTATCGCCAGTTCATACCGGAAAAGTGAAGGTTGTACTCCATTGACTCAGGTTGCAGTAAAATTACCAGTCGCATGCACTTGGGCGGTTAACGAAGGGCTGCATGGTATTCAAATTTCAATACCGGTATCAGTATTGAAAAAAAATACCATGATATACCGGTATATCGTAGATCAGCTCAGAGGGTGAAAAACTCGAGCGGTGTTCTGGGGAACTGAGTTCGTAAACAGTTGACAACACAGTTATATTTTGAGCGGATAACAATTGAATAAAATTTACTATACTCGGTACCTTATGTTCAGCTGAACCCAATATCTTTAAGAAAGCACTTTTTTACAAACGTACACAGGGTTATTTTATTGTACCACCCACTTGAAAAGTGGGAGGTATATAGTGTTCACTTGGTCCGTCCATACGTCTGTCCATCTGTCCGTACATCTGTCCGTCCATCCGTTATGCTTTAGGGGGTACACATCTGCTATCTGCAACTCCTCCTAAACCAGTGAACGGATTTCATTGAAACTCTCAGACATTCTTTTACATACATTGAAGATGTGCACCTCCTATTTTCTTTTCAGATATTTTCATTTTTAGCTCAACTTTGGCGAAGCCAAATTTGAGCTTTTGACATGGCCCGTCTGTCCGTACGTCAACAATTGGATACGGCTCGGGCTAGAGGCCGTATTTATGAACGGATCTTTACGAAACTTCTTGGGTACCCCTGTTATGACTGTGGGATGAGAACGAGTGTTTTCGGGTGCGGTCCGAAATTCAAGATGGCTGCCAGCCGCCATTTTGTACCGACGATGCAGAAATCTGTTTTTTGTACAGAACTTCCATATGAAAGCTCTGATTTGAATAATTTTTTGTATGAATGTTTAGTACCATGAGATACATTACATATCATACAGGTTTTTTTCTCGTGCTTAAATTATGCAAATTAGACTAACTTTGATTTATTTAAAGTTACTTTCTGCACTGTCAGTGCAAATGCCAATACAGCTCAGGCCAGAGGCCGCATTTATGAACCGATCTTTACGAACCTTCTTGGGTACCTTTGTTATCACCGTGGGACGAGAACAAATGTTTTTGGGTCCGGTCTGAAATTCAAGATGGCTGCTGGCAGCCATTTTGTTCAAAATTAGGGGCAATCAGATTTTTGCGCAGAACTTCCACATGAAAGCTCTGATTTGAATAATTTTTTGTATGAATGTTTAGTACCATGGGATACATCACATGTAATACAGGTTTTTTTTTCGTGCAGAAATTATGCAGATTAGATGAACTTTGATTTTTTCAGTGCTCCTTACACACAGTAAGTACACATGTCAATACAGCTCGGGCTAGAGGCTGTATTTATCAACCGATCTTCACGAAACTTCTTGGGTACCTTTGTTATCACCTTGGGACGAGAACGAGTGTTTCTGAGTGCGGTTCAAAATTCAAGATGGCTGCCAGTGGCCATTTTGTACCGAAATTAGGTCTAATCAGTTTTTTGTACATAACTTCTATATGGCTCAGGCTAGAGGCCATATTTATGAACCGATCTTTACGAAACTTCTTGGGTACCTTTGATATCACTGTGGGATGAGAATGAGTGTTTTTGGGTGTGGTCTGAAATTCAAGATGGCCACCAACAGCCATTTTGTACCAAAATTAGTGCAATCAGTCTTTTGTACAGAACTTCTGTTTGAAAGTTCTGATTTGAATAAATATTTGTATGAATGTTTAGTAACATGGAATACATCACATATAGTACGGGTTTTTTTCTCGTGCAGAAATTATGCAAATTAGATGAACTTTGATTTATTTAGTGCTACTTATACACTGTAAGTGCACACATGTCAATACGGCTCGGGCTAGAGGCTTTATTTATCAACCGATTTTCACGAAACTTCTTGGGTACCTTTGTTATCACCTTGGGACGAGAACAAGTGTTTCTGAGTGCGGTCCAAAATTCAAGATGGCTGCCAGTGGCCATTTTGTACCAAAATTAAGTCCAATCAGTTTTTTGTCACAACTTCTATACAGCTCGTATTTGTGAACTGATCTTCACGAAACTTCTTGGGTACCTTTGTTTTCACCTTGGGACAGGAATGAGTGTGTATTGGGGTGCCTTTGTTATCACTGTGCAATGAGAACAAATACTTTGGGGTTCAGTCATACCCACTCTGGGACTCAAAGATTTCCTTTCTAGTTTAGCATCTGACTGTCACCCACCTTTACAATACTTTACCTATACATTTGTTACAGGCTATGGCCAGTATTTATGTACAGACCGTTACAATACTTTATATGTACCTTTGTTATCAGATCATTACCTAAATGTTTGTCATTGCTGTGTCACATACTATACATGTACATGTCTTGACCTTTCATTACAGTTTCCCATATTGAAAAATGAACTTTGTCAAATTCAATTGACATTCTGCACAGATCTGCTATGCGCAACTCCTTTTAAACCATTGAACAGATTTCATTGAAACTTTCAGACATTCTTTTACATACATTGCAGATGTGCACCTCCTATTTTTTTCAGATATTTTCATATTTACAGTTCCCCATATTCAAAAATGGACTTTGTCAATTCAGGTTTTAGTTGGGAGGGGTATAGATCTGCTATCTGCTACTCCTCTTAAACCATTGAACAAACTCCATTGGAACTCGCAGACCTTCTTTTACATACATTGAAGATGTGCACCTCCTATTTTTCTTTCAGATATTTTCATATTTCGATGTCTGTCCATCCATCCGTTATACTTTAGGGATGTACACATCTGCTATCTGCAACTCCTCTTAAACCAGTGAATGGATTCCATTGAAACTCTCAGACATTCTTGTATTTCAAGTATTGATAGATATGGTCAGAGGTGTGTTAGTAATTAATGTCCATGTGAGTGGCAATTATTAATGTCTGAATGGATTATTATTGTGCAGGCTTCCCTTTCCCTTTGTTTCTGTTTCTGTACCGTGCATGTTCATACCCCCAAAACTTCACCTGATGTGATGCGTGGTTAGCACAGTTCTTAAAGGGTTAATTAATAATTTGAATTCATTATTAATTTCTGGGATAACATCTGTAAAAAAATATTTGAAGTTACAAAAAAATAGTTAAGTTTTAGATTGCTGGTTGTCGTTTTAAAACTGGGACGAAAATTTACAGGGATGTCCAACCCATGACTTTATTGCCATTGAACAGCTTATTAATATTCATAAATTCAAAGTTCACAATGAGAGTGTTGCTGGAAATATTGATCAACATGGCTTCAGGTTTTATCTTGTTTTTGAGAGGAATAGAATAAAAAAACAAACACTCCCTATAATGATTTTGTGAGTAATTTTATTATCCACATGGGGAAACGTGAGATTACATACACAAATGTGTGAAAGTATTCATTCCCTGAATTCAACGCACTCCCGAAATATTCAACTTTCAGTTTCAGTTTCAAATTGCTGGTAGTGGTACGTGTATACTTACTTGTAACTTATGCTACTCAAGTGCACTGCAAACTGTGTTTTCACTGGTCGAATGAAGATTGATTGACATGTACTTTATCACAGGAGTTGTCAGTTTTTCCCTAATAATATATCGACATCAACTTCGATAATTCGATCCAATTCCGTTTCTTACGATATACCGGTACTTTTAAAACAATACCGGTATTCATCCGGTATCATTCTCAATACCGGAAATGACCGGTATACCATGCAGCCCTAGGTTAACGTGCCTCTGAGAGCCATGTTTACTGCCCAAGTGTGCGTGACAGGTAACTTTAGTGCGACCCCAGTCAACGAAGGTTAACACTGTGAAAAATGTTCAGTTTAATGTAGTTCTTTCAAGCCTCGACTTGTCTAGTAGTGCACAGTATTACAGTCAGAATCAGCATCAGAATCAGCTGATTATGAGCTCAAATAACCAGTAATCGGTCAGCGACCATTTCTGGTAATCAGTTGAACACTAGGTTAATCAGTACTGAAGAGTATCATTCAAATGGTGTTTGTTTCATTTGAATTGTTTGACAAATTTGGTTTGGGAACTTGTAACTGCAGGCTGCAGAGTAAAGAAAATCTTTGATCTTGTACACTTAAGTGACCCAGTTGGAACAATGCAAACCGCAAAAATGAGAAAGTTGTCTCAAGACTCACAAAGGCTGGTTCACTTGAAGTACTAAGTTGTTACTTGTGTAGGAATGGATGGAGGTTTGTGTTCAGAATTTCGGGAAATTAGTTATAGAAATGAAACATTTGCACAAATATTCTTCTATTTAAATTGTTGGTGTTTCCATTTTATCTCAACACAGAAGCGTACACATTCATACATCGGCAGTTTTAAATTTGTAAGTAGGTCTATTAACCCTTTACCCAACATAACGGCCAAAACCGCCCAGCACTATTAAAAAAATCGCCAATTAATTTTCATGATTTTTTCATTTTTTGTCTCCAAAACATAGGTTATGACCCCTCATTGGAACGAGCTCGTTCCAATGAGGGGTCATAACCTATGTTTTGGAGACAAAAAATGAAAAAAATAGTTATTCACGAATTTTGTTTGCAAGTGTCGTCTGCTTTTCATGTTAGGTAAAGGGTTAAAGATTCTTATTTGAATTTATGAGAAACAACTATTAATTGACTAACTGTTGATTAGTGGTGGCAATTGTTTATGAAGAGTGATAGTCACGACTCACGACATCCCTTATATTATTGAAAAAGAATTGTCCCTTTATCAGCATTGAATGCATCTTCTCATTGGTTAAAATGACCGAAACAAATAGTAATAATGCCAGTCATTCTAAAACATGCAGGTAATAAGAGCTCATAATGTTATTATCCATTTGTTGCACAAGAAACATCCAGGTGCTAAGAATAACCATTGACCTTGACTAACTCGCATTGGCAGGGGAAACTCCCATTAGAACTATTAAGCTATCTCTAACTAATATTGGTAATGCAGTTAACCCTTTACCCAACGTAACGGCCAAAACCGGCCAGCGCGATTCTCAAAAATCGCCAATGAATTTTTATTATTTTTTCATTTTTTGTCTCAAAAACATAGGTTATGACCCCTCGTTGGAACGAGCTCATCGAGCTCGTTCCAACGAGGGGTCATAACCTATGTTTTTGAGACAAAAAATGAAAAAAATTAGTTATTCAAGAATTTATTTTGCAAGTGTCGTCTGCTTTTCATGTTAGGTAATGCAGTTAATAATACCAATAAAACTTTTAAGTGCTCACAAATTGCTAGTGCGGAAATTATATAAGGAATGATCGTTTGTTTCTGTCTATTTCTAAATAGACAGAAACAAACAATCATTCCTTATAATTAAACCTGGGGAGTAATAAATTTAAACACTCTTTACTTCGTGGAGTTCTAATAAAAATCAGGTTGCATCATGCTTCCTATTGAGAACTGAGTAAAAAAGGCATAGTTTTCTAATATTCTGTTTGAAATGCGACACATTTTACTGAAAGATGTTCTTGTGTCATTAAAAAATGTTTTGACCAATGAATTGCATATGTAAAAAGGAATGCCAAAGGCCAAGCTCACACACAACTTCAATTTTCTTTTCCACTTAACGGAAAGGTTATTTCATTCAAAGCAAGGCTAGGTTAAATTTAATTTGGATTTTGATCATTTCCTGAGAAATTGAAAACACAGTTGTTAATTGTGGAGTTTGATATAAACCCAGATGACATGAAGTTGGATGAACTTTGTCTCAAAAAGAGTTAATTCAGGTTATTTGGAAATTGGAAAGTTTGATTGCGCGAGTTTCGGTTGTGGATGCCATCGACGTCACTCATGTAGCATTTTGTTCTTGGTGACATTGTTGTGCACGAGGCTGAATTGTCACGGAGGAAGTGTTTGACTGATATTTTGTTTCTTTAAAGTGGGCCATTCCCTATTGGACGGAACCTTCATTTCGATGTCCACTCACGTACATAATGCATCTTAGTTCAAATCCAACATCAGGCATTCTCCGGATACCAGTTGCACGTAAACCGTGTGTTGTGTATGTCATGCTACAATGCCTATATTTTGCATTTTGTGAAATGTCAGGCATAAATTTTGAGAACTGATATTCTTTTACAAATTACACTCTTGTCAGTGAACCACATACATTCAGTTGATGATGAAAGGAGAGCACTATGCAGGTAGGTGGCAGTTTTATTCAAATCAGTCCGATCAATTATATCTTTATGACAGGTTGGTAATGATAATGACCGGCCATTGTTTACATTTGATTTGGGTAAAACGCTGAACGTAGATGATCACTTATTAATTTTAAATGCGTGTAAAAAATTAAAACACGGAATAAAAAGCATGAAAGGATTTCATTGTTTATTTGATTTTATTTTTAAAGTATTTTTAAAATGGTGAGATAAATGTTAATTACTTTTCATTTTGAAACAATATGAACGTGCAGAAGTTCTTTTCCATTCACACTGTGCAGTGTAATTTTAACGACTGGCGTTGGGGCGTGGTTTAGGGTGGGCCTAAATGTTTGTTTTTTTTTCGATTCATTGCGATATGAACAGAAAAAAAAAGAAATAATTTAGCCAATCATTTTGCCTGAAAATGCATGAACAGAAAAAGGGTTTAATTATATGAAAATGGTTTTCCATAATTTCCAGTTCAACGCACATTGTCTGCTTTTTGCCAACATACATGTAACAGGGCTTAACTCATATTTTTTGTCAAATCTAGTCATGGCTGCTTTACAGCAGCCATGACTAGATTTGATGTAAAATTCATTTAAATTTAACTCAAGAAATTATTGGACAAAAAGTAAATTCAATTTACATGGGTTAAATTTGGTTACATGGGCCCGGATTATACGTTTTATAGTGGCAAGAGATTTCCTGTCCTGGGCAGGAATATCTGACAGCAAAATGCAAGGAGTTGAGCATGAACCCTTTATCTAATGTAATGGCCATATCCACCAAACTCTTTTTACAAAAATCGTCATTCAAATAATTACTATTTTTTTAAATTTTGCCTCCAAAACATGGCTCATTGCAATGAGGACTTCATAAGCTATTTTTTTTGGAGGCCAAAAAAGAAAATGTTTAGTTGTTCAAGAATTTGTTTCAAGTATTGTCTTCCAGTCAGGTAAACACATGTAGTCCTCCTATCTTTCTAAACACTGTAACCAGTGATATATGTTTTTTTGATGTTTAAGGGTCTATAAGGTCACTTTCAGCATCCATGACTATATCATATCCATAACAAATATGGTGTCAAGTTTAAGCAAAATCATCAATAACTGATAACTTTTCTGAG
Organism: Pictodentalium vernedei; assembly: GCA_031216915.1. NCBI lineage: Eukaryota > Metazoa > Mollusca > Scaphopoda > Dentaliida > Dentaliidae > Pictodentalium > Pictodentalium vernedei. Next base: position 665,618,960 of record CM062296.1, read on the forward strand.
CTTTCCGGTGGTTAACATTAAAATTCTTCATTTTTATTAAGTGCACCTACCTTTTCTAAATTCCACAAGTGTCGTCCAGTCAAATGGCTTCAAATCCAGATCGAGACTGTAAAATCACTCGACACGAATTGTCATTATGTGACCTTTAGGCCTCGTCCTCTGGCACTGGTTTGGAGTTTGTCATCATCACTTTAAATAACAATAATGCTCCAGTAGACATAAATATGACACTCAACAAACACTTTGAGGTATGTGGCCCAGTTTCATAAACAGACTCAGTCTATTTATAATCCTGTTACAGCATTTGTTTTTGTTCATCTTTTTTCATGGAATTGTTTCAGTGTGTGTTGAATTAAACTGGAGGGTGAATATGCATTCTGGAAAAAAAGTTCATTCCCCAATTTTTCCTCTGAAGGATGAGAAAATTGACTGTAGTTCATCGGCCAGTCTTCTGCTATTTCGCTTTAACATCGATCGATAGATTGCAAATTACTTCTGAATTTGAGTCCTGATGCAGAACTCCAGCTTTATCGTTTGAGGCTACATTTGGGATAGTTTATTGTGTTTATTATACCCCCACTTTTTTTCAAAATGTGGGGTATACTGGATTGTGCCTGTCCATGCGTCCATGAGTCAGTGCGTCTGTGCGAACTCAGATGTCTGTTTGCATTGTAACTTCAACATTACTGCTCAGATTTCGATGAAATTTCATAGAGATGTTCACTATCATGAGGCACCTTGAAGCAGCATTAGCTGTTTTGCTGTTGAAATATTTTTTCTGTGAGTTATGGCCCTTTGAATGTACAAAAATAGGCTATTTTCTGTCTGTTCGCGTCGTATCTCCCTGCAGTAAAACAAAGAAAATACATGCAAATCACCTCCCCACATCTGGCATTATGTCTTTGTTTTATAAGGTTTGGGTTATCAGATTTCAATGAAATTTGGAATGAATATTGTTTATGGGAAAGGCTTTTAAGCGAGTCAGGTACCTGCAGTAAAACAAAGAAGATACATGCAAATCACCTCCCCACATGTGGCATTATGTCTTTGTTCAACATCTCTTATGTGAATGATCCGATCATCACTAGACTTCAGTAACAGGTGTTTCTGACCTTCACACAACTACCTTGCTGTAAAACGAAGACAATAATTTTGCTGTTTGTCTCATAAAATAGCCATACCGTGGGGGGTATGCCTGGGGCATAGCCCCACTCTTGTTTATTTCTATGATAGGAGGCTTGACTAAATTGTTATGAGCAACATCCAGGGTACATGGAGATTTAATACATGTACCTGAATGTCGGTTTTAAACCTGAGGCTGAATGTTAGATGTTCCCAGATATAAATCTTTAATCATCAGGGATTCTTTTGGGTGTCTACAGGGGCCGAATATGGGACCCTTTCCCAATGGCATTTGAGTATGATTTTTCCAAATTCCCAATCCAAAATTTCAAATCTCGGCCCCCACACAAACAAAAATTAACAATTAGTGTCCTAAATTAGACATTCAAAAGTCGGTGCAATCACAAGATGTAACTCTACCTTGACCCTGAAATGTGGTGTTATGGTTTAGTTGTGAGCCATTATAACACTTAATACTGTAGTATCTTCTGTATTAATATTCTCAGTTCAATCCAAAGGTAGTGTGTCTCATCTTCTCCAAAAGAAATTTCCCAATTGGAGCACTCAGAAAGTGAATTTTCTCAATAGCATGGGTCTTGAACTTTCAAATATTTTCTGAGTCTGAGCACATGACATTTTTAAGTGAAACAAGTTTGCATATCATCTTTGCCTACCCAGTTTTTCAGTAGTTATGAAGCTCCTTCGACTTTTATTTTTATTCAGATCGGCATATTTTGAAAGGTTGTCCGGTCTTTTATTCCAAATATTACCAAAGGATTCAAATTATTTTGGGCATGTGACCTTAAAGGACAATAAAAAAAATGAGTTTACAAACCAGCCTCACCCGACCTATTTTGTTGAAGTTAGCCCCAATTTACTTAATGTTTTGAGCTCACCTAAGCTAAGCTCAAGCTGAGCTTAAGTGATCACTTTCTATCTATCATCTGTCCATCTATCTATCCATCCATCCATAGTACACCCAGTGTGTATGTTATATTATCGGCTTCTCTTAAACTACTCTGCCGAATTGAACCAAATTTGATATGTGTGTTCTTTATCATAGGTCAATTATTCAAGTTTGTTCAAATAAAGTTGCCACACCCACAGGGAGCACCACAAGTGGCATAATTCTCTTAGCACCCCACAAAAAACAATTTAAAAATATAAAAACATCTCCAGAACAACCAATCAGAATCTTTTGATACTTGGTATACATTGTCCTTAGAGGGGCCAGGTTCAGGTTTGTTTGAAACAACTCCGTGGATTCATATTTGGGCTCCCTATGGGAACCCCAATTTTAACTTGTGCAATATGAGAAAACGTATTTAAAATCATTTTCTTCTGATCTACTAGTCAAAATCTCCTGATAATTGGTATAATTCATCTTTTGATTGGTGGGAGTGGGAGGGGAGGGGGGGACAGCTTGAACTATGTTCAAATGAAGTCTCTGGCATCATATTCGGGCTCCCTATGGGTGGGGGCCCTATTTTAACTTAATGTAATATGAGCAATATTCTTTAAAACTCTTCTTCTTCAGATCCATCATTGAGAATCTTTTGATACTTGGTAATTAGCATTCTTAATGGGGTGAGATTCAAGTTTGTTCAAATCAAGTCCCAGATTTCATATTTGTGCTCCTTATGGGAACTGAAGTTTTAACTCGGTCCAATATGACAATTTTATGCTCAACTTTGATGTAGTCAAATTTAAGGTATTGTCATGGCCCGTCGTCCGTCTGGACGTCTGTCCATCTGTCAACATTTCAATACAGCTTGGGCTAGAGGCCGTATTTATGAACTGATCTTTACGAAACTTCTTTGGTACCTTTGTTATCACCGTGGGACGAGAACGAGTGTTTTTGGGTGTGGTCCAAAATTCAAGATGGCGGCCAGCAGCCATTTTGTACCGAAATTAGTGCAGTCAGTTTTTTGTACAGAATGTCCATATGAAAGTTCTGATTTGATTAAATTTTTGTATGAATGTTTAGTAACATGGAATACATCACATATAATACAGGTTTTTTCTCGTGCAGAAATTATGCAAATTAGATGAACTTGGATTTATTCAGTGCTACTTTTACACAGTAAGACATGTCAATACGGCTCGGGCTAGAGGCTGTATTTATGAACGGATCTTCACGAAAGTTCTTGGATACCTTTGTTATCACCTTGGGACGAGAACGAGTGTTTTTGTGTGCGGTTCGAAATTCAAGATGTATCCGCTAGGCCATTTTATTCCGAAACTAGGTGCAATCAGTTTCTTGTACAGAACTTCTATATGAAGGTTCTGATTTGAATAAATTTTTGTATGAATGTTTAGTAACATGGAATACATCACATATAATACAGGTTATTTTCTTGTGCATAAATTATGTAAATTAGATGAACTTTGATTTATTCAGTGTTACTTATACACAGTACACATGTCAATACGACTCGGGCTAGAGGCTGTATTTATGAACTGATCTTCACGAATCTTCTTGGGTACCTTTGTTATCACCTTGGGACGAGAACAAGTGTTTTTGGGTGTGGTCCGAAATTTCAAGATGGCCACCGGTGGCCAATTAGACAAACTTTGATTTATTCAGTGCTACTTATACACAGTAAGTACACATTTCAATACAGCTCTGGCAAGAGGCATCTAACTGTCACCCACCTTTACAATACTTTACCTGTACATTTGTTACAGGCTACGGTCAGTATTTATGTACAGACCTTTACAATACTTTACATGTACCTTTGTTATCAGGTCATTACCTAGATGTGTGTCATTGCTGTGTCACATACTATACATGTACATGTCTTACACAAGTTGAGCTACATTGTCATTGACACTTTAATTTTTTTTAAAATCCTCTTTTTTTTTCCAATCAACCAGTCAGAATCTTTTGATGATTGGTGCTTCCTATGGGAACCTGAATTTTAACTCACTTCAATATGACAATTTTTTTTTCTTTTGATGATTGGTATACAGCATCGTTGAGGGGGGGGGGGGGTGGTGGTTGGGACAGATTCAAATCAAGACCCTGGGGTGGTGATATGGACACAGACTTAACATAGTGCAATATGAGGAATATTAATTAAAAATCATCTTCTTTGGATCTGTCAGTCAGAATCTTGTGTTATTTGATATGCAGCATTCTTAAGAGGTTCAAATTCAAATTTGTTCAAATCAAGTCCCTTGTTTCACTTTTGGGCTCTATATGAAAACCCCAATTTTTACTCAGTGCATTATGAGGAAATTTGTTTAAAAATATTTTTCAGATGTACTGGTCAAAATCTCTTGATATTTGGTATACTGCATCTTTAGGGAGGGTCAGCTTGAAGTTTGTTCAAATCAAGTCCCTGGAGTGATATTTGGGCTTCCTGTGGGAGACCAACTTTTAACTGTGTAATATGAGGAATATTTGTTAAAAATCTTCTTCTTCAGATTTGTCTGTCAAAATCTTTTGATATTGGATATGTAGCACACTAAGGAGGGTAAGATTTAAGTTTGTTGAAATCAAGCTGCTGGGTTCATATTTGGGCTCCCTATGGTAATCCGAATTTGAAATCAGTCCATTATAAGGAAAAAGTTTTTAAAATCTTGTGGCCCAGTGGGGAGGGGTAATCCATTGGTCAATTTTTTTTTTTTTGCACGAGGACAAGATTTTGAGAGATGCAAAAAGAGAAAAAAAAACTTTCAAAATGAGTTTTGAGAGGGGTGGGAGGGTTGAGTGATTTTACGCATTAAAAAACAACAATTCACCCAACAGACCCTTCTTCACCCCCACTGCCCTAGCTAAATTAGATTAACTATATGAACATGTAGAGGCTGAAATCAGAATATAACCTTAAATCCTTCTTTAAACAATTTTATCAGGTGAGCAATTAAGGTTCCTTGGGGCCTCTTGTTTTAGTAAATGAGCACTCGACTAAAAGTTGTCTGGGTGTTTTTTTTTTCGAATTTTTTCTAAGTGATTACTGACTGATTCCAATTATTTTTTGTTTCTGACCTCATAGGACAATGAAGTGAAAAGAGTTTGCATTCCAGCCTTGCTTGACTATTTTTGCTGAAGTTACCCAAAAATGTTATCGATGATCCCCATTGATAAAAATCTAAAACTCTTGCATTAATGGCACCCTTCTCAGAAAGCTAGTTTGGTGGGGATACCAATGCAGTGCACTTGTTTAAATTTGAATTTGATACTGAAACTAAATGTATTGTCATAAGTATTCAGTGAAAATAATTTGCTTGGACTTGACAGGTGCATTTAAATAAGAATTGTGCCAAGTGATTAGAGATGGGCGGTGTTGAAATTTTAGGTTCAGTATTTGTACCGTATTTTTATGACCATATACCTCGGTATGTAGTACCTACATAAAAAGTAGCATCAATGCACCAGTCTTTTATATTAGACCCATAATCCCTTACTCAGCACAAAGAAATAAAATAAAATTTAGATATTTAAAAAAAATTATATCACTACATGTAATATTGATATAACCACACAAATATGGCTGTCATAGGAACCTGCTCATTGAACCGATTTCTATGACATACAACTTTGTATAATTTTTTTTTTTAAATTTCAGGGTATTTTGGGTGTCTTAGCCTTTTCCTAGCTACTTATTGGACTATAAATTGGCCATGTTGGTTCAAATTCAGCATACCGGTAACTCTGGTGGTTCCTTCATATTTTGTTCGTGGCAGGTATTTTAAAGTACTGGGTTTTCGGTGTATTCTTCTTCCCTCAATTTGGTATTTCTGTATTACTACAATACCTTTACCGTTCAATATTTTCGGTATACCACCTACCTCTACAATTGATGTTCATGTATTTTAAGCATTTGTGTACTTATTTGGTGTACTGGTTAACTGTTGATAAAGGAATGAAATGGAGTAAATGAAAAATTAACTCCCTTGTTAGCTCACCAACTTTAGTTGTGTGAGCTTATGGCATGGCTCGATCGGTCGGCGTCTGCATCAGGGTGCGTGTCCAATAAAGTTAAAGCTTCTGTTTAGGTCACTTACTTGCCCCATTTCCATATCATGGCTTTTATAATCATGCTATACGATGATTATAATCATTTTACCATGATTTAACCTGTTATACCCTACATTTTAGACATTTTTCTTGACATTTTTAGTTGCATTTAGTTTTCTGTTTAGCTCAGAATTTCATGTTTAACTAAGTGTTTAGGTCAGCTGCTGTGCTCCTTCTCTTCGCATGGCACTTATATTCATCATACATGTTCCTCAGTATCATTGTTCCATGATTAACCCCTCATACCCTGCATTTTAAACATTTTTCTTGGCATTTTTATTTGCGTTTAGTTTTCTGTTTAGCTCAGAATTTCATGTTTGACTAAGTGTTTAGGTCAGCTGCTGTGCTCCTTCTCTTCCCATGGCACTTATATTCATCATACATGTTCCTCAGTATCATTGTTCCATGATTAACCCCTCATACCCTGCATTTTAAACATTTTTCTTGACATTTTTAGTTGCGTTTAGTTTTCTGTTTAGCTCAGAATTTCATGTTTAACTAAGTGTTTAGGTCAGCTGTTGTGCTCCTTCTCTTCCCATGGCACTTATATTCATCATACATGTTCCTTAGTATCATTGTTCCATGATTAACCCCTCATACCCTGCATTTTAAACATTTTTCTTGACATTTTTAGTTGCGTTTAGTTTTCGGTTTAGCTCAGAATTTCATGTTTAACTAAGTTTTTAGGTCAGCTGCTGTGCTCCTTCTCTTCCCATGGCACTTATATTCATCATACGTGTTCCTCAGTATCATTGTTCCATGATTAACCCCTCATACCCTGCATTTTAAACATTTTTCTTGACATTTTTAGTTGCGTTTAGTTTTCTGTTTAGCTCGGAATTTCATGTTTAACTTAGTGTTTAGGTCACTGCTGTGCTCCTTCTCTTCCCATGGCACTTATATTCATCATACTTGTTCCTCAGTATAATTGTTCCATGATTAACCCCTCATACCCTGCATTTTTAATATTTTTCTTGACATTTTTAGTTGCGTTTAGTTTTCTGTTTAGCTCGGAATTTCATGTTTAACTTAGTGTTTAGGTCAGCTGCTGTGCTCTTTCTCTTCCCATGGCACTTATATTCATCATACATGTTCCTCAGTATCATTGTCAATGATTAACCCCTCATACCCTGCATTTTAAACATTTTTCTTGACATTTTTATTTGCGATTAGTTTTCTGTTTAGCTCAGAATTTCATGTTTAACTTAGTGTTTGTCAGTTTCTGTGTTTTACTTTTAAGAGGTTGTGTTTAGGTAAGCTTTGTCGCATGTTATGAGCCTGTTTGGTACAGTTCTTATGTTTGCCAAAGTTACTATCAAAGAGGAATGTTGGTGAGCTATAGGGCATTGGCGTCCTTCTTGTTTTGTTTAAGCTGTAGACAGAAGTTTACATCATTTTGTAGCCCCACTTCAGAGAAGAGAATGCTCTATTGTCATCACCCTGTATGTCCATATATCCTTCCATATATCTATACTTAGGTGCATACTTAGTCTGATATTTGTATCTGCACAATTCCTACATTTATTAACTGATTTTGATGAAATTTCTCAAAGATGACCTACATCACTAACAAAAGAATATGAGTGCATTCCAAAATTTTCAATCAGCTACGGTTTTAGCCAGCTTATATCTTCTTGAACTTATATTTATTATAGATTTCTATATCAAATTTTTTTTGTGCGTGCAAACTTTTGAAGATGATTCCTTTCAGATGTAAGCACTGCCCACATGTAGATTACGACTAGTCCCCAGCAACTGTACTGTAAATGTTCAATACACATAATAAGTGGGAGGCCAGAGTGACTTTTTAGTTGAATTTTAGTAACTTTTATGACTTCCAGAAAACATGTTTCTATTTCTTTGTCACATATTTTTGAAAGCAACAATTAACCAATTGAGATACGGGAATAACAATCATTACTTATGTAAAACACAGGTTGGCACGTATCATGACTAAAGCCACCTCCACTCTTAGAGCTGGGAGGTTTTGATTTTCCAGATTTGATTTGGTTTCGGTTTGGTTTCAGAAAAAAGCTTGGTTTTTGTTCGGTTTTTCTATGTGTTAAGAACAGATAGTAAATAACACTTCAGCAACAACCCAACGTGCCCCGACTGTGTCATCCGCCAGTCATATCCTCTGGTATCTCATCCTCCACTTCCCACCACTTAATCCTCAAATACATTCTAGCTCCCTTGGGTCACAAATAAAAGATCAGGCAACCCCGTTTTGGGGAAAACACTTCGATAATACACTGATGCCAAAGAGACTTGATATCTTTCTTTTTTATGGGAATGGCAGGAAGACCGCCTTATAGGCTATGGCATTTCCATGCTGTATACTAGCTTATGTTCGTGTTTGTTGTAATGTTATTTTGTAATGAATGTACTAGTATACTGCAAAATAAAGATCTATGTATCTAGTAAATAACACTTCAGCCTCCTTAACTTGCAAAGAATGTGCAATAGTTTTGTACACCCCCACTCACCACAAAATCCCAGTCTGTATTGGGTTCAACCCAACTTCCTTTTGATCATTCTTAGTGGTTCTAGGGGATCAGTTGCTAAGCCTATTCAATCAGCCCTGCCCCCCCCCCCCCCCCCCCCCCAGCCAGATAAGTCAGAGTAACAAATGAATAAAGTCCATTTAAGGCCTAAAAAAATAAAAAATCTGTTTCTCAGGCCCTCCCTCATGGTCCTTTTGGCTAACGCATGCTCTCTTTTTATAACCAATTTAAACATAAAAAAATAAAAATTAAATGGTTTATGTCTGATATTTTACCCAAGTTAAAAAAAATTGATGAATTTGTCCCTTGAGTGCAAGAAGGCTTTGCAATGCTTTAGCATTGCAAAGCCTTCTTGCACTCAAGGGATGAAATACACCACCACCCATGCTATTCTGTATATTATGAGGCCTAAAACTTGAACCAAGAACATGAACTTTTGATGGCAAAGAAGAAATTACTGAAATTAAAAATAAAATAAAAAAACGCTCGCCCGCATGCAATTTCACAAATAATGGCCTGAGAAAGAGAAGGTCTATTTTGTGTGGCCTAACGTATGTTGTGTTCTCAATTGTCATATTTGTTTTCCAGTGGATGAGTCAATAAGGGAGAAAATGTGACAATCAGAAAACGATGTATTTGCCCCTTTGCTGGATAGACTAAGTGACGAGAGTCCATAGTGATCTTTAGTCCAGTTTCCTACAGTAAGATTGATCAGTTTATACACAAACAGTAAAACTGTTCAGCCATTTTTATCTGGGTCTTGTTTTCCAGTTTACCACAAAAACCAGTACCGAACCGAAAAAGCACCCAGCCCCATCCACTCTCATGCTTCTTGTTTTTTGAAAATAACCACAACACGACACCTCCAACACACAAGAAAGGTACGTCAAGTGCAGGTCATGTGATGATAACGTGGTGAATTGTTATGAGATCGTTTGTTGACGTATATTTTGACCATGAAATTCTCGCAGAATAATTACAAAAAATTGTAATTTCAAAAGAAATATTTTCTACACATTTTTCTGTGACAGTTAACAATTCACTACTTATTTGATAATCCCTACATTGATTTCATGTTTCTGTATTTGAATGAGTATGTTGGTCCATGTGCAGGCCTGTTGATTGTCCAATATGGTATCATTTGTGACCTCAAAGTTTGTCAACAATTTGTTCCCCAATTTTATGATAGGGAGACTGAAAGTCAGGATGAGCTATAGTAATCACTCACCACCTGTCGGCTGTGAACATGGTGTTTGCACCTGCCCCTCCTAAACTGCCCAACCAATTTTAGTTATATAGGGAGGGGGTGGGGGAAAATCCACCAAAATTCTTTAAAAATCTTCTCCTCATGAACCAGTAGGTACAGTGACTTGATATTTGGTATGGAGCTTCCTTTTGAGGTGTAGAATCAAATTTGTTCAAACAAAGTTCATGGATCAATATTTGCCTTTTGTAATGGAAGGGGCAAGATTTTTGCCCCCGCCCAAACTTTCTATATTTTAAACCGATGGTCCAATTTGAACTAAGTTTGATATGTGGTATTATTGAGTCATATGTACTTGATTTGAGCAAAAAAAATTTTCTTGTGTCCCCGAGGGAACTCCAAGTGCTAAAAATAGAAATATTTTCAAATGCCCAGATTTCCCAAACCACACAAAACAGAAAACTGTTATTTGTAATAAAGCATCCTTAGGACCAGTAGAATTGAATGGTAAAAAAAATTGCCATCGGCTGTGTCTGGGTTTTCTATTGGGGGGGGGAGGGGGGGGGGGGGGGGAGACATCGAAAAAATTCTGAGTCGGCATATTTGCAAAATTTAACCACTGATCAGAACCTTTTGATATTTGGTATACAGCATCCATAGAGGGGGTTAGATACAAGTGTGTTAAAATGAAGCCACTTGGTTCATATTTGGGCTTAATACAGGAGCCTGAATTTTTAACTTAGGGCGATATGGGGAATGATCTTTGAAAATCTTCTTCTTCAGATCCACCAGTCAGAATGCTTTGATACTTGGTATGCAACATCTGTAGAGGGGTCAGATTCAAATTTGTTCAAATTGAGTGCCTGGGTTAATTTAGGGCTCCCTATGGTAGCCCGAATTTTAACTTAGTGCAATATGAAGGAATTTTTTCAAAAATCCTCTTCTTCAGATCCACCAGTCAGAATGCTTTCATATTTGGTATATCTTGTTTGACAGAGCTCAGTGGGATCTGCCAAACATGTTGTAGTTGTTAAAATTTGTTGTCCTACAAGTGCAAAATGGTATCAATGAAGAGATTTCAAGGAGGAGGAAAAAAGAGTGATAAGGCCTGAAAAAGTTAAAAATCTGTTTCTCAGGCCCTCCTGCATGGTCCCTTTGGTTGCTGCATGCTCTCTTTTTATAACCAATGCAAACTTAGAAAAATATAAATTAAATGGTTTATGTCTGATATTTTATCCAAGTTAATAAAATTGATAAATGTGTCCCTTGAGAGCAATAAGGCTTTGCAATGCTTTAGCATTGCAAAGCCTTCTTGCACTCAAGGGACGAACCTTGCAAAGCCTTCTTGAACTCAAGGGATGAAATACACCACCACCCATGATATTCTGTAGATTATGAGGCCTAAAACAAAACAAACCAAGAACATGAACTTTTGATGGCAAAGAAATAATTACAAAAATAAAAAATAAAATAAAAAACTACTCGCCCACATGCAATTTTACAAAAACAATGACCTGAGAAACAGAAGATCTACTTTGTAGGGCCTAAGGTAGATTTTCAATGACAAGGGTTGTGTCTGAGAAACAAGTATTTTTTTTATAGAACTTTTCAAAATTTTCTTTGCAAGTGTGGTCTGCTGTCGGGCTGGATGATGGGTTGATACTAACATGAAATCAATAATTAAAGTTGTATGACTATCTCTCTATGTTATTTTAGCGACAGACACCGAACATCTAAGCAAAGACCTTGAAGATCAGTACAAGCAAAGCATGGAACACAGACAGCTTGGTGGGAAGAGAGGACATATTGGACTAGGATTTCATGAAGAAAAAAAAGAGGAAGAGGAGGGTCAAGAGAAAACTGGTGATGAGAATGGAGATAGTGCAGAGAAAAATGAGGCTTCAGAGGGATCTGATAAGCATGATAAAGAATCCATTGAGAAAGAAAGTCTAGAAGCTGATGAACCTTGTCCAAAGAAAACAAAGCTTGATAACCCAGAAGCGAGTTGATTTTATGTGTTTCTGTCATTCAAGAACACTCAGGCAGCATCACAAAGTCAGAAAGCAGAACAGATAGTTGAACAAGCCAAATGTTTTTATACAGATGTAGTCCAAATTGGTGATCTACAGACTTTTATCTGAAAATAGCACCTGTTGTTAATTTGGGTGCCTGCAGTCCAATTATCATGGCAAATTTTCAGCATCAGCATTTCATGTGCTCAGTAATGTTTTGATGATTTGGCAAAGTATCTGGAAACCTCAGAGGCTGTTCCAGGCAAACTGTGTGTGATTGTTTTGTTTGCTTATCGTTTATCCTTAATCCATTACCTAGCATGACTGGGAGACAATATTTTCTAAAATTGATTGTTTTTGAATAACTAAGGCGTAAGAAAGCTAAAAATAAGTTTCTCAGATTCTTTCACAATGGTCATTTTGGCTGCAACATGCTCTTTTTACTACCCATATAAAATAATATAAATTGAAAAAAAATTTAATTGGTTTATGTCAAATAATTTCCCCAAGTTAATAAAAAAGTAAGTTAAAATACACCAATGCCCATGTTATTCTGTAGTTTGTGAGGCTTAATATATAAAACAAATCAAATATATGGTCTAAACAGAAAGAGGTACCCAGAGGATAAATTGGAGGATTGTAGCTCACTGTATGGGATACCACAGCAAATTACCCCTCTGGGGACCTCATTTTGCAAAGGACAGATTGCTTATTTCCAGGCTTGAACACATTCACATGTATGACCCTAAGCTGGTATGAAAATGTTGGACAGGCTTTTAGTGTGTAATTGGTTTGACAGTTTGAACATTTTATTTTGCTATTTAGAACAAACATTTCTTGTTTCTCAGATAATTTTTTCTAAAAACGACAAACAGCTCTATCTGGGACAATGTTGGTCAATTGGTCAGTTTCTCTGTCAGTCAGTCGGTCTCAGTGTCAGTCCGTCAGCTGGCCTGTGACCAACAAGTTGTTAAACTCATTAACTTTTAAAATACTTAGGGGAATGAGATCATATTTGGTACACAATTGTATCTTATTGATGTTTAAGCCATGTTCATTGCAAGTGTTATTTTGGAGTGTTTTTGTCAGATTTATTACCCTCATGGACTTCATTTTTACCATCCATCACAGTTTGGGAGCTAACTTGAAATTTTTTCTGTTAATCCACAAAAACAGTGGACGAGAGATGGTTTAAGCATGCCAAAGGCATCCAGGGTTGACTTTCAACCCTGATAGAAGTGTTCTGAATTGTCTAATGCAACGTGTTGAAGGGTAGTATTAACTTCAGGCAAGTATAGTCTGCCACTTATGGTTAGTTGGTTCTTTGAGTCATCTGAATGGGCATTTATCGTCTCCGTCAGGCTCCAGGTTTCTGGTGTGGTGGTTTTAGGTATTGGAGCAGTAATAAACAAATAGAGTCTGCCTCTGGCCTCCTGTTTAACATACTAAGAGAGAAAGCAGTGTGCATGAGAAAAAAATAAAAGTAACAATTTTTTACATTGTATGTGTTTGGTAAAGGGTTAAGAAATATCCAAATATGTGAGCTGCACTGTATCCCCTTTATTTCAACATGTTTTTGATTGTAAAATAGCAAAAGGTTGTGGACTTACAGTTTATGAAATAAAAGAGTTGCGTGTGCGATGACATTTTATGGATGTATTTCATAAATACAGAAAGTAACCCCATAATATTGACTCCAACCAGGGTTCAGAGTACAGTACTGACTCGGGAATAAGCCCGGAGGTGTGTATGAAGTAAAACAGGGCAAAAGTACATGGGTGAGCTTATTTTCAAGAAGTCAAGCCTGCAGGAGATTTTGGATTCAATGTTGACAGATGATAGGTGACTTCGTCAATCCCATAACAAAAATGCATTAACCCTTTGCCAAAGAAATTGGATGCATGCCCCTAGGTAATTTACAAATTGAACAGTTAAAAAAACACATGTAAAACAGTTTTAACAAAACCATATCATGTGACCCCTCATTGGAAACAGCTCATTGAGATTGCTGCAATGAGGGGATCACATGTTAGTGTTTTCTTGAAATGTTTTGAAACATTCGAAAAAGAAATAATTAAAATAACCAAATTTTGATATCGTGTGTTGGGTAAGAGGTTCTTTTTTGTTGTAACTAACAAGCCAGAAAATAAGCAGACTGGCATCTGCAAAATGAGGTCCCCAGAGGGTGAATTTAGTGATGCTACCCTGCACAGCAGGGTAGCATCGCTAAGTTTACCCTCTGTGAACCTCAATCTGAATCAGTGTCTCAAAACTGAAGAGAAAGAGGAACCCAGAGGATAAATTGGGCCACTGTGTGGGATAGCATCATCAAATTCACCCTCTGGGGACCTCATTCTGCATATGTCAGACTGCTTATTTTCAGGCCTGGTATCAGCATGGCTGTCATCAATGTTGTCATCAGGGACTGAGCTTATTTACAAGGAGGGAACTGAAATCTGAAAAGTTGTTAGATGGACTTATTTTCAATGATGGGCTTATTCTCAGGTCAGTACGGTACTAGTAAAATACCAGTGGTAATGAGGCATATTGCTGGTACTGGGTGTGAAACTACACACAGTATAGTTACTAATATACAGATGACAAACATAAATCTAATTCTCAACTGTTTGATCCACTTATTTGGCCATTTAACTGATTGAGTACTAGAAGCCACTGTCAGGGCTTTCAAAAAAAATGAGGGTACCAGAACAAAAGCCAACATTTTTCTTGCTCATGTTTCATATTCAGTCAAACGCAACCTCCACGAGAACCATAGGAAGTGAAACAGTGTTTTTTTCACAGTGGTAAACAAGCTCTGTTTTGCTGGTAAAATAGGATCCAGTCACCAATGCTTGTGGTGGAAGTCCTCGAAAATGAATAACATGGGTATAACTAATTAACTGAAGTTTACTTTATCTCCATGTTGCAGACATGATTAGCCATTGTGCAGAAATATGTGACCTTAAACATCAGAAATTAAATAAATAAATAATAGTCAAATGCAAATAATATTTTGTTTATATAAATTTGTTCTATCACAAATTATTGAAGAGTTCCAGTGGGCACTCTTCAATAATTTGTAATAAAACAAATTTGATGAAAATATTCAGACTCCCCCCCCCCCCCCCCCCCCCACACACACACACACACACACAATAATAATATAGCTCTCAACCAGTTAATCATACAAGCAATATCATCATATCCATATCATATCGTGTCAACTTACGGAGGTTTATGTACTCTATGCTTCCATTTTTGAGGGATAATGTTGCCAGACAAGATTTTATGAGACACTAGAGGCCAATTTAATAAAAGATTTCATCACTCAAAAGATTAGTTTTCATCCAAACCAGTTTCTTTTGTTTTTAGCTCATCTTGACAAAGTCAAGCTGAGCTAATCTCATCGCTTTCTGTCCGTTGTCCATCCGTCCGTCAACACCATGTTTTGGTCTTCTCCTCCAAAGCCACTGGGCCAATTCAAGTGAAAGTTTGTGTGAGTGATGGTCCCAAAGGGGCATTCCATTTTTGTTCAACTCAACATGCCCAGCCCCATAAGGAGGGAGTGGGGGAAAAAGCTCCAAAATATTTTTAAAATCTTCTTCTCATGAACCAGTGTGTAGAATGACTTGATATTTGCTATGAAGCTTTTTTTTGAGGTGTAGAATCAAGTTTGTTCAAACGAAGTTCGTGAAGCAATATTTGGCTTTGTAATGGGAGGGGTAAGTTTTTTGGCCCCGCCCAAAATTTCTATTTTCTGAACCGATGGTCCGGTTTGAACCAAATTTGGTATGTGGTATTATTGGGTCATAAGTACTTGACCCATGCAAACAAAAAAAATCCCGCATCCCCATGGGAACCCTGGGAGCTAAAAATAGAAATATTTTCAAACGCCCATATTTCCCAAACCACACAGAAGAGAGAGATGTTATTTGGTATGAAGTATCCTTAGGACCAGTAGAATTGAATGGTAAAAAAAAATTTCCATGGGTTATGTTAGGGTGTTCTGTAACGGTCATCGAAAAAATGCTGAGTCAGCATGTTTGCAAAAATTTTAAAAAAATTTTTCTCCAGAACCAATCATAAGAATCTTTTGATATTCGGTATACAACATTCATAGGGGGGTCAGATACAAGTTTGTTAAAATAAATCCCATTGGTTCATATTTGGGCTCAATACAGGAGCCCAAATTTTTTACATAGGGTAATATGGGGAATATTCTTTAAAAATCTTCTTCTTCAGAAGCACCAGTCAGAACCTTTTAATGTTTGATATACATCATTGTTATGAGGGTCAGATTCAAGATTGTTCAAACCAAGTCCCTAGGTTAATATTTGGGCTTCCTACAGAGGCCCAAATTTTAACTTTGTTCGATATGGGGGATAATTTAAAAAATCTTTTTCTTCAGTTCCACCAGTCAGAATGCTTTCATATTTGGTATGCGACATCTCTAGGGGGGTCAGATTCAAGTTTGTTCAAATCAGATCCCTAGGTTTATATTTGGGTTCGCTATGGTAGCCCAAATTTTTACTTAGTTCGATGTGAGGAAATTTTTAAAAATCTTCTTCTTCAGATCCACCAGTTGAAATGCTTTCATATTTGGTATACAACATCTCTAGGTGGGGGTCAGATTCCAGTTTGTTCATTTCGAATGCCTGGGTTAATATTTGGGCTCCATATGGGAACCTGAAATTTAACTTAATACAATGTGAGGGAATTTCTTAAAAAATCTTCTTCTTGAGATCCACTACTCAGAATGCTTTCACATTTGGTATACAACATCTCTAGGGGGTGGAGGGGGGGGGGGGGGGGGGGGTCAGATTCAATTTTATTCAAATTGGATCCTTAGGTTAATATTTGAGCTCGCTGTGGTAGCCTAAATTTTAACTTAGTGCAATATGAAGAAATTTCTTTAAAATTTCTCTTCTTCAGATCCAACAGTCAGAATGCGTTCCTATTTGGTACACAACATCTCTAGGGAAGTCAGATTCAACTGTGTTCAAATTGAGAACCTGGGTTAATATTTGGGTTCCCTATGGGAGCCAGAATTGGCCATTTTGCTGAAGAATTAAAAATTTTGTATTCAGTACCCTCTAGAGGTGTGTAAAGAAGATTAATCCACATAGGTTGTATCAAGGGGCTTCATAGGGGAGCTCTACATTATGATCAACTGAAGAAAAGGCATGATGCCCGGATTATTTTTGTCACTCCTGAGGGACTCGAGGATTGACAGTGTAGCCTATGGATATGGATTGCTTAATGTAGACTCATTATTGGACTCTGTTTATATTGTGTTCTGTTCAAGATGAGCGCTTCAGGCCCCGTGGGGCCTCTTGTTATTTTTGCCATGACATCCCTACCCTAACTGTGATTTGTGACAATGAACCAAGTGATTTGTACAATACTGTGAGAATTTTGACCAGATTGTGACTTGAGTCTTGATTTTCACAAAATTTTCTATTCCTTTCCTGCCCACAGTGCTGTAGTACATACATTGCATGCCTATTCCATTCTGCGCTGGACAGAGGACTCGGAGCATGCCCACAGCTGGTAAAGATTGGAATGGGTTGGAGCAAGGTCTTCCGTTAGAAGCATTTGGCAGAACTTGCTAAAAATAGTAATTTGCAGAATGCAATGACCGTTCATCAATGAGATCCTGTCCTCAGAATCTGATGATGATGTATATTGTTAAATTCTTGCATATCGGCAAGCAGATTGTGGCATTCTGCACATCTGAATAAAGTTTGTCAATGTGGATCCATTGTTAGTGATTGAACTATCTACCACTTTTCTGCTGCATCTGCTCCAACTCCAGAGTTGTGCAGCGAGCATATGCTCTTGGCAGTTCTCCACACCTATTCCATTCGGATTTGCTTGCTCCTCATATGTGGATCATGGGAAATTGCGCAAATGAAATAGACTTTGCTCATCTCTGTTTTTCTTTCTTCAGCTTGAGTTCGCAAATTTTAGCTCAACTTGACAAAGTCAAGCTGAGTTATTGCCATCACTTCTCGTCCTTCGGCATACGTACATACATAAGTACATACGTAAGTACAGGCATATGTACGTACGTCCACAATTTCCTTTGGCACACCTCACAGGTCGCATTTAGATCAGATCGCTTTGAAACTTGGTATGCTTGTTTGGGATGACCTCTAGATGGGAGCTATCGATTTTCTTCAATTTCTGACAAAAAATGTTGCCGCTGTCAAAGTTCTTAGGACTTAATTTAGTCAGACCTCAATATTTCCCTTTGGCACACCCTACAGGGCACATTTATGATCATATTGCTTTGAAACCTGGCATGCTTGTTTGGGGTGACCTCTAGATGGGAGCTATCGATTTTCTTCCATTTCCATCAGTCAAAAAATGTTGCCGCTGGCAACGACCTTTGAACTTAGTTTAGTCAGGTATCAATATATTCCTTTGGCATGCCCTACATGGCACATTTATGATCAGATCAGTTTGAAACTTTGTATGCTTGTTTGGGGTTTCCTCTAGATGGGAGCTATCGATTTTCTTCGATTTCCGTCAAAAAATGTTGCCACTGGCAATGATCTTCGATGAACTTAGTAAAAACTTAGCATCAGTATTTCCCTTTGACACACCCTGCAGGGCACATTTATGATTGGATCACTTGCAAACTTGGTGTGCTTGTATGAGGTGACATCTATATGGGAGCTGTCGATTTTCTTCCATTTCTGTCAAAAAATGATGCCGCTGACCTTCGAACTTAGTTCAGTCAGGACTCACTATTTCCCTTTAACACACCCTTCAGGGCACATTTATGATCGGATCACGTTGAAACTTGGTATGTGTGTTCGGGGTGACCTCTAGATGTGAGCTATTGCTTTTTTTCATTTCCATAAATTATTGTCGTTATCACCAGCCTTTGAACTTACTGCATTTGTGCATCAACTTAACCCTTTTGAACTCTCAGGGTATATTTATGAATTTCCATAAAAAAAAACAAAAAACAAACCATTGCCACGAGCAATGACTTTCTACTTAGTGCATTTGTGCATTAACATCTTCCTTTGGCATGCCTCAGAGGGCACATTCATTATCAGGTTGTTTTGAAACTTTGTATGCTTATGCAGGGTGACAAAGATAGGAGCTATTGATTTTCTTTTCATTTCCATCAAAAACTGTTGCTGTTAGCAACAATCTTTGAATATATTTCATTTGTGCATCAACATTCTTTGACATGGCCTACAGGCCCCATTTATTTTTTGGATTGTTTTTGAACTTGGTGTGCTCATTAGGCAAGACCTTTAGATAAGATCTATTGATTAGCATTCATTTCTGTGAAAAAAGTTGCCATTTACAATGACCTATGAACATACTGCATTTGTGTATCAACATTCTTCCTTTAGCCAGTCTTACTGTTTACATTTAAAAATTGCATGGATTACTCTGACGTTGTACTCACACAATGCTGTTATGTTGAAATTTCATCAAATAACATTGGTACCAATGATCTTCAATTTTGCCGTTTCATTTATAACAAACCAAGTTCAAATTGGTCAAGTTGAGCTACAGTGTCATTGACACTTTCATTTTTCATTTTCATAAAAAATTATTGTCGTTATGACCAGCCTTTGAACTTTCTGCATTTGTGCATCAACTTATCCCTTTTGCACTCTCTGCAAGGTATATTTATGAATTTCCATAAAAAAGAGAGAAAAAAACGTTTCCACAAGCAATGACCTTCAAACTTAGTGCATTTGTGCATGAACATCTTCCTTTGGCATGCCTCAGAGGGAGCATTCATTATCAGGTTGTTTTGAAACTTTGTATGCTTATGCAGAGTGACAAAGATAGAAGCTATCGATTTTCTTTTCATTTCCATCAAAAACTGTTGCTGTTGGCAACAGTATTTGAATTTATTGCATTTGTCATTTGTGCATCAACATTCTTCTTTGACATGGCCTACAGGCCACATTTATCAGGGGATTGTTTTTGACCTTCTTGTGCTCATTAGATTAGATAAGAGCTATTGATTAGCATTCATTTCTGTGAAAAAAGTTGCGATTTACGATAACCTCTGAACATACTGCATTTGTGTTTCAACATTCTTCCGTTAGCCAGTCTTACAGTTTACGTTTAAAAATGCATGGATTACTCAGATGTTGTGCACACACAATGCTGTTATGTTGAAAGTTTACCAAATAGCATTGGTACCAGTGTTCTTTAATTTTGGCATTTCACTTATAACTTACCAAGTTCAAGTTAGTCAAGTTGAGCAACAGTGTCATTGACACTTTCATTTATTTATGTCATCTTGATGCACAGTTGTAAATGTGCTACAGCCAAATTGTGATCTGATCAAGACTTTGGACAGCTTTTGTCATACTGTAGTTTTTTTTATATCAGTCCATTGGAAGTATTACTTGAAAAGATTGTGTGGGGGTGGGGGGGGGGGGGGGGGTTAATGCATCACTATTGTTCAAACTTGATAAAGAAAACAAACAGTATTTTTAACCAGAGAAATCTGGAACATTTGAAATTGGAAGACAACCATTCATAGAAAATTCCAAAGTTTGGACACAATTTGCTTTCTGTTTCAGCTCATGTGTTTATATGTGTTTGAATACAGTATTATGTTACTACTGAGAGAATAAATATAGGTTATTACCACTAAGTGGGTTTCTGAGATGGTGTATTGAAGTCGTGTTTTTGTCTGGGCATATATCAATCATTTCGTTAGGATGAGTTGATATCTGATCCAAAGGCGAGGTTGAGAATTCAATACATCATCTCTCAAAGGCACTTGGAGGTAATAACCAATTTATCTTCCAATATTCCTCCCATTCTTGATTTGTTTGCATTTCTTTTGACAATCATTCAGCATCTATGAATTGACTTTTTATGCATGAAGATCATGACATCAAGGTACGCAGTATGTTTCTTTGTTTTATTTTCAGGTTTAATGCATGGTAGGCATTTATGAAATATCATGGCAAATAGTCTAATTTATTTTTCTGAGTTGAGGATTTAATTATAATTTATAATTTAATTACTGTTATCAAAATGGTGACCTCGACATTTGTAATCAGTTTTAGATGTGTGCTGGCAAAAAACTGTTTTTTTTCTGAATCGAATGATTGCACATGTGGTTGCTACCCTGAATACAGATTTGTATTTTATCTGGACATTTTTACTTGTAATGCAGGAAATATGTTCTTGTTGTAACAAGTTGTAAGATAAATACATATTATCGTTACAATGAAATGATCTGGGTTGTAGAATCATGTCGAGTTGAGGAGGTCAGATCACCGGATCCAGTGATCTGATCTCCTCAATGAGACGTGATGCGATGACCCAGATCACTTCACTGTAGTGATAAAAGGTTTATTATAGGACTTATACCGGGGTAGTTCATCATCACATGCCAACACTAGCATTAACAATTCCCCCAAACTTTTTTTAGTAAATTGGATTGAAGTAAAAAAGAACTTTTTTTGTTTGCTATTATATTTGTAACAGGTGCACACTTCTGGGGAATCCGCCGATGTGCATGAATACAATAAAAAAAAACAGATTGCCATTCAAGTGCACCCATTCCAGCTTGGATCAAATGCACCCGTAAATAGTCTATCATACTATAGTGATAGGGAGTCAGATTCCACACTGTAGATTTTCAGGGGACCAGGAAAAGATCATCAAACAATGGTGATATTTAGTGGTTAAATTACATTGTCATATAATAAACAACAAGATCAATCCAATTCTGCCTTTTGTATTGCCACGATTACAAACCAATGATATGGTGAACTTTTACTACAACAAACATTATATCTGTATTGTGTATGAAACAGCATCATACTATAGGGCAGTCAGTGGTGTGGGGTGGGGGTGAGGCTTCCCCCACCCCCACCCCACCCCCCAATTTTTTTTTTGCTGCTCTCACACAAAACATTTGAGAATGCAAGTTTCAACCAACATAGCGCCCCTAAATGGTTCCCAATAAAAGGGTCAAAACACACTACAGATTCGCTGTTAGAGCACTAAATGTTGCAAAATGTTCTCCAGTGTGTGGGGGGATGTGGGAGGACGGGGCAAACACTGGAAGGTCCTAGTTAGGATTAGAGATACCCCAGAACCCCACACAGCACCTTTTCAAATATTGTCTTTGCCCCTATGGGCAGCTTGGGTATAAACGATTGGCTAAACTTGACTACTTGACTTTATATCCATGTTGTGGTCACGATTAGCCATTGTGCAGAAATATATGACCTTAAACACCAGTAAAGAAATAAATAAATTGTTTTGATTGACCGATTGATTGAATGGTTGATTGATTGAGGGCTAGAAATATTTTTCAAAGTCTTCCTGTCACCATGAAAGGCAAATAATAGTTCATGTTTGACATTCAAATTTCGCTTGTCACTTCCTTGTACATTTCAAGGATGAATTCACTGGCATGTTGAGTTATTAATACGCATACATATAAGAGAGCTTTCCAATAAATTGTTACAAATCAAGAATTTGGTGAAACCTACTAAAATTGGGCATGGACATGCTTCACATATTAAATTACAGTGAGTAAAAAGTTGAAATATGTGTGTTGTTTTGAAATGGATTTTCATACAAATGTATACAGAATTTCAAGATATTGTACTTATCATTTTATAGCAGGCATAAGTGAAGCTGCACCCATTAATTTGAAAACAAAGTGCCTGCCAATGACCATGGCAGACTGCTTATTTGCAGGCTTGGACCTTGGTACTGTAGTTGTAACAGACTGTATTGATAATTATGATACTTGAACCCTTTAACTAACATAGCAGCCCAAAACGGCCAGGAAATTTACCAAAATAAGCCTAGCACAGCCTAAGATATCTTACAAATGCCTAGATAAAACCAAACAAATATGGATATCATTAGAACCGGCTCGTCAAGCTGGTTCTAATGATATCCATGTTTGTATGGTTTTATTGAAAATTAGTGAGAATTTTTTTCCAAAAATGTGAAATTTAATTTATTTTTTAAAAAAGATATGTATGGTAATGGGTTAACCCTTTACCCAATGCAGACGATATAAAAATTTATTATTTTAAATATCATTTTTTATAATTTTCAAAAAAAAATTCGACAGAACCATATCATGTGACCTCTCGTTGGAACGAGCTCGACGAGATCGTTCCAACAAGGGGTCACATGATATGCTTTTGTCAAATTTTTTTGAAAAATAATATTTTTTCAACTGCTGAATTTGCATATTACGTGGGCGGATGCAGTCGATTCGTTGGGTAAAGGGTTAAAGTGTTCAGGCACCCCAAAAACGGTTTTGGTTCTCAGACAATCCTTCCTTGACATTGAACACCCTCGTTGAGCATTTTTATTTGCTTACAGTGTATTCAAAAATTGGTATCAAGTCGCAAGACTTTAAAATTTTACCTTCTTTGATTGATGTATATTCATTTACACATGTTTTCAACAAAGCATGATTAAAAGTGTCTATTAATTATATTTGTAAAAACATCCAGCTTGCTATGTTCTGCAAAAAATAACTCAAAATATTATGTGGACAGTTTTTATTTTTAGGAAAAGGGTGGATAAATATAACTGAACACAACTGTATTTCATATTTCTTCATTAACTGGTTGAGTACTCGAAGTCCAATTTTGGGCTGTTTTCTGAAGTGCAGGCACTGTTTCCTCATATTATGTGGATGTGCTTCATATTATCTGTGAAGTGAAATTATTTAGTCTGTATATATTTACCCTGTTACAGTTTGTGGGAGAGTGCCTGTAGGCACTCTCCCATAAATTTTAACAAGGCAAAATCATGTGAACAATTTCATCTGACCAAAAATAATTTAGCACTCTTCCAGTCATAAAATTAAAAAAAAATAAAAACTAACAATAAAAGCCTCCCTCTCTCATTGATTTGAAAAATTAATTGCAAGAGAACCAAATGTATTTTGTATTTGGCCTTAGTGATTATAATTGTACCATGATTGTTTAACGGAAAATTCCAGTGTGCCACAAAGATTGTCACTGCCAATGATCACTCATTGTTCATCAATAAATGAATGCGTTTTTTAGACTTGTTTTTTATGAGAATTTATTTAGCTTCTTCCCCTGTGCCCACCGTGGGAAGTGGAACAGTGATTATAAAAGTTTACTGTGGTGAAACAGTGTTTTTAAAAGTTTTCTGATGTAAACAAGTTATGCATTACTGGTAGAATAGGTAACCCATGCCTTGGGTGGATGTCATAAAATGTGGCAGTATAGGTATGAAGTGTTGGCTTAACCCTTAAATACCTATTTACAACCTAAGAACAGATGCCCTTAACATGCCATCAAAATTAGGTCCTGCTGACAAACAAATTCCATAGGCAGTGGTTCCTAGTCAAGTCTTGGCTGCCTGTTAAGGCACCCAAGACCTGACTAAAATCACTGTTAAGCCACAGGACATGTACAGGCAGTGGTCAGGTGTGAATTCAGGACAATTGTCCAGGCCCTAAGAGTTAACTTTACTTCATACCTATGTGGTGGTCCTGATATAGCCAAAGATGATGGATGCTATATTTGACCTTAAACGCTTAAACACCAATAAACAAAAATATTATTTAGCTTACATGTATTTAGGGTGTCGGCTGGAAGAATTGATATCAGTAATACAGAGGAACCCTGTCAATTTATTAACCACTTCACTAGTGGAAAATTTTCAGTTACAGTAGCAGCAGTATTCGGTTAACCCTTGATGCCATGTCCACTTTTATTTATATGGAGGCCTTATATAGATGTATTTGTATGTGAGGAGGTTTAACCCTTTACCCAGTGCACATGATATCAAAATTTATTATTTCAATTTTTGTTTTTTAGCTCACCGAAGGGAGCTTAACTTATAACTTGCCGTCTGTCGTTATCGTCTGTCATCGTCCGTTGTGAACTTTACATTATCAACTTCTTCTCACAAACTACTGGACCAAATTGAACCAAATTTGGTGTGCATGTTCCTTATCATATGTCCATTCAGGTTTGTACAAATAAACTTGCCACATCAACAGGGGGCACCACAAGGGGCAAACTCTGATAGCACCCATAAATTTTTTTAAAAATTCAAAAAAATCTTTTTCTTCAGATCCACCAGTCAGAATCTTTTCATATTTGTTATACAACATCTCTAGGGGGTCAGATTCAAATTTGTTCAAATCAAGTCCCTTGTTTAAGATTTGGGCTCTCTATTGGAGCCCGCATTTTAACTTAGTGCAGTATGTGGAATGTTCTTTTAAAATCTTCTTCTTCAGATCCACCAGTTGAAATATTTTGATATTTGGTATACAACATCTCGAGGGGGGTCAGATTCAAGTTTGTTCAAATCGGGTCCCTGAGTTAGTATTTGGGCTCTCTATTGGAGCCCAAAGTTTAACTTGGTGCAATTTGAGGAAATTTTTTTAAAAATCATCTTCTTCAGATCCAGCAGTCTGAGTCCTTTCATGTTTGGTATCCAACATCTCTAGGGGGATCAGATTTAAGTTTGTTCAAATCAAGTCTCTGGGTTAATAATTGGGCTCCCTGTAGGAGCCCAAATTTTAACTTAGTGAAATATGAGGAAATTTCTTTAAAAATCTTCTTCTTCAGATCCACGAGTCAGAATGCTTTCATATTTTGTATACAACATCTCGAGGGTGATCAGATTCAAGTTTGTTCCCATCGGGTCCCTGAGTTAGTAATTGGGCTCTCTATTAGAGCCCAAAGTTTAACTTCGTGCAATTTAAGGAAATTTCTTTAAAAATCTTCTTCTTTAGATCCACCAGTCAGAATCCTTTCATGTTTGGTATGGAACATCTATAGGGGGTCAGATTCAAGTTTGTTCAAATCAAGTTGCTGGGTTAATATTTGGGCTCTTCATGGGTGCCCAAATTTTAACTTTGTGCAATACATGGAATACTCTTTAAACATCTTCTTCAGATTCACCAGTCAGAATCCTCTCATATTTGGTATACATAATCTCTGGGGGGCCAGATTCAAGTTTGTTCAAACCAAGTTCCTCAGTTAATATTTAGGCTCCCTATGGGAGCCCGAATTTTAACTTAGTGCAATATGATGAAATTTCATTAAAAATCTTCCTTCTTCTTCAGATCCACCTGTCAGAATCCTTTAACATTTGGTATACATCATCTCTAGAGGGGTCAGATTCAAGTTTCTTCAAATCGGGTCTCTGGGTTGAAACTTTTGGGTCTGTTTCTGACTTAGAAATTTTGGACCAAAATTCTAAAAAAAATTGTTTCAATTTTTATGCGTTTTGTTCAGTTTTGAGATGAAAAAAAAAAATTTAGTCTGAAAATTTTGGGTCTGGTTCAGCCTTGGAAATTTTGGACCAAAATTTGGAATTTTTTTTTGTTGGTTTTTTACGTGTTCTGTTCAATTTTAAGATGAAAAAAAAAAATTTAGCCTGAAAATTTGGGGTCCAGTTCCGACTTGTTTTTAAAACTTCTTTAGACCCTGTAGTCAGAATGCTTTCATATTTGGTATACAACATCTCTAGGAGGGTTAGATTCAAGTTTGTTCAATCCTAGTCCCTGGGTTGATATTTAGGCTCCCTATGGGAGCCAAAATTTTAACTTGGTGCAATATAAGGAAATTTATTTAAAAATAAAAATCTTCTTCCGATCCACCAGTCAGAATCCTTTCATATTTGCTATACAACATCTCTTGGAGGGTAAGACTCAGGTTTGTTCAAATCTGGTCCGTGGGTTATTAATTTGGGCTACCTATGGGAGCCTGAATTTTAACTAAGTGAACTATGAGGAAATTTCTTTTAAAATCTTCTTCAGCTCCACCAATCAGAATCCTTTCGTATTTGTTATACAACCTCTCTTGGAGGGTAAGACTCAAATTTGTTCAAATCTGATCCCTGGGTTATTAATTTGGGCTACCTATGGGAGCCTGAATTTGAACTAAGTGCAATATGAGGGAATTTCTTTTAAAATCTTCTTCAGACAATCCGAATCCTTTCATGTTTGGTATACAACATCTCTAGATGGGTCACATTCTGGTCCCTGGGTTAATATTTTGGCTCTCTATTTGAGATCAAAGTTTAACTTGGTGCAATGTGAGGTTATTTATTTAAAAACCTTCTTCAGATCCACCATTCAGAATTCTTTCATATTTGGTGTATGACATCTCAAGGGGGATCAGATTCAAGTTTATTCAATTTGAGTCCCTGTCTTAATATTTGGGTGTGGGGGGGTGGCAGGGGGCATGTTAGGTTCAGGTTTGTTCAAATCCATTCCTTAGTGTTTTTCCATAAAATTTACCTCTCATGACTTCATTCCTTTATAGTGTTGATGAACCATGTCTAACTGAATGTGACCCCAAATACTTCTTTGAACCTTTTTGGCAGGTGATCGATTAAGGCCCCTTAGGGCCGCTTGTTTTAGATTTTACCAAATATTCTCAACAAAAAACATATCATGTGACCCCTCATTGGAATGAGCTCGTTGAGCTCATTACAATGAGGGGTCACATGATATGGTTTCATTTAATTTTTTTGAAAAAATCTATTTTTTCCAACTGCTTAATTTGTAAATTATGTTGGCGGGTATGGCTGATTAAATAGGTAAAGGGTAAATAAAATTTATATCATTTGTAACTCCATCATCTAATTGTTTGATAGAGCACTCTCTGAGTGTTTTCAACAGTTAATCAGATAAGTGTATTAATCTGCACATGCCAGAACATGCAGAATATCCTGATAAAAAATGCAACAAAAGTCACCATCAGCAGGATAAAGGTTAACAGGAATTTCTTCTATTCTAATGATAAAGTGAGCATTTATTCTATTAGATTCTGTTCAACAGAGCTCAAGATATAATAATTGGATATAATGGAATAAATAGCAGTATGTTTTTTTTTATTGGATTTAAAGACACTTTCGACAGCCAGGATCACCTCACATTCAGCAGTTTTACAGGTGGAGGAAGTAGGAGCACCCTGATAGAACTGGCGAGCAACTGCCAGACTTGTCAATGTACCAAATAAACTCTGCATATGCAGGGTTTGCATTGGTTGGAGGCAAATGCACCATCGACATGCAGTATGCCTTAGTACACAGTGCCCTCACATGAGCAACCAGAATTTAGTGCCTTGCACATGGACACAATGCAGTAGCCCCTAGTGGTGACTGAACCGTGGACCTTTTGGTTTGAGGTCCAGTGCTGTAACCACTGAGCCACTGCACTTCCATTGAATGTACTGAAGCTAACAAGGTTGATCAACTCTGGGAATTCAATGGTTGTTTGAGTAATTCTCCGACAGATTGCATGATATATTATACTACAATCAGGAGTTTACTCTATAAGCAATTAACATATCAAATTTGTACTGAAGGTATTGTACTATTCACTATCCAATCAAAAGTAACTAAGCAATGTGTCATTAATAAAATCTGATTCTTGTAGGCTCAGTATGAGACTTTTTCTAACAGACTGTAGATCTTATAGACACAACCTGCTGAAAATGATACCTTGAACACCATTAAATAAATAGGTGCAATGGAAATGTAATTCAACTTTGTTAGTTGACATTAAACATGTTGATTCATCAGCAGTACTTACTTTAATTTCTTACGAAACGCATCTAAAAGATGGCATTTGCAAAAAAAATTCTTGAATAAATGAAAAAAATTCAATTTTTGCCTCAAAAACAAAGCTTATGACCACCTGTTTCAATAATGGGTCATAAGCTAAGTTTTGGAGACACCATAACAATTGAAGAAATAAATGATTTCTGTGAACATTGTTGCTTGGGTATGGCCATTATACGGCAGCGTAGAACTGCCACACTGACTTCACTTATTATCTTGTTAAAACAATTTAATATTTTGTTAAAACTATTTATTTATCTTGTTAAAACGATTTATTTATCTTGTTAAAACAATTTATTTATCTTGTTAAAACAATTTAATATCTTTTTAAAACAACTTAAAGTTGATATAAATTTACTCCTATTAAACTGAACACACCTCGCGCTATTAGATGGCTTTGTTTGACATACCAACCACATGCCACCATAGAAACCAAGATGGCTGCTTCCATTATTAAAAATGGACCATGGAAAGACTGCAAACATGCTGTGCGCATGTGCACTGACACCACATATCTCAATAATAATGTCACAACATGACCATACCCAAGGTTATCATGACAACCAAATATGACGTAACTGGGTGATTTGAATATGATGTCACCTGAGATCCACTGATGAGATCCTTCAAAGGGGGCTTAAAACCACATTCTATACTACTTATGTAATAGTGCCTACAAGTCTGAATAATAACTTTTGAATGTATGATAACAAGAAAATAGTGCAACACGAAGCATTGCATATGCCCCCTCCCACAATATGCGAATACCCTTTCCCACAGACTGATCTATCACCACACCAAAGGACACCAAAATCAAACAACCGATGCCAGAGTTACCCGGTATAATGCAAAATGTTCATTTGGAAAGTGTTATAAGTGCAACATTACAAGGGTAATAGCTCTGGTCTCTGTGCATGGTCAGAACCAGCAAAATGTGGATGTCTTCTCCCCCACACTAGTCTCTCTTACCATACCAAGGGATATTAAAGTCCGCACACAAATGACTGAGTTTAGTAGTATGTCAGAGTCACTTCTTGCCCTTTAGTGTGTTCTCATGCAGGTTTTTATCTGAACTCATCAGTCATGTGACTGGAAGGGGCCTTGTGGGGGTTGCCATGGTAACGTGCATGAGTGGCCTTGTTACATCATTCTCACAGTGACACATGGTTTCACTGCACATGCACAGCACCTGTTTCTAGGGTGACACACTGTAGTATAGTACCCTAGTTCTATGGGCGCTGTCATCTTGGTTGCTAGGGGTTTCACATGGTTCCTATGATACCGGATGGACTTCATGTGGGTATGGGTGTGTTCTGTTCGATTGTGTGGGAGTTGTTGAATGTTCTGGAACACAACAAGAGCAGACTTTTCTCCAGAAGACCTGCATTCCCCTTTTGAAGGCTTTTTGAGAGCTTCCATCAGTTTCTTTTTACCTGCGTCGCCAGCGGCAGAGCAGGTCTAGTAACCGCTCGACTCCGTCTGTCAGTCCGTCCGAAACACTTTTTCCGTCAAAGTTTTCTTGGCTTCTATGAAAGGGAATGATTTTATAATTGGTCTTCTGCTTCATAATGATGAGTTGTATCGTGTATCTAATTTTCAGATCTGTTGCATGCAGCGACGCAAGTCCAGACCCGGTATTGGTCTTGGTTTGTTTACCAAAGTAGCACTGTACCCCTGTGGGTAGATTATGTGACCAGGGAGTTCGATTCAGTGGGAGTACTCTGGTAGAGCAGAGAGCATTTATGCCATTTGCAGGCATTCGACCCTTTTTCTCCCTGATCGACTGTGTGCTACTCTGTTGACTCGAATGGCAGGACCCAAGAGCAGTCCTTTGAGGGGTACTCCTCGAAGGACTCTTACCTACCGAGCAAATGAGCCATCGAGGAGCTGCCCAAGAGTGTGACTCCTTGAATGACTTTAATACTCATCTGGGTTTTAGTGATCACTGATGACCATACACCTAATGATCAGTGATCAGCATCGATCCCACTGATTATCAAAGACTGATCCGTCGAATGAATCTTCAAGCTTTGGGAGGGGAGGCTAGGGTTTCTGGAAGAAGGGGAAGAGCAACTGTGTCATCCTTCGTCAAACCGCAGGAGATAGGGTTCCCGGGTCACTGACAGAAGAGGAAGGCTAGGGCTTCTGGAATAGGGTCACAGAGTCATTGATGGGGTGAGGTGTTGGGTAGATAGTGACAGGTTAGGGCCTCTTGGCCAAGACTGTGGAGCAGACCACCATGTCACATAGTGAAGGCTGGGTCACTGGGCAAGTTGGGGAGGCTAGGGCTTCTGGAAGAAGGGGAAGGGGTGCCTGTGTTGCTCGTGACCAAAGCTTCTGGGGCAGGATCACCGGAAGGGTTCCCAGGCCATGTCAACTCTGGGAGAATCTGCATGAAAAACTGCTAAAAGAGCAAGAAGTGATCGTGACAAACCACTGAGTTGTAATACAAAAAGTCGAACAGTGTAACAAGGGTCATACTCTGGTATAAATGTATGGACAAAAGTCGCGATATGTGGATATAATGTTCCCCATGCTGGTCTAACACTATACCAAAGAACATTAATATCCAACAACCGATACCAGAGTTACAGTGCAAAATGTTCATTTTACTATTTTTCTAAGTATACCAAGGGCCATAACTCTGGTATGAATGTGTGCAGGAAACCTGCAATTTATAGATATCCTGTCTCCCATGCTGGTCTTTCATCATACTAAAGGACATCAAAATCTGACAACTGATGCCAGAGTTATAACACAAAATATTTGTATGGATGGACGGGTGGATGGACAGGCATAGACCTTGACTATATACTGGGAATCCCCAAACCTCCTATGGAGGTTGAGGGCTTAATAAAGAAGATGACCCTTGTGACTCGTGAGAACTTTCAATTCGACAATATTATATTTCTCTCCAGTCACTTAAGAATTCCCGATATTCAAAAATGAAATTTAGGTTTTGTGTATATGCTTCCTAGTCTATACTAGGGTATGTATTATCATTGTTATGAACACCTGTGAGCTCATGGAGCTTTAAAATTAAATGGTTTTAACAAGATAAATAAATTGTTTTAACAAGATAAATAAATTGTTTTAACCCTTTACCCAACATAACGGCCAAAACTGGCCAGCGCTATTCTCAAAAACTGCCAATTAATTTTCATTATTTTTTCATTTTTTGTGTAAACAAACATAGGTTATGACCCCTCGTTGGAACGAGCTTGAATTGACAAAGCCCATTTTTAAATATGGGAAACCCTAAAAATGGAAATATCTGAAAACAATACAGGAGGTGCACATCTTCAATATATGTAAAAGAATGTCTGAAAGTTTCAATGAAATCTGTTCAATGGTTTAAGAGGAGTTGCGGATAGCAGATCTGTACAGAATGTCAATTGAATTTGACAAAAGTTCATTTTTCAATATGGGGAAACTGTAAAAATGAAAATATCTGAAAACAAAATAGGAGGTGCACATCTTCAATGTATGCAAAAGAATGTCTGAGAGTTTCAATGAAATCCGTTCACTGGTTTAAGAGGAGCTGCGGATAGCAGATGTGTATCCCCCCCCCCCCCCCCCCAAAGCATAACACCACTATACCATAACGGACATACGGACGGACAGACAGACGTATGTCGGAATATGAAAATATCTGAAAGGAAAATAGGAGGTGCACATCTTCAATGTGTGTAAAAGAAAGTTTGCGAGTTCCAGTGGAGTTTGTTCAATGGTTTAAGAGGAGTAGTGGATAGCAGATCTATACCCCTCCCTACTAAAACCTGAATTGACAAAGACCATTTTTGAATATGGGTAACTGTAAATATGAAAATATCTGAAAAGAAAATAGGAGGTGCACATCTGCAATGTACGTAAAAGAATGTCTGAAATTTTCAATGAAATCTGTTCGATGGTTTAAGAGGAGTTGCGGATAGCAGATCTGTACAGAATGTCAATTGAATTTAACAAAGTTCATTTGGCAATACGGGAAACTGTAAAAATGAAAATATCTGAAAAGAAAATAGGAGGTACACATCTTCAATGTATGTAAAAGAATGTCTGAGAGTTTCAATGAAATCCGTTCACTGGTATAGGAGGAGTTGTGGATAGCAGATGTGTACCCCCCTAAAGCATAACGGATGGACGTACGGAAGTACGGACATACAGACGGACGGACCAAGTGATCACTATATACCTCCCACTTTTCAAGTGGGTGGTATAAATATGAGAAACCCTAAAAATTAAAATATCTGAAAACAAAACAGGAGGTGCACATCTTCAATATATGTAAAAGAATGTCTGAAAGTTTCAATGAAATCTGTTCAATGGTTTAAGAGGAGTTGCGGATAGCAGATCTGTACAGAATGTTAATTGAAATTGACAAAGTTCATTTTTCAATATGAGAAACTGTAAAAGATTTAATATCTGAAAACAAAATAGGAGATGCACATCTTCAATGTATGTAAAAGAATGTCTGAGAGTTTCAATGAAATCTGTTCACTGGTTTAAGAGGAGTTGCGGATAGCAGATGTGTACCCCCTCTCCCTCAAAACGTAATACCCATATAGCATAACGGACGGACGGACGTATGTCGGAATATAAAAATATCTGAAAAAAAATAGGAGGTGCACAGCTTCAGTGTATATAAAAAAAATGTCTGAGAGTTCCAATGGAGTTTGTTCAATGGTTTAAGAGGAGTAGCAGATAGTAGATCTGTACCCCTCCCTACTAAAACCTGAATTGACAAAGACCATTTTATACGCCCGTTTTGAAAAAAACGGGTCGTGTTATGGTATACCGCTGTCCGTCTGTCCGTCCGTCTGGTCACACGTCGTACGATAACTCAAGACCGCTTTGAGAGATTTTCGTGATTTTTGGGTAGGTGGTGTATATCGATGGAGGGAAGCTCCCTTTCGTTTAGTGTCGCCGTTCGATTAGTCATTCCAGAGTTATGGGACTTTATTACTTAGAAAATTGTTGATTTTTTTTACACGTCGTATGATAACTCGAGAACGCTTCAAGAGATTTTCACGATTTTTTGGTAGGTGGTTTATGTTGATGGAAGGAAGCTCCCTTTCGGTTGGTGTTGCCGTTCGATTAGTCGTTCCAGAGTTATGGGACTTTATTAGAAAATCGTTGATTTTTTACACGTCATACGATAACTCGAGAACGGTCCGAGAGATTTTCGCGATTTTTTGGTAGGTGGTGTATGTTGATGGAAGGAAGCTCCCTTTCGGTTAGTGTTGCCGTTCAATTAGTCATTCCAGAGTTATGGGCCTTTATTACTTAGAAAATCGTTGATTTTTTACACGTCGTACGATAACTCGAGAATGCTTTGAGAGATTTTTGTGATTTTTTGGTAGGTGGTGTATGTTGATGGAAGGAAGCTCCCTTTCGGTTAGTTTCACCATTCGATTCAGAGTTATGGGACTTTATTACTTAGAAGATCGTTGATTTTTTACACGTCGTACGAAAACTCGAGAACGCTTTGAGAGATTTTCGTGATTTTTTGATAGGTGGTGTATGTTGATGGAAGGAAGCTCTCTTTCTTAGTGTTGCCGTTCGATTAGTCATTCCAGAGTTATGGGACTTTATTATTGTAATTATTTCTTTGCTGTCAAAAGTTCATGTTCTTGGTTTGTTTTGCGCTTTAGGCCTCATAATCTACAGAATAGCATAGGTGGTGGTGTATTTTACCCCTTGAGTGCTAGAAGGCTTTGCAATGCTAAAGCATTGGAAAGCCTTTTTATACTCGAGGGACAAGTTTATCAATTTTATTAATTTGGGTAAAATATCAGACATAAACCATTTAATTTTGAGTTTTTAAAATTTGCATTGGTTATAAAAAGAGAGCATGCGGCAGCCAAAAGGATCATGTGGTAGGGCCTGAGAAACAGATTTTAAACTTTTTTAGGCCTTATTTGTTTCTATTATGAGAAGTGCAATTTAACCCTCTTTCTCATGATTTTATGAATGTTTCGTACATACTCCACCAACTATTACCGCCATTTATACTTTATCACAGTATATGGACTATTATCTTGGTGGAAGATACACTCCACCAGTGTTTTATAGGTACTGAGTATGGACCCAAATTTTGATGCTCTGTGCCATAAGTCTGTTATGAGTTCAGAGATACTACATACAGGCTATTGATACCACAGCACATTGTTCTCAATAGAATGCATGTTGTAAAGATGTAAGTGATAGACTATATATATCATGTCCTCCATTTGTCCCACTATTTTTCATTTTTGTCCTGAAATACTGAAATATTCAAGGCAACAACATGCTCAGCTGTCCAAACTTAGTGCTACAGGCCATTATATCATTTTTATATGCCCGCTTTGAAAAAATGGTTGTATTATGGTATACCGCTGTCCATCCGTCTGTCCATCCGTCCATCCATCCACACATCGTGCAATAACTCGAAAATGCTTCGAGCAATTTTTGTGATTTTTTGGTGGAAAGTATATGTTGATGGAAGGAAGCTCCCTTTCGATTTGTGTTACTGTGCGATTTGTCATTCCAGAGTTATGGGACTTTATTTGTCAAAATATAGGTAATTTTTCACATGTTGGGTGCTTCCCTCTTGTAATTAATAACGGGCATATCATGCGCTCATGGCGCAGCTGTTTATTGAATATGGGGAACTGTAAATAGGAAAATATCTGAATAGAAAATAGGAGGTGCACATCTTCAATGTATGTAAAAGAATGTCTGAGAGTTTCAGTGGAATCCTTTCAATGGTTTAAGAGGAGTTGCGGATGGCTGATGTGTACATCCCTAAAGCATAACGCATGGACGGACATCGAAATATGAAAACATCTGAAAGAAAAATAGGTGCACATCTTCAATGTATGTAAAAGAAGGTCTGTGAGTTTCAATGGAGTTTGTTCAATGGTTTGAGAGGAGTACCGGATAGCAGATCTATACCCCTCCCTACTAAAACCTGAATTGACAACATTTTTGAATATGGGTAACTGTAAATATGAAAATATTTGAAAAGAAAATAGGAGGTACACATCTGCAATGTATGTAAAAGAATGTCTGAAAGTTTCGATGAAATCTGTTCAGTGAGGAGTTGCAGATAGCAGATCTGTACAGAATGTCAACTGAATTTGACAAAGTTCATTTTTCAGTATGGGAAACTGTAAAAATGAAAATATCTGAAAACAAAATAGGAGGTGCACATCTTAAATGTATGTAAAAGAATGTCTGAAAGTTTCAATGAAATCTTTTCTATGGTTTAAGAGGAGTTGTGGATAGCAGATCTGTACAGAATATCAATTGAATCTGACAAAGTTCATTTTTCAAAATGGGAAACTGTAAAAATGAAAAAATCTGAAAAGAAAATAGGAGGTGCACATCTTCCATGTATGTAAAAGAATGTCTGAGAGTTTCAATGAAATCAGTTCACTGGTTTAGGAGGAGTTGCAGATAGCAGATGTGTACCTCCTTAAAGCGTTATGGACGGACGGACAGACAGACAGACCTACGTACAGACGGACCAAGTGAACACTATATACCTCCCACTTTTCAAGTGGGTGGTATAATAAAGGGTTAAACTGGATTGAAAATATAACCCATTTTATGATGTGCTTATCAAAACATTATCGAGAAATGTTGCAAAATTTGATATCTTCCGAGTTGGGAAATATAGAGAATCATTCTCAGATTAGTGAAAGAGCACATTCCAGCCACACAATGAAATTATTATTATTACTAATGACAATATTTAAAAAAAAAAAATGCCTAACTTCAATTCGTTTTGTGTTTTCCCTCTCATGAAAATTCTTATTTAAAAAATTGCAACCCTTTTGTGAACAATGTGTGAAAAACTTGGGATCTCCATTTGATGTGGTAATTCAATAATTTCAGCAGGGAATGGTGAGAAAATGATCAGCAGATTTTATTGTGGTAAATATGTGACAGGTTAAATAGGGCCCAGTTACCAATATCTGCTGGTGTTGGGGTGGGGTGGGGTGGGGGGGGGGGGTTGTCCTCAAAAGTGTGTGGCATAGATAAGAGCTATTAACTGAACTTGAGTTTATACTTGTGGTGGTCATTATGTAGCCTGAGATGGTGAGGTGACCTGAAACACCAATAAATAAATACAAGTGCAGTGCCATGGGATGCCAAATCCCCTGCCTTCTATGTCCAACAAGGGCAATAAGTTGCAAAGAAATACTTGGACACAGCTGGTTCACAATCCCGTTCATGATATATATCACCAAAGAGCTTAAGATTAAATTTGGGAAAAAAAATCTTTTTAACAGTTTACTTTGAAATGTGATGACGAGAAATGGTAATGTGAGGACAAGAAAATCTTAGTCCCACACTGGCAATAACTCTTGAAGAAATACTTGCACACACCTAGTTCACAATCAATCCCCTTCATGATATTATCATCAGAAAAGCTAGATATTTAATTTAGAAAAAAAAATCTTCCACAGTTTTCTTTGAAATGTGGTAACAAAAATGGTAATATGATGACAATATTATTTATTTGTTTATTTATTGGTGTTTAGGGTCACATACTTATGCACAATGGCTAATCCTGTCCATGACAGTTTTACAGGTGGAAGAAGTCGGGAGTACCCGGAGAGAACCACCGAGCATTGACGAGCAGCTGTCAGCTTCTCAACATTCTCTGTTCAAGCTCCACTCAAGCAGGGTTACAGCAGTTGAAGACATCTGCACCATCTATGTGCAGTACGCCTTAGTACACGGCGTCATCGTGCCCCCATGTAGGCAAGCAGGATAAAGTGCCTTGCCCAAGGACACAATGTGGGTCATCCCGGACGGGGATCGAACTCGGGACCTCTAGCATAGAAGTCCAACAGTCTACCACTGAGCCACAGCGCTCCCAATATGATGACAATAAATTCCAAGTCTAACTAAATGCCAAGTGATGGGAGCCATTACTGTGGGCCCCGTATTTGAAACGGTTTGTAATTAGAACAGTATACAGTACAGAAAAACCTTCCTTGAGAGACCACATGTCTTCAGAGGTCAGTAAAATGATGTACCGAATAGCCGTTTTTGGTTCCAGGGTCCAGGGTATTTATATCATTATTATATCATATAAAAGAGATATTTATAATGAAAAGTCTTGTTTTCCAGTCAAATTTTCAACAGTAGTCTGTATGATAGATGAGGAGCTATAACAGCAGCAAATATGTGAAATTCCAAGTTCAAGGGCAGTCAACCTTTGATAAATGAAAGGATCGGAATGAAATTATAACTTAATGTGGAGGTGCCCATCAGGAAGCTACACACCAAAAATTATTTCAATATTTCCATCAGTAACTGAAAAAAGTGTGGGAAACCTGTTATAACTATCAAATTTCCAAGTTCAAAGGCAATAATTCTGTAACAGAGTCAATCGAGCAAAATCAGAAGTCCATCTGTAATTTGCCACAGGGAAGTAACATTCCAAAAGTCATTTATGTATCGCAAACATAAGTGAAGAAAAGTGTGAAACGTCTGTTATAACTCACATTTCCTTAAAGTTCTAGGTCAGTAACACCGTAATATGAAACTTGATCTGTAAGGACTCATCAGGAAGCTACATACAAAAAAATCATTTTAATATTTCCATCCAAAAAAAAAAAAAAAAAAAAAGTGCAAAAATGTGAAGAAAAGTGTGGTAAGTCTGTTTTCACTGTCAAATTGCAAAGTCGAAGGTCAGTAATCCTGTAATAAACCATTCGAGTAAAAACACCACCCGTCAGGAAGCAACATACAAAAACTCATTTCAATATTTCCATCCATAGTGGAAAAAAGTGTGGAAAACCTGTTTCAACTGTCGAATTCCTACGTTCAAGGATAATAACTCTATAATAAACCAACTGAGCAGAATGGAACTGAAACTTGATCTCGAAGTATTCACCAGGAAGCTGCATACAAAAAATCATTTCAGTATTTCTTTCAATAGCTGAGAAATAGACAGACTGATGAACAGACGAATGAACAGACAGGCTGCTCACTAATGGGTACCCACTGTAGACAGCAGGGCCCAACAAGGGCAATAACTCTTGAAGAAATGCTTCAATACGGCTGGTTCGCAATCCCATTCATGATGTCACCAGAAAGCTTTATATTAAATCTGGAAGAAAAAATCTTTGGCAGTTTTTTTTAAAATGTAATGACAAGAAATTTCAAGTTCAACAAGGGCAATAACTCTTGAAGAAATACTTTGACAGAGCTGGTTTGCAATCCTGTTCATAATATTATCATCAGAGAGAAATATTTTGGATGGATAGACAGAAGGATGGATGAAACTCCTTCCTTTTTCCCACTCTCACTGTACGGTGAGAGGTAATAAAGAAAGTCAAGTTTGGAGAAATACACACGAAAATGAAACAGGTCCAGCACAAACTTGGAGGTTAATAGGCATTGATTTATGTTAATTTGAATGCTGATATAAAAACTGCCTGAAAATTGTCCATAAATCATGTGGCTTTCTGATAGGGCACTCTAAACTTCCTTTTTGGCAAGATTTTGTTTATAAATAATTTTGTTTCAATTTATTGGAGAGTGCCCATTGGCACTCTCATAGAAAATGTAATGAAACATTTTCAAGGAAACTTTGTTTTTCTGCTGCTGACAAACAGCAAGCCAACACATAGAGTATAAAGCTTCTATAGTGGTGTTCACCACTTCTCAACAGGGCCCTGATATTGACTTCTGGCACTCAACCAGTGAAAGGCCTGGAGATTTACGTACATTTTTGCTTCACTTTGACAATGTACATCCCATGGCTCTGCTGTTGTTATATCCCCACAGGGTATATAGGAATCAACTTGTCAGTCGGTCTGTCATCATCGTCAGTCCTTGTAGAGCGAACTACTTCCACAGTTTTAGTCGCATTTTCATGAAACTTCATAAAAATGATCTGCGTGACATAATCTTTTTCCAGATCGGATTCAAGATGGCTGACTGGTGGCCATATTGGATTTTGCAAAATACTTGTGGAGCGAACTACTTTTACAGTCCTTGCTACATTTTCATGAAACTCAATATAAATTGATCGACATGATGAGGAGCAGTGCACGACATAAATTCTTTCCTGATCGGATTCAAGATGGCTGACTGGAGGCCATATTGGATTTTGCAAAATACTTGTGGAGTGAACTACTTCCACTGTTTTAGTTGCATTTTCATGAAACTTCACCAAAATGATCAACATGATGAGGAGCAGTGTAGGACATAATCTTTTTCCCGATCGGATTCAAGATGGCCAACTGGCGGTCATACTGGATTTTTTTTTACTTAAAAAAATTGAATGCCCCTTTTCAATCACCCATACTAGGTGGTATGCCACGGTGGGGGTATACCAGGCAACAGACCATCTCTATTTTCTTGGCAAGTCTCTGCCTATAAAAGCAACCAAGATTTGCATAGAAATAACTGCAAAGGTATTTTGAACACACCAAGAGATGGCATGTTAGGGAACTTGTTCTGTATAGGTATTACCACCATGTGGGTTTCTGAGATGGTGTATTGGAAGTCAAGACCTTGTGTCTAGGCATATATCGATGACTCCGTTAGGACAAGTCGATATTTGACCCATAGGCAAGGTCGAGACTTCAATACATCATCTTGGAAACCCACGTGGTGGTAATAACCAATTTATCTTACAATATTCCTCCTTTTTTGGCTTGTTTGCATATATTTTGACAATCAGTCAGCATCTATGAATTGATTTCTTACCTCAACTTGACAAAGTCAAAATAAGCTATTGCCATCATGCGTGCGGAAGTCTGTGAGTCTGTTCACATTTTCCTTCACACAGGCTACACCCTGTAGTTCTTGTCTGGTACCGTAATCACTAAATTTCATGTGCAGGTTCGAGATCACCTAGATAAGAATGTCCCATTTAGCTCACGATTGGTAATCCATGATAGCTGGTTCAAAATCCAAAAACCTCGAGCACAGTCTACAGGTCATATTTATGAAGGGATTTCATTGTACTTTGTAGGATGACACTATAAAGTCTAGATGAGAATGTCCTATTTTGGTTGGTTTTGGTCAACTGTGACAGCCGCAGGGGCATGTCACCTAGATTCGTTTAGCACAA
Organism: Pictodentalium vernedei; assembly: GCA_031216915.1. Lineage (NCBI taxonomy): Eukaryota > Metazoa > Mollusca > Scaphopoda > Dentaliida > Dentaliidae > Pictodentalium > Pictodentalium vernedei. The sequence goes on from CM062296.1 coordinate 665,659,512, forward strand.
TCTACAGGTTGCATTTATGAAGGAATTTCATTGTAAATTGGTAGGCTGACTTGGTATAAGGTCTAGATAAGAAGGCCTATTTTGGTCTTGATCGGTCAATCATGATGGCAGCATAGGCACGTAACCTAGATTTGTTTAGCAAAGTCTACAGTTCATATTTTGGAAGCGATTTCATTGCAACTTGGTAGGATGACTCGGTATGATGTCCAGATGAAACTCCTATTTTGGTCCTTTCATAAACATTGAACATTATCCTTTTCATCAAACACTGCACACGGTCAAGTTAAGCTGCAGTGTCATTAACACTTTCATTATGAATGAAGGTCATGACGTCATGCTATTACGTTCTTGAGCTATGCATGACGTAATCCCCCTTTATTGTTCTGCTGGTGCTATAACCTGTAGTTTAAAGTAGTGTTTCAGCTGTGTGTTTCTTTGTTTCATTTCTCAGCTTCCACACATGGTAGACCTTTATAAAAATATCATCATGGCAAAAATTGATCTAGTCTAATTTATTTTGTTGAGTTGATGATTTATTTATAATGTAATTACTGTGATCAAGATGGTGACCTTGACATGTGTAATCTGTTTTCAATGAGTGCAGGTAAAAACTGCAATAGTACTTTGCAATCTTGTTACATGAATAGTCACTTTTCCACTGAAAATTATTCATTTTATGGGGATTTGGTCACTTTCCTGTATTCTAGAGGTAAAATGAGCATTTATTCCATCATATCTTTTTCATGCTGTAGCCATAAGGACATTGGAATAACAATGTTATGGAACTTTTACAACACATACTGGGAGTGTCTGTGTGGTTACAGAATTGGGACTTCCCGAAAGGTCCAGGACTCGATCCCCACCAGGTGCAACTGCACTGTGTCCTTGGGCAAGGCACTTAATCCCGATTGCCCAGGTGAGGGTATGGTGGCACTGTGTACGAAGGCTTACCATGCGTCGATGGTGCTCTTGTCTTCACCAATGCTAATCCTGCTTGAGTTAGTATGTTGGGAACTTTGACAGTTGTTCAACATTTCTCCGAACTTGCTGGTGGTTCTCTCCGGGTACTCCCAACATCCTCCACCCATAAAACTATTCAACACAAAACTACGCCCCATTCTGGCCTACACAAGCTATGGCTTGGGTGGGGTGGAAGCTTAGACACTATGTTATGATCTACCTACAGGTAAGTTTTTATTTAATATCATTTGGCAATATTTATTTTTTGATTACCATGAATATCCCCTCAATACTGCAGTAATTTGCCCATAATTCTGGATAATTCTGGATCGCCAGAAAACCAGAGTGTCAACATTTCCAAATCTGTATCATGCATGTCTCAAATGAGCCTTTTGTAACATCATTGACATTCGGAGATTTTTGAAGCTGCAATTTTACAAATGTAAAATAAAAACTTGTGGCATGTGCCTTGGTGCTGACCACACCAAACAAACATCCATACTATTGTTTTTTAGATTTTGAGCATCTTATTCAGTTATTAAAGATCTGCTGCCATATAGAAAACAAACAATTATAACAGTCAGTTAACTCTTAACTGCAGAGTATTCTCAAGATATTTTCCATCAAATCAATTCACAGCAGCCATGACTGGAGTTGATGAAAAATTAATCAAAATGTAACACAAGAAGTCATTGGTGAGAAAATCTGTTCAATTAAAAAAGGGGGAGAAAATGATTAAATGTGCCCAAATTATACTTAATTCAGTAACAAGAGAGACCCTGTGCTTGGCAAGAATATAGGCCAGCAGCATGCAAAGAGTTAATCTGGATTGTAATATTCCATCTTGTTCACATCTGGCAACTTGTTTGATTTGGCTGATCTGGTCTCATCACCTCAGCAGAATCCGATGACCCAGATCAACTGACAGTTGTAATAATCTGTATATATCACATCAGTGATATACATTTTTGTTAACCCTTTACCCAATGCAGAGGATATCAAAATTTGTTATTTTTATTGTTTTTTAAAATTTTTCAAAAAATTTCAACAAAACCATATCATGTGACTCCTCATAGGAACAATCACGGCTAGCTCGTTCCAGTGAGGAGTCACATGACATGATTGTGTTGAATTTTTTTTTTTTTAGATATATTTTTTTCAACTGCTTATTTTGTATATTATGTGGGCAGATGTGGCTGATTCGTTAGGTAAAGGGTTAAATGCAGAGGTATCGAATTTGGTACTGGCATTAGTCACTACATCCCAGTTCTAACCCACACTTTACACCTATGAAAAGACAACACAAGGTAGCTGTTTAGTTGGTGAAACCAGAGGCTCTCGAGTGCCTAAAATGCTAGCCTGGATGAAATTGTCTAGAAGGAAGTTAAACTGGTTAAGAGGGAGGAAACAAAAGAGAAATAAGAGATTGTCACTCAGAAGAGATTATGCCCCTGACATGGCAATAACCTTGATCTATGACCTTGACCTCCATCAAACAAAAACAGTGTGCGTGACACATGGTCTCCCTATATATGCGAAGTTTCAACAAAATCCAATGAAGCATCTCAGAGTTATTGAGCAGACACGAAAATCTTCATGATGGACAGTTGACCTTGATCTGAGACCTTGACCTCCATCGAACAAAAATTTTTTATGCGCGACACATCGTCTCCCCATAAGAAACATGTATGCCAAGTTTCAATAAAATGCAACAGAACATCTCAGAATTGTGGAGCGGACATGAAAATCTTCCTGACGGATAGGCAGACAGGCGGAAATGACGAACATTATATGCCCCCCGCTCCCCCAATTTTTTTTTTCGGGGGTCATAATAAGAGTATCAGTGTAAAGGGACAAAGATGGAGGCCAAAAGGAAGTGTCACCTTGTAATTGTGTGTATACAACTATCACCAAAAATACTCAGAAAAATGATGTCTTTTTTTTTTCAATGACCACTCGCCCTACCCCTCCCTCTCATAGGACACACTATATATTGGGCTTAATTTTATCGAAAAACAATAAATGAGCTTACCTCTGAACAGACTTCATTGGTTGGTTAGAATTTTGGGTTGAAATTGGATGAAATATCTAGTGCTCCTGTTAGCAATCAGTTAGAAGAAATGGGAGTAAAATGGCAGTCAACAAGGATATGAATGGCAGGTTTTTTTCGTTTTTTTTTTTTACAAATTAGGGCCTTCTGGTTGTTGTTCTTACACACCCCTGAACTGTTAAACAGATGGTATCATTAATGAAAACAAAACATTTGTTTGAAAGAAAATTTTTTTTTTATATTAAAATATCCTTCCTGAAAATCATCTTTGAAGAGTATTCTACATATTGCACAGTTTTTAAATTTGGGCTACATAGGGAGTCTAGAGAAGATTTTTAAAGGAGTTTCCCTTATATTGGATTAACTTAAAATATGGGTTCCCATGAGGAGCCCAAATGTGAACCCATGGACTCGATTTGAACAAACTTGAATCTGGCCCCTATAAAGAGGTTGTGTACCAAACATCCACAGGTTCTGGCCGAATATTCAGAGTATGTACTTTAAAATTTGGACTCCCATTGGGAGCCCTAATATAAAAAAAATCCCATGGCTTGAACGAACTTCAATCTGCACCTCCAAAGGAGAAGAAAGAAAGAAATATTAAGGGATTTTGAACAGTGGATCTGAAGACTTTTTTTAAAGAATTTACTTCATATTGTACTAAGGTAAAACTTGGGCAACCATAGGGAGCCCAAATAACATACCAGAGACTTGATTTTAACAAAAGTGAGTTGGATCTCTGTCAGGATGCAAAATACCAAATGTTAAAAGTTTCCAACTGGAGGATTTGAAGATTTTTTCATATTGCACCAAGTTAAAATTTGAGCAAGAAGGTGACGAGAACTAAATATGAAAATATTCTGCCTAGTGGATCTGAAGATTTTGAAAGCCTTTTCTTGATATTAGACCAAGTTAAAATTCAGGCTCCAACAGGAAAATCAAATATGAACCCAGATATGTTGAATCTGCTGTGACCAAGGATGCTAAATACCAAATATGAAAGAGTTCTGCCTGGTCAATCTGAAGAAGATTTCTCACACTGTCAGGCCTTTAGACTGGTTTAATTTGGGCACAATGGGGAACATGGACACACAGTGGGAAAGAAAGTGCCATCTTTTTACCTTCTCAGCATCTGCTTCAGATACTTCTCATATTTTGTAGCTCAGAAACATCGATTACAGCAAATTTGTCTTTGGTTTTTGGCCTTCCATCTTAAGCCATTATGAATGTAGTTGAATAGTAAACAGAACAGATATAAAAAGACCAGATCTTAAGCCTGCAGGTGACATGACAAGAGTCAGTCAGGTAAAGGCAATCTGCATTGATGGTGTTAGGACTCTGCCACGGGAAAGCAGTCTGCATCGATAGACTTTTTAAAACTTACTTATCAGTTGTTTAGTTGTTTCCTGTTATTTTGATGGGTGGGATCTAAACTATATTTTGTGTGATGGGAAACATTGCCAAACTTTGAAAGACCGCAAAACTTGGCATAATGTTTTTGAACACCACAGAATTTGAGCACAATTACCACTATTTGAGAACAGCATTTACTATCACTAACTTGGTGGAATTTAAAGCTCTGTATACTGCACTAAGTTAAAATCTGGGTTCCTGTAAGTAGCCCAAATGTGAACATTGGGATGTGATTTGAGCAAAATTTAATCTGGCATTGTGACTGGTGGTTTATTTATTGGTGTTTAACCCTTTACCCAACATAACGGTCAAAACCGGCTAGCGCTATTCTCAAAAATCACCAATTTTCATTATTTTTTTCATTTTTTGTCTCAAAAACATATGTTATGACCCCTCATTGGAACGAGCTCATCAAGCTCGTTCCAATGAGGGGTCATGACCTATGTTTTTAAACAAAATATGAAAAAAATTAGTTATTCAAGAATTTTTTTGGCAAGTGTCGTCTGCTTTTCATGTTAGGTAAAGGGTTAAGGTCACTTTTAGAATCTATGGCTATATCACAGCTGTAACATGGGTATGAAGGACTGGGATTTTCAGGCATTGATCCCATCCCACTGAGCGTAACAAACTAAGATTAAACTAACTTGGAAGGGTATCCCCAAAAAGATAATTTGTGCCCAGTTTCGTTCAGTTTGAACCAATAGTTCGGAAAAGGAAGACTGATATGCAAAGCTAACAGATGATGTAAGCTGTACAGATGTTGGACATTAACCCTTTACCTAACATGAAAAGCAGACGACACTTGCAAACAAAAATTCTTGAATAACTAATTTTTAGCTTAACTTGACATAGTCAAGATCAGCTTTTGCCATCCCCCGTGCAGAAGTCTGTTAGTCTGCGAGTCTGTTCACATTTTCCTTTAGCATGGGCTACACCTCGCAGTTCTTGTCTGATCGTCACAAAATTTCATATGCAGGTTTGGGGTCATGTCTAGATGAGAATGTCCCCTTTTGGTCAGGATCGGGTCAACCGGTATGGCTGCCCGAGCCCAAAACCCAAAACCATTAGCACAGTCTACAGGTCGTATTTATGAAGGGATTTCATTGTAACTTGGTAGGATGCCTCTGTATAATGCCTAGATGAGAACGTCCCCTTTTGGGCATGATCTGTCAACCGTGATGGCTGCCCAAGCCCGAAACCCAAAAACTTTTAGCACAATCTGCAGGTCATGTTTAATGTGGAGGGATTTCATTGTAACTTGGTAGGATGACTCCTTATGATGTCTAGATGAGAATTTCCCCATTTGGGCGTCATCTGCCAACCGTGACGACTGCCCGAGCCCAAAACCTGAAAACCTTTAGCATAGTCTACAGGTCATATTTATTGAGGAATTTCATTGTAACTTGGTGGGTTGACTTCATATAATGTCTAGATGAGAAAGTCCCCTTTTGGTCCTGATTCGGCAACTGTGATGACTACAGGGGCCCGAAGCCCGAAAACCTTGAGCACAGTCTACAGGTCATATTTATAAAGGGATTTCAGTGTAACTTTATAGGATCACTCCAGATGATGCCCAGATGAGATTGTCCCCTTTGGTTGTGATCATTCAACCATGATGTCTGCCCGAGCCCGAAAACCTTTAACACAGTCTACAGGTCATATTTATGAAGGGATTTCATTGTAACTTGGTAGGTTGACTTCATATAATGTCTAGATGAGAACATCCCCTTTTGGACATGATTGGGCAACTGTGACGGCTACAGGGGCTCGAAGCCCGAAAACCTTTAGAACAGTCTACAGGTCATAATTATGAAGGGATTTCATTGTAGCTTGGTAGGATGACTCCAAATAATGTCTAGATGAGAACATCCCCTTTTGGTCACGATCATTCAGCCTTTATGGCTGCCCGAGCCCAAAGACATTTAGCATAGTCTATAGGTCATATTTATGGGAGGATTTCATTGTAACTTGTTAGGTTGACTCTATATAATGCCTAGATGATGACATCCCCTTTTGGTCGTGATTGGTCAGCTGTGATTGCTACAGGTGCCCGAAGCCCAAAAATCTTGAGCACAGTCTACAGGTCATATTTATGAAGGGATTTCATTGTAACTTCGTAGGATGCCCAAATGAGAATGTCCCCTTTTGGTTGTGATCATTCAACCATGATGGCTGCCCGAGCCCAAAGCCCGAAAACCTTTAGCACAGTCTTCAGTTCATATTTTGAAGGGATTTCATTGTAACTTGGTAGGTTGACTTCATATAATGTCTAGATGAGAACGTCCCCTTTGGATGCAATTGGGAAACTGACTGCTACAGGGGCCCGGAGCCCAAAAACCTTTAGCACAGTCTACAGGCCATATTTATGAAGGGATTTCAATGTAACTTGACAGGATGACTCGTGTTGGAATAATTTCACTGTAACTTGGTAACTTTCGTTGATATACATTAACTGTGAGGGCCACATACATTAACTGTGAGGTCATATTAACCCACCCAAAAGCTCTTTAGTACAGTGTACACCTCATATTATTTTTATCAAAAACATAGCATACAGGGAACAGAAATGAACATATTCCCAATTATCACAATTCTTGTCTTATTTCATAATCCTTTCATAAACATTGAACATTATCCTTTTAATCAAACACAACACACCTGTTAAGCTAAAGTGTAATTGACACTTTCATTTAATTTTTTGTCTCAAAAACATAGGTTATGACCCTCATTGGAACGAGCTTGTTCCAATGAAGGGTCATAACCTATGTTTTGAGACAAAAAATGAAAAAATAATGAAAATTGGCGATTTTTGAGAATAGCGCTTGCCAGTTTTGGCCTTTACGTTGGGTTAAGGATTAAGGGATGACAAGAGCTCAGACTCACTTTCAGTCAGTTCAGCTGCAAAAAAAAAAAAAACCCCAAATAAACAAATTGAGAGATTTTTCATTTTTTATTGTATAATATTTGTGAAACTGTAACATCAACAAACAAACCAATAGGTCACTTCAAGTATAAAACTGTGTTTACAAATTTGTAAAATAATGGGAAAATGAGGAAACTTTTTATGCAAATTACAAATCTAGAGAATGTGATTGATCAATGAATAACATTATTTTCAGCAGTTTATGAGCTCCTTGGGGAGGGATAATTTGCATGAGTGTGCCAAGTTTGGTTTGATTTTTATCCTTTTTTGGTCATCAGTTTCAAAAAGCGAGTGTGCAATCAGTCGAAGATGGAAATCTACCCATACACTCTCTGGTCTGACTTATGAGAATTCAACCCCTTGTCTTAAGAAATCTGTTAATGCTTAGAGGGTTGGGCTGTTTATAAGAATTTACCACAGAACTGTAACCAGAAATCACCTCACACACTTTATAAGTTATTGTGGCAAATTGACAGTAACATGGTCTGAGATTTGTGCTCCGAGCTGCAAATCTCAGCTCATGTTACCGTCAATTCATCAAAATAATGTATATGTTCCAATAAGACCCTACACATAGCCCAGAACCTGCATCGTGGAATGAACAAGGCAACTTTAATGAAAACAAGTTCAGTAAATAAACTTCTTGTTACCCCATGATGTCACTGTACAATAAAAAAAATCAATAACTCAGATAAAGGTTGAGGTTACTCAATTTCAGTTGAAATCATGAACTTATAAGTGGGTTGCTAGTATACATTCACAGAATGATCACTGGCCTCGAAAACTATGATTTTAAAGGCAGTATGCACTTTGAATCTCCTCCCATTGTTAACAACTTTTCAGATATTTCACGTGGTGATGTCCAATGGTAACATATGCCACTGGGGCTGTAAACATATAAAAAAAAACTTAAGCGAGCTCTTGTCCAATCAAGAGGGTGAGGATTTTAGTCTCACTGGAACATAGTGTGATGGCTCCAATATCATATTGCTTTTGAATAAAGACAATTATCAACAAAACTTAGTCCCCTGTCAAAAGCGAAACATCACTGAATATAATTGGACACAACAATTTGGGGTGTCAAAATTATATTCAGTGATTTTGTATTTCAATTTGCACATTGGTTTTAGTTTAGCTAATATTTGTCATTGTTCTACATCAAGGGTTACAAAAGAAGCTTCACGCCAAGTCAAAAATTGCAACCTAATAAGTAAAGCTGACAGTTATTACTTTCAATCTGGAAATAAACAATCTGTCATTTTCAGAATGAGGTCCCCAGAGGGTGAATTTGCTGATGCTATCCCATATAGTGGCCTAGAATTCCCCAATTTTCCTCTGGGTTCCTCTTTCTGTTTTGTCTTGAGACCTTGATTCAGATTAAGGTTCTCAAGAGGGTCAAGTTGTACAGGGTAACATCACCAAATCCTCCCTCTAGTTACCTAATTCTGGAGATGACAGTCTGCTTATTTTCAGGCTTGATTACTTTAATGCAGTGACTGGAATGGCTGCATTGCTTCATGTGTGAAAATGCATTTAGTGTGGTGGTTTTCATTGATTTCAAGCTGGGTTTTATCTGCCTGCATAAGAAGCATAAACTTGACAAGAAGCCATTGCCTGGATAATGTGACAATTGTCTGAAGGACACGTGAGAGCATGTTGGATCTTTAATCTGGGACCACAAATTTGTCAAAGGAGGATTCGAGGAATGCATCCACAAAACACACCATTCATTTTTTTGGCCTTTCCATTCATTCTTTCTTCTGAACCATAACCCCTGACACTTAAATGGAATGAGATGTAGAGGATGTTTAAAACTAGAGGCTCTAAAGAGCCTGTAATCGCTCACCTGGAACTACATATAAAAATGTGATTTCCCATAGGCTTTCCATGGTAACTATGAGCTGCAATTGTGGCCATGTTTGCAACATTACATCAACATTACATGAGGATCATTGGTAGGTGTCCCAGACCTCAATCACGTGAAGTTTCAAAACATTTCAATCCATCAAACAGAATTATAGAATGTCTCTGGTGGCCATATTTTCCAACCAACGGGAACAAAAAGAGTATCATTTGTAGAAGGCCTCCTATAGACCATTCCTGCCAAGTTTTGGTTCACGTCAGTTCAGTAGCTCCAAAGAGAAGATGAAAATGTGATTTCCCATAGGGTTTTTCTATAGTAACTATAAACTGCAATTGTAGCCATGTTTGCATCACGATCAACATTAAATGAGGAACATTGGTAGGTGTCTCAGTTATCAACTATGCAAAGTTTCAAAACATTTGGTCCAGTGGTTTCAGAGGAGAAGAGTTTTCAAAATTTACCAATCAGAATCAAAGAATGCTTTTGGCAGCCACGTTTTTCATCCAACAGGAATAAAATAAGTAACAGTTGTAGAGAACCTCTCATAGACCATGCCTGCCAAGTCTGGTTTACATTGGCTCAGTACTTTCAGAGATGATGATGAAAATGTGATTTCCTATAGGGTTTCTATAGTAACTATAAGCACAATTGCAGCCATAATTGCAACCCGATGAAGATTAAATGCAGATCATTGGTAGAGGGGGTTACAGTCATCAGTCACATTAAGTTCAAAACATTTGGCCTTGTAGTTTCAAAGAAGATTTCTTGAAAATGCACACATTTATGAATTCTGTTTCAACAAAAAATCAGTAAAAGAAGGTTAAATATTTGAAAATTACAATTTTTTCAGACAGTATTATCTTTCAAAAAGCTTTGGATAGGTAAAGGGTTACAGGAAACACATTTTACTCCAATTTTGTCATATCTTAAATGATATAATTACTGGTCAGCTAAGCTGACATGATGGGAAAAGAAAATAAACAAAACTTCCATGCTTTCCAAACACCTGTCATCAATCAGTATTTCTGATAAGTAACTTGAGAGTAATACATGTATTAACATAATTACAGCTGCACTTTTTTACAGTACAAGTCAAAATAAGTTGTAGGATAATCCTATAAACTATGTATCTTTCTCTTCCTACACTGATAAGACCAGATTTATTTATTTATTATTTATTGATGTTTAAGGTCACATATTTATGCACAGTGGCTAATCATGACTGTGACTGTTTTACAGGTGGAGGAAGCCGGAGTACCCGGAGAGAACCACCGAGCAACGACGAGCAGCTGCCAGCTCCCCAACATCGTAACCCCTCACTGCAGCACAGGCAGGGTTAGATTGGTTGAAGACATGCGTACCATCGACGTGCAGTACGCCTTAGTACACGGCGTCATCGTGCCCCCACGTGGGCAATGGAGATGAAGTGTCTTGCCCAAGGACACAACACGGTTGCCGCAGGTGGGATTCGAACCGAGTACCTCGCGGCTTGCAGCCTGCACCTCTACCTACTGAGCCACCGCGCTCCCGATAAGACCAGAAGCTGATAGCTTTCCAGAAAATGTCAGATTCTGATCTTGTTGGTGCAGGAGCAGCAGTTTACTTAGTTTATTGCAGTTATGCTACAACTTATTTTGACTTGTACTGTATACACAATATTTTGGGTTTTTTCACCAGTTCTCAGTGGAGAAAACTGGAACCAACCCATACCAGATTCCCAAAAAACATGTATTTTGCTGACAGTACCGATCTTCATGCAGACAGGAGAAGGACTGGGTTAAGCATTAGAATATAGCCTCTGGCGGCCACATATTTCCATCCTCTCGTAGACCATACCTGCGAAGTTTGGTTCGCGTCGGCTCAGTAGTTCCAAAGAAGATGAAAATGTGATTTCCCATAGGGTTTCTATAGTAACTATAAGCCACAATTGTAGCCATGTTTGCAACCCGATCAACATCAAATGCGGATTGTTGGTAGAGGGTATCGCAGTCATCAGCCATGCAAAGTTTCAAAACATTTGGCCCTGTGGTTTCAGAGAAGATTTTTCAAAATCCACCAATCAGAATAAAAAAATGGTTCTGGCAGCCATGTTTTCGATGCACGGTAACAAAAATGAGGAGCATTTGTAAAAGACCTCCCATAGACTATCCCTACCAGGTTTGGTTCACGTTGGCTCAGCAGTTCCAGAGAAGAAGATGAAAATGTGATTTCCCATAGGGTTGCGAAAGTAACTATAGGCCGCAATTATGGCCATGTTTACAACCCGATCAACATTATATGAGGATCGTTGGTAGAGGGGGTCCCAGGCATCATTTATGTGAAGTATCAAAAAATTTGGCCTGGCAGTTTCAGAGGAAGAGATTTTTGAAAATCCACCAACCAGAATCAAAGAATGCCTCTGGTGGCCATATTTTTTAACCCACGGGAACAAAATGAGGATCGTTTGTAGAGGACCTCCCATAGACCATTCCTGCCAGGTTTGGTTCATGTCAGCTCAGTAATTCCAGAGAAGAAGATGAAAATGTGATTTACCACAGGATTTCTATAGTAACTATAAGCTGCAATTGAAGCCAGGTTTGCAACCCGATCAACATTAAATGAGGATCATTGGTAGAGGGGGTCCCAGGCAAAATCAAATCAAAATCCACCAATCAGAATCAAAGAATGCCTCTGGCAGCTATGTTTTCAAACCCATGGATCAAAATGAGGATCGTTTGCAGAGGACCTCCTATAGACTATCCCTGCCAGGTTTGGTTCATGTCAGCTCAGTAGTTCCAGCGAAGAAGATGAAAATGTGATTTCTCATAGGGTTTCTACAGTAACTATAAGCAGCAATTGCGGCCATGTTTGTGACTCAATCAACATTAAATGAGGATCATTGGTAGAGGGGGTCCCAGTCATCATTTATGTGAAGTTTCAAAACATTTGGCCTGGCAGTTTCAGAGGAAATTTTTGAAAATCTACCAACCAGAATCAAAGAATGGCTCTGGAAGCCATGTTTTTCATCTGATGGGAACAAAATGAGGATCGTTTGTAGATGACTACCCATAGACCATTCCTGCCAAGTTTGGTTCACCCTGGCTCAGCGGTTACAGAGAAGATGAAAATGTGAAAAATTAACGGACGCCGGACGTCAGATGCCAAGTGATGAGAAAAGCTCAAGGGGCCTTTTAGGCCAGGTGAGCTAAAAAGGAGGGGGAGGGGGGTCAAGAATTGTCTGGAACTTGTTACATAATTTATTAATTGGTATTTAAGGTTACTCAAACATCTATGAATATATCATAATCCCAACATAGGATTGAAGTCGAGATCAGCCAATCATTTATAGCTATTCTACCCACTTTGGAGGACTTCCACCCAGGCGTTACAGTCCTATTTTACCAGACGAGCATAACTTTTTACTATGATAAACAAGCACTGATCCACTTCACAGGGTTCCCACAGGGATATGTTACATTTATTTATTTATTGGTGTTTAAGGTCACATATTTTTGCACAATGGTTAATCATGACCACAACATGAGTATCAACTCAAGACCAAGGGTGAGCGTTAATAAGCCATGTTGCCCATTTTAGAGAGGGTTTGTACCTCCCAAGCATTGGTGAGTGCTTCTTATTTTACCGGTAAAACAGCGTCTGTTTACCACAGTGAACAGGCACTGCTTCACTCCTCAGGGAGTATATGTTACATAAAGGGTTGATTCATTACAGAGTTTTTACTGATAGTCTCAACCTTCGAAGGACATGCTAATTTCACATGCTATTCCTAACTCAATAAATACTATGGGATGTGGATTAACATGGCTTTCAGTTCAGCCTTAGCTTCAAAGGATTAAATAGAAAAACACAATATGGTATTGTCTGAAAAATTACCTCAAAGTTGCATGAAGTGAAACTTATTTTACAAAATCAGAAGTTGGCATATCTGTCTGCTTATTTCTTATTCCCCCAGATGGAATGCAAGTGGATTTCCATCCTCTTACTTTGAGTAAAAAATAATCATGTTTACAACACAAAAATTTCAAAACTTTGAAGATATTTATTTATTTATTGGTGTTTTAAGGTCACATATTTCTGCACAATGGCTAATCATGACGACAGTTTTATGGGTGGAGGAAGCCGGATTACCCGGACAGAACCACCAAGCAATGGCGAGCAACTGTCTGGCTCACAAACATACCAACTCCACACAAGCAGGGTTAGCATTGGTTGAAGACAGGTTCACCATCGATGTGCAGTATGCCACCATGTGGGCAATGAGGGTGAAGTGTCTTGCCCAAGGACACAACACAGTTACAGTGGGTGGGATTCGAACCAAGGACCTCTCAGCTTGCAGCCTGCACCTCTGCCTACTGAGCCACCGTGCCCACTTGAAGATATATTTCTGCAAGTCAGAATTGGCTACCTGTGGGCTAATATGTCCACATCTCCTTTCGGTTTAGATCGATTTACATAATTTTTAAAAAAGTGATGTATCAACTATTCAGAATATAATTTTAACAGGTTTTAACCCTTTAACCAATGCAGATGATATCAAAATTTGCTACTTCAAAAAATATTTTTTCAAATTTTACAAAACAAAAAATTCCAACAGAACCACATCAGGTGACCTCGAGCTTGTTCCAATGAGGGGTCACATGAAATAGTTTTGTTGAACTTTTCAATAAATATTCTTATTGAGCTCGTCAGTTTTCAAATTATGTGGGTGGATGAGTCTGATTTGTTAGGTAAAGGGTTAACTGGTACAGTGCAAGATTATTCTTTGGATTAGGTATTTGGCTTTCATTGAATTTCATAGTTTTGCAATTGGATTTTGTTCTTCAACAATTTTATTAGTTTATTGAAGAGTGCTTTCAGGCATTCTGCAATAAACTGTTACAAAAACAAATTCATATTAACAAACTATTATTTGTTGAAATTGAAGTACCTACAAAGAATATAAAGCTCTTATCACAGTAACAATATTTTTTCAACGAAGCTTTAATGGTGGCTTCCAATACTGAGATAGCTAATAAGTCTATGGTCATCCAATTAAGTGGCCACCCATGAAGAGCCTTTCACAACAGTATATTATATAAAGGAACTTTTATCAGCTAAAATTACATAGAAGATATCTGCTGTTTTAGAGAGGTATCATAATTTTCTCCCCCCACTTCCTATGCAAGATATGCATGCCTCATGTGAGATAGATTTCTATCTCACATGACCGGTTTATTAGCATATTTAATGAGCGCTGGACTATTCAATCATCGCACGTTCTTCTGTAAATAAACAACATGGTGTCATGTCAGCAGATGAACCTTTGTTGAAGAGAATAGAAATAAAAACACAGACCGCAAAACCAAAGGACACTTGACTCTTTTATATAAATTTCTGGGTGAACGCCATTATGAGTGGAGAGAGTTGCACAAAATTCCTGTGTAAAAGTTATGTGAATACATTGCAGATTCATAATATGACATCAACAGAATGTGTCAATGTTCATTTCGCTACGAATATTTTACCCCTGTCTGGCTGGCGTTGGGATTTAATTTTATCGTATATACCAAAAATGCACTGTCACATCGATCTAAACGTATCAAGTAGTGCATATCGCTTTCAGGAAGAAATTCCCCTATACCTGTTGTGATAATAGATGTTGAAAATTATTTGTCATACATTCCCAGCTATCTTATAAGCTAGCATTAATAAAAAAAAAAATTTTAAAAAAATATTACAAAATTCCAGAACTATTTTTAACTGCTTACAAGATGCTGGCAAATATTCCTGTGTAGGACAGAATTTCTCTTGCCAGTGAAATAAGTACAATTTGGGCAAATTTAATTAAATCCCCTCCTCCCCCCCTCCCCCACCCCACCCCCTGTAGACTGAATGGATTTTGCCACCAATGATCTCTGAGAGATCAAGTGATTTGATAAAAATATATCTTGAAAATATTCTGTGGGTTAAGAGTTAAAGAAATTTTTATAACATGGTAACCATATCCAGCAATGCAAGCACTGCAAATGACATTCTAATTTGTATTATATTTTGTTTTTTCTTAAAAAAAACATGATTGATCTCATGGAGTTTGTTCCAGTGAGGGAGGGGCTATAAGCTATGTCACAGAGTAAAAAAAAAAAGGTTTTTTTTTATGTTACTGCAGTTGATGACAGAGGAAATTTTATTTGCAGGTTGTGCCTTTTAGTCTTGTAAGATATAAATGTTACAAGCTGCAGCTTCTGGTAGCATTATAAGTAATAATACAGTATATCTGCCAAGACTATAGACCTTAAATATTTCTGCCTAACCCACCCACCATAAAACAGAACAGTTATTATTAATGCAAAAATACAATTCCTTATTTGATGGTTGTGGGGGAGGGGGAAGGGTGGGTCCACCATTAGCAAAAGTCACGAACTAAAGTAAATATGTCACTAAACTCTTTGGAAATAGTCACATTAGTGTGGGTTTTAATAGTATCACTTCAGCTTTAACCTTTTTCCTAATGACCACTTCCGCCCATGTAATTTGCAATTAAAAACACATCATGTACAACACCCCCACCCCTCGTTGGAACAAGCTCATTCTAATGAGGTGTCACATGATATGGTTTTGTTGAATTTTTTGAAAAAATTGAAACAATTATTAAAATACCAAATTTTGATATCATTTTAGAGGCCTTTTCAACAGTGTATCTCAGATGTTAAGTAAAGAGCTAAGTATTTGCTGTTTCATGACACACCCTTGGAAAGATCTCCAAGAGCCCTTTTCAGCAGTGTATCACATGTCCAGTAAAAAGCTAAGCATATACTGTTTTATGACACACTGTTGGAAAAGGCTCCAAGAGCCCTTTTCAATAGTGTATCCCATAACAACATCTCATCAACTAAAGTAAATATACATGAAGAAGTAGATCCCATTCTAACAGTGATTAGTCAATTAAACCTGCAAACACTAACCCAGTTAAATGGGGTATCCAGAAAATATCAGGGGAGTGGAATTTAATTTCAATGGCATAAGTATTTAGTAATACAGAAGAAACTGGATAATTGGATAAGCAAATTTTCCACAAAAAAAATATTCCAATTCAAGTACAAGAAATATAAATCTCAACACTTGATTTGTTAATCAATAAAATATGTGATCATAAAATTCAGGTGAAATTTTATGACGCGACCAATATTTTGTGCTCGCTCTTTCCAGCTCCATTCACTCATCTAAGGTAAAAAATTATACATGGTGTGCTTCATAAAAATGCTAACAAACAACAATTAAGAATTACAATGCATGCTGATGTTTTGTTTGTTTATTTGAGTTTAACCTTCTGCACACAGATGTTAAAATAATGCAATAAAGAATTAAACTAATTCAGTCTTGTTTCAGAGAGCCCTGGTTAAATTCCTAGTTTCAATATGTGAAAAATTGGCAAATATTTTTGATATTTCAACATAAGTGTCCAGAGGGTAAAAGTCTCTGACAAAAGCCAGGGTCATAATGAGTAAAATAGTTTAAATGAATGAAATCAGAATAAGCAATAAGAACCACTCAGAAATGGAAAGTAACTACAACTAATCAGGCACAAGCTGTGTCAAAGTGGCATTTGTTGAAAACAAATGTACTAACTATCAACCTTGCTCTTCAACACACTATCTTGAACAAGAAGACCACAGTGTCTTTCACTGGAACACATCAAATTGTCAACTTTTTGAGTCAAAGGGTCCAGTAAGAATGTTGCTTTCCCTGTCTATGATGAATACAGTACAGGTCAAAATAAGTTGTAGCATAACTGCAATAAACTAAGTATACTGCTGCTCCTGCACAGATAAGATCAGATTCTGACATCATTTTCTGAAAAGCTCTCAGTGAGAGCTTTCCAGAAAATGCTGTCAGCTTCTGGTCTTATCAGTGTAGGAAGAGAAAGATACATAGTGTATAGTGGTTATCCTATAACTTATTTTGACTTGTACTGTAGTGTTCTCATAAAAGACACTTCAACCATCCTGTTCTAGATAGTAACATATTTAGAATAATGCACTAGAATACTGTTGTGTATGTGTATGTAGTACATACAAAAATTGCTATTGGTGTAATATTTTGTTGAGTTCTTAAACAAGAGGCCCCACGGGGCCTGAGGGCGCTCACCTGATACTGGCCGAGTCATATCACCAAAATAGCAAGGGATTCTGCCTTGTGGTTATTATCAGTTTTTCAACATAAAAGTGTTTTCTCTACTTAGTAACCCAGAGTGTTCATATGTTAGATCCCCATATTGGGTACTCAATAATTTATCTATTTATTTATTGGAATTTAAGGTCACTTTCTAAGGCTACATCATTACAGAGGCATAATTATAATATCAGGTTTGGTCAATCGTTTATGCCTATTACTGCCCACTTTACAGGGCTTTCAACGCAGGAATTGGTTACTGGGCCCAATTTTATCAATAAACCAGAACTTGAACAAATTTCAATTTGCCGCTTCTAAGAAAACTAAAAATCAAATATCAAAAGATTCTGAGAGGAGTATCAGAAAAAAAAGATTTTTTAAGAATATTTCTCATACTGAATTAAGTTATACATTGGGCTCCCATAGGGAACCCAAAAACAAAAGCTTCTGAAGCAGTGGTTTGGGAGAAGAAGATTATTCAACGTTATTCCCATTACCTACAGTGTTAAAAAATGATGACTCGGCACTTTTAGTCCTGGAAAAGTACTTATGATAAAACCAATGGCATTTTTTTCACCATTCCTTTCTCCCGGCCCTAAGGAAGCTTCACATTGTATAAAAATTCTCAGTGCCATGTAGTTCTGGAAATATGGGCATTCAAAAAAAAAAAAATTTTTCAGCTCCTGTAGTTGCCGTGGGGGACAGGAAAACAATTTATGGCATAAATTAGGTATTTGTGACCCAATAAGCCCTCATATCAAATTTGGTTCAAATCGACCTCTTGGTTTGGAAAATAAAAATTTTGGTATAATTTGGGCTTCTACAGTGAGCCCAAATATGAACCAAGGGACTTGGCTTTAACAAACTTCACTCTCAGCCCCCCCCCCCCCCCCCCCCCCCTACGAATGCTGTACATCAAATATCAAAAGATTTTGACTGGTGGATCTGAAAAAAAAATTTTTTTTAAAGAATATTGCTCATATTGAACTAAGTTATAATTTGTGCTCCCACAGGGAGACCAAATATGAGCCGAAGGACTTGACTTGAACAACTTGAATCTCACCTCCCTAAGCATACTGTATACCAAATATCAAAAGATTCTGACCGGTGGATGCGAAGAAGATTTTAAAAGAATATACCTCGTATTGCACTAAGTTACAATTTGGGTTCCCAAAGGGAGTCCAAATATGAACTCAGGGACTTGGCTTGAACAAACATCAATCTCACCCCCCTAAGGATGATGCATAGCAAATATCAAAAGATTCTGATTTGTGGATCCGAAGAAGAAGATTTTTAAAATATATCCCTCATATTGCACTAATTTGAACATTTGGGTTCCCATAGGGAACCCAAATATGGACCGAGGAATTTGATTTCTACAAATATGTGAATCAATGTTCCAAAGATGTTATATGTAAAATATGAAAGCTTTTAGAGCAGTGGTTTGGAAGAAAACAATTCTTTATTTTTTTCCCATTGCCTACTGTGTTAAAAAATACTGACTCAGCACTTTTTCAGAGTCCCGAAAAAGTACCCTATGATAAAACCGATAGCAATTTTTTTTTACCAATCCTTTCTGTTGGTCCCAAGAAAGCTTCACACCAAATAAAAATTCTCACTGCCGTGCAGTTTTTGAGATATAGGCGTTTTAATTTTTTTCTATTTTTAGCTCCTGTGGTTCCCACGGGGCTACAGGAAAAAAAATTTCTGCATAAATTAGGTACTTATGACCCAATAAGCCCTCACATAAAATTTGGTTCAAATTGGCCTCTCGGTTTAAAAAATAGAAATTTGGGGTGGGGCCAAAATTTTTGCTCCTCCCATAACATCGCCAAGTATAGACCTACAAACTTCTCTTGAACAAACTTGAGTCTACACCTCAAAAGGAAGCTGCATACCAAATATCAAGTCTCTGCTATTGCTGGTTCTTGAGAAGAAGATTTTTTAAGAATTGGAGCATTTTTGCCCCACCCCTCTGCTCAATATGAGCCGAAACCTAATTTGCCCAAAAATCAAAATGCCGCTATATAACCCCTACTCACATGAAATTTCATTAACATGCGGCCAGTGGTTTGGAAGAAAAAGACCCAAACACCACCTTCACGCCGGACGACGGACGCCGGACTACGGACGACGGACGAAAAGTGATCAGAAAAGCTCACCCTGACTTTCAGTCAGGTGAGCTAAAAATGTCCTACATTAATTGTGGACATATTTAAAACTGCCCCATGAAATATAAATGGTGACCCACTCAATGGCACTATATGCCCTAAGACTGTGTGTTTCAAACATGGCAGTTGGGTGACCACTGAAACTCTGTACTCTCAGAGTGTATTTGTACCTTAAGGACTTGTCAGTGTATGCTTTTAGCATCTGTGAAGGCATTTCTCAAAACTGTTTAACCTATGGCATGAAAACCCAAACAACTCCAGCAGTTTGTCTTTTCAAGTTCTTTTCAAATTGTTGTGTCTGAATCTTCTACAAAAAAACCATTGAAATACAATAGAACCTTGTTAATTGAATAAAGGAGAAGGTTTTTAAAGAAATTTCCTCATATTGCACTAAGATGAAATTCGGCCTTCCGTAGGGGGCCTAAATATTAACCTAGGGACCCGATTTGAACAAACTTGAATCTCACCCTGCTAGAGATGCTGTATACCAAATACAAAAGCATTCTGACTGGTGGATCTGGAGACAAAGATTTTTAAAGAAATTCCCTCATATTGCACTAAGTTAAAATTCAGGTTCCTATAAAAAGCCCAAATATTAACTCAGGGACACTACTTGAACAAACTTGAATCTGACCCCCAAGAGATGTTGTATACAAATATCAGAACATTCTAAGAGATGGTTCTGGAGAAGAAGACTTTTAAAGAAATTCCCTCATATTGCACCAAGTTAAAATTAGGGCTCCCATAGGGAGCCCAAATATTAACCCGGCACTCAATTTGAACATACTTGAATCTGCCCCATCCAGAGATGTTATAAAACAAATATGAAAGGATTCTAACTGATGAATCTGAAGAAGAATATTTTTAAAGAAATTCCCTCATATTGCACCAAGTTAAAATTTGGGCTCACATCGGAAGCCCAAATATAAACCCAGGGACTCGATTTTAACAAATTAGAATGTGAGCCCCACTCCCACCCCCCTGGAAATGTTGTATACCAAATATGAAAGCATTCTGACTGGTAGATCTGAAGACGATTTTTAAAGAAATTTCCTCATACTGCTCTAAGGTAAAATTTGGGCTATCATAGGAGCCCACATATTAACCTTGGGACCCGATTTGAACAAACTTTATCATAGAACACCCTGACACAACCGAAGGCAATTTTTTTACCATTCAGTTCTACTGGTCCTAAGGATGCGTCATACCAAATAACAGTTCTCTGTTCCGTGTGGTTTGAGAGATATGGGCATTTGAAAATATTTCTATTTTTAGCTCCTGGGGTTCCCATGGGGACACAACAAAAATCTTTTTGCATGAATCAATTATTGATGACAATAATACCACATATCAAATTTGGTTCAAATCAGACCATCGTTTCAGAATAAGACTGTCACAAATGATCGAAAAATCGATCAACCGTCGATTGAGGTCATAATCGACGATTTATTTCAATGATCAATTATTTGACTGGACATGTGTGTCATACTATCTTTTTGTTAAACAAAGGGAAAATATTGATTCACATGCTATTGTTTCACATAAAGGACCTATTTCGACAACAAATGTGTGTGTCAACAGGGTTAAAACATAAAACCAATATAGAGCTTCAAGTCGCGGCACCACACGAGTTAAAGCTAGCCGAAACCCAGTCATCATCGTATGCGTGATCACTCAGTTGAATTTGACCTTAGCTTTCAAAGTGTTCAAGTGTCAAACACCAATAAATAAATGAGTAAATAAATAAAATAAATCCCTGGAAAGATTGAGCCTCCAAGGGAAAGCATTTTCACACTGAACAGGGGCTGAATCATTATCATTCATGGGCCGAACTTTCCGGTTCCAGCATCACTGGCTCACTGCCATTAGCGGTGGTAACAATTTAACAAAAATAACATAACACTCAATGATGCCTTACTGTAAATGGCTACATTGTATTCCTTGCCAATAAGACATCGTCAAGTGTTGAGTCGTTTTTGTTTTTATCAATTTGATACTTGATCATCAATTTTAACTTACGGAAAGTAAACAGGGAAAAACTTCGAAATGCCATGTTATTTTTAAAGTATGATGATTTATTTTGTTCTTCGACTTGTTGTTGACTTGACATTCTCTAAGGCTAAATTCATAATCATTACACATTGAGCGCGGATGGAGCCATTAGTGAGTTTAGTATGCATTTTTCTATGATTTGAAATTTGAATCTATGCGATGTAGATTCTGTTTTGTCAAATTTTTCAAGGTTTGGTGTTCGTTTGCTTCATTTACGATTAGGATATTTTAATTTTTAACCCCTCCCAAGTTATATCATAGACAAAGTCCTAGGAAACAAGACAGAAATATTAACCATAAATAATCGAATAACCGTCGATTTTTATGACAAAATAATCGATTATGAAAATTCATAAGAAGCAGGAAACAGAGGTAGCATTGGTTGAAGATAAGTGTACCATCGACGTCCAGTATGCGTTAGTACATAGTTCCACCGTGCCCCCATGTGGACAATCAGAATTAAGTGCCTTGCCCAATGACACAATACCGTTATCCCTGGTGGGGATCGAACCATGGGCCTGTCAGTTTGAATTCCAATGCCATAACCACTAAGCTACCATGCACCCTTCCAAAACTCTTTAGTTGTTTGCTTCCAAATTCAGTAGAATCCTCTTAATTGAATATCCATTTTGCCAGTGAAAATTATTCAATTAACAGGAGTATACAATTAAGAGGGATTTGGTCAGTTTCTGTGTTCTGGAGTAAACTGAGCATTTATTCTATTATATCTTGTTTGACAGAGCTCATTGAGCTCTGTCAAACAAGATATAATAGAATAAATGCCTGTATTGTACGTAGTGAGGCCAAAAAGGTTGATAAATAAGAGGAATTTGGTGCATGTCACAGTAATTTTTTTAACTTATTACAAAAATTTATATACAATTAACAGGAGTTTACTCTAAAACCCATATGCAATTAACAGATCAAATTTGTACTGAAGGTATGGTAAATGGTTTTGTGTTTGAAAATTATATTCAATTAACAGGGATATACAATTAAGAGATATCCAATAAAGTGGGCTCCACTGTATTAGCTTATGACTACCTCACTTGAATGAGCTCAATGATTTATTCCAATGAAGAATCATAAACTAAGTTTACATAGCATCAATGAAAAAATAGGATATATGAAAGTTCAAATGACAATTACTATGTTGAGAGTTGGTCAAAACTGGTCAATTCATTAGGCAAGAGTTAAGGTAAGTGTTAATCAAAATCTTGGAGAGAAACAACTCTCTGACAAATAGCAAACCAAGATTTTCTTGAATTTGTGTAGAAAGTAACTCTTGATGTATTCAAAGCAGCTAGAGTATGTACAATAACAAACTGAAGAATGTAAAGTGCACAGAAAAGTATTGGTGTAAGTGTCGTGAAGTAATGAAGTGACCTCAAGAAATGGACGGAAATTTTCATGAACACAAATATCACATTACATCTTTTTGTTCAGCAGCAAAAACATTGTATCAGATAATATATAATGATGATAAAGACAAAAGTTGTCCTCCTATTTCAATTAAATAAATAAATTCAATATTTACAAAATAGTTGATGGAATGGCTACCATTTTAAATCAACAAGAAACAATGTCATAAAAATAGTTTTCATCTTTTAGAGTTGGGAATGTCTAAAATGATAAGATCAGAGCATGAAAATAACATGCAGTCTAGCAAAGGGGTTTGCTTGCAAATTCAAGGACTGATTCATCAGTTTACCTAATTAAGTATCACAGAAAAAAAAATCAATGAAATTTTTGGCAAATTAAGTAACTACTGAGGCAAGTGCAGTGACATGGCTATTTTTGTACCCCCTGTGTAAAGAAAATGCTTGATACTTCACCATTTTCCAAAAGATGTCAGAAAACAGTATTAACCAAGCCTATACTGTTAAGCGTACGGCCATTTTCTAAGCCATAAACACTCACAAGTATAGGCAAAATTAGCCCAGACTGAAGATGTAAAAAATGTGTGTTTCTAAGCCATCCAAATCAACAAGAAACCCATGATCACAACAGCTTTACTTCAATTTCTGAACCAAAGTTGGGTTGGTTAAATGTTTGAAGAAAGTGTATGCCCATACCGATTACCACTTCTCCAGTAATTCCTGCAAAAACATCCTTCAGTGTGTGTTCCCACAACAAAGTTTTTGTACTTCCAACACACTCTTTCTCGAAATCTGTTAACCACAACAAAACTTTTAGTCATACACTTTTAGACAATCAACAAAAATCTACTTGTTTTCTGAAATTTTGAACCAACATTAGTGCTACAAGTTTTCAATGGCTGTCATACAATGAGTGCCGACAAAATCATTGAATCAGAAAAAGACTGACTACCTGACCCTTCCCAATTTGAAAAACATCATTTTTTTTCAGTCCTAAACACATTAACCATTATTCAAATTTGTTTTTTTCAAATATTCACTTCTGAAACATGGCTTGTGATCATTCACTGAAATGATATTTTTCCCGAAACTATTCTCAATCTGAAGCAATTTTATCAATTTTATTAACTTGGGTAAAATATCAGACATATATTTTTTTAAGTTTGCATTGGTTATAAAAAGAGACCATTCGGCAACCAAAAGGACCATGCAGGAGGGCCTGAGAAACCAAGTTTTAACTTCTTTAAGCCTAATATTTTGTTATTTTTTCAAGTTCTTCTGAATTTTCTTTTTTTTTTCTTTCTAGATTTTGATCCCACAGTGCAATACATTGTGTCCCTTTCAATGAGGAGTCATAAGCTGTGTTCATCAGCAAAAAGTAAATAATTTGTGCATTTTGGAAAAGAATGTAAATGTCATCTAGATGTGTTAAGAAAGAAGTTAATACAAAAGTTTTATTATCCAGATTATTTTTGTTAATCATCTATATTCTCGAGTCCTGCAAATCTCAAATTATGGGTTGAATTGAAACAAATTGAATGTGGCAGAGAATTTCAAAGTTCAAGTTGCAGAAATTGCACTTTCTTACAACCATAAATATTGTCAGTATCCATTCAAGTTTTGTGTCATACAGCACCTTGTATGTTTTGGAAAATCAACAAAAAAGTGTGGAATATTCGAGACTGGAATTAAAGTAGTTTTGGAAGCAGAACCTCATTAAACATTCTCAAATTGGCGTGACTCAAAACAAATAAAATCATCAGGACAGTTTAGAATTGAATCAAGTTTTAAACATTTGCATGGTCCTACTATATTCTGAGAGGAAAAATAATTTGATCTTTTACAAAGTATAGAGAGCCTTGTCAAAGACAGAGCTAAGGACAAAAAATGTTTTGATTCTCAGGCAATCCCTCAGTGAAACTGAACCCCATCATTGAACATTTTTATTACCTTGCAGTGTCTTCCAATAAGACAAAATTGGAAGACTCAAAACTTTTTACGTTTTTTGATTGATGTACGTAACTAAAATCTGAAGAGCATAACTATATATTCTACATCCAGTGGCTTTGCAGTTGTTTGTAGGCAAGTCTTGATGCCTACGTAGCCATGTAACATGCAAGTTTCCCCAGAGACAGCCTGTTGGGGCATCTGTTTTGATGCACTAAAGAATGATCAAAGTCAGAATTAGACCCTTAAGGGTTAAAATTGAAGGAGTTAATTTGTATAATTATGTACTTCTGTATTCTGTGTGTGAAACGACAGGGAAAGCCTCTCAATCCATGCCCATGATAAACAAGAAAAAAATAAAAATTAAGAATAAAAACCTTCCTTCCCTCATTGATTTGAAAAAATTGCTTGACAATCAATTTATTTGGTTTGTGTTACCTAACAACACTTCAATTAAAGAAGAGAATTTTTCAACAATTTACTTTACATGACTGGATGACCGCTCATTCCAAGAAATTGTGTAATCTGATAGCTGTTAGGTTTATTTGTTTATTGAGTTTTAATGTCACTTTCAACAGCCAGGGTCACATCAAGTCGCAGTTTTATGGGTGGAGGAAGCCAGAGTACCCAGAGAGAACCACAGAGCAATGGCAAGCAACTGTCACTCTCCAACTAACAAACTCTGCAAAAGCAGAGTTAGTAGCAACTGAAAGCAAGTGAACCAGCACCTTGCAGGGTACCTCAGTACACAGTGCCATTGTGATTTCACATGGGCAATCAAAATTAAGTTTATTACATGCCTGTTCTTTGAAATCCCCATCAACAGCCATGTGGAAGATAAAAATCTGTTCCGCACACATGAGCTGAACGTAAATCGTTGATGGACTATTTTTAAATAAAAGCAAAATTTCACTGGAATTTTCTACAAATCGTGCACCACAATTACAATTTGAATCGCTAGCGATAGCTAAAATTCGTTCCCCGAGTTCCAATGTGTTCTATGTGCCAGTAGGCACATAGAACACATTGGAACTCAGTGGACGAAATAGTAACACAGGTTCCCCCTCGCAAATTTGGTTGGCGACAAAATGTGTTCTTTTTGTTGATAGCTCTCAAATGAATTGTTGAGTGTCCTTCTAATAATTGTTTTTATAGATGTGAAGGCATGTAATAAGCACAGAACGAGACACGGGTGTGAATGGGTTAATTGTTATGGTACTTGTTCCATCACGGAAGGATAAAACTTGAGACCTACAGCCTCATTTTATCTTTCCGCGCTGGCACTCCTGCCATGTCGATTAACCCATTTACAAGCGTGTCATTCTGTGTATGTCTTGCCCAAGGACACAACGCAGTTGCTGCTCATCAGGATCAAACCACTAACCTTTTGATTTAAAGACCAATGCTCTAACCACTGGGCAACCACATGTTCAGGTGTTAGGTAAAGGGCTGATTGTTGCATGATTAACTTTAGCCGTAACAGTGATTTTGAAATTGGCTTGAGTTATCATTGCTGTGTTGAATTATGTTCGTAAAGAGAAAATCCATGCACAGAGTAATCTTTTTATTTATTACTGGTGTTTTAAGGTCACATATTTCTGTGACATGGAAAAAAAAGTCCAGCCAATGATTATACCCATGTTGTCCATTTTAGAGGATTTCCACTCCAGGCATTAGTTACCTGGTCCTATTTTACAGTAAAAACAGAGATTGTTTACCGCAGTGAACAAAAAACTGTTTCACTTCCTGTGGTTCCAACAGGGAACATAGTAAGAAAAGAAATAATGTTGAAACCAGTTTCCTGGAAAATTCCACTGCTGAAAACTTGGGGTAAATAAAATGAAAAAGTGCTTTCTAGTTTCTTGAATTTGAGTTGGTTCCCACATGGATAAATCTTTAGCGACTAAAACAGTACAATTCCCCCTTGTGTATTGTGAAAGTTGGCAACAAGAAAGACTAGAGGTAGCAGCAAAGGATGGCTGATCCTCTGAAATAACATTTTGACTTAGTAACCATACCCATCAATTGCAACAAATTAACACAATAAAGAACTAAAATGAATGTGCAGGAGTCAACATGGTAGTACTTATACTGTTATAAATGAAGAGTTGTAATCTTTCTACATTTTCATCTCTAAAAACAAACATGATCACTTTTAGTGCTGACTACTGTACACTATGCCACTAAAAGTTGATTCAGCACATAAAGGACACATTTTCATCACCTCATTTGCAACTTCCTACAATTACAAGGTACATACACTTTTCCAGTAAAAATATTTCATTACTTTCCAGGACTTTTAATGACCTTTTTAATAAATTTCCATGACCTTTGGTAACACCGAATTTGCATTGATGAAAGAGGTCAATACAACCTACATCCAGAACAAGGAGTGCTCAATAGCAGGTATAAACTGATAGGATACACAACTTTTACATTTTTCAGTTGTCGACATACATTTCAGGACGTTTTGATTATATCATGCAACTTTATCCTTTAAGGCCTGGCGATTTTTATACAATTCTGTTACACTTTAACAGTGTACATTCTGTGACATTGCCATTGTTTTTAGGCTTAGCAAGTCTTGGCTGCCTATAGAGGAAGCCAAGACCTGCGTAGAAACAAGTGCCAAAACACTTTGAATGTTATTCATTTATTTACTGGTGTTTTAAGGTCATATATGTATGCACAATGGCTAATCATGACCGTGACAGTTTTACACGTGGAGTACCCGGAGAGAACCACCGAGCAACGACGAGCATCTGCCAGCTCCCCAACATTGTAACTCCACACTGCAGCACAGGCAGGGTTAGACTGGTTGAAGACATGTACACCATCGACGTGCAGTACATCTTAGTAAACAGCGTCATCGTGCCCCCAAGAGGACAATCGGGGTTAAGTGCCTTGCCCAAGGACACAATGTAGGAGTCTGAATCAATCGCTCAGACGGTCACCCATCCGAGGACTAACCAGGCTTGACGTTGCTTAACTTCGCTGATCTGATGAGAACTGGTTACCACAATGCCACTGCACCCCCACTTTGAATGTAACTTGCAAGGTAACCCAAAGACTGTTGGACACCTTGTTGTAGAAAAAAGTGACAGAATTTGGAGTTTAAAGGTTATAAGTCAAGTGACTTGCTCACAAACTGAAATTTCATACTTCCACGTCTCGTAAATTCCATGACTATTAGCTTGATATTCAGTAAGTAAGTAAAATAATCTCACAATTTTCCAGGCCTTGATAGTAAAATGAAAATTCCTTGACTTTCCAGGTTTTCCATGACTCCACAAATCCTGAATTATTTTTCCAGTAAGAATGAGACCCATTTTTAGAAAAAAAAGGCTGACTGACAGGTAGACCTCTCATATCTTACCTACATATTAAGTGTGGCTGAAACCCATCAAAGATATCTCTAGTTATGTTATGGAAACCAACTGCAATTTTAGGGTCAATGTGACCTTGACCTTTGCCCAACCATCCCAAAGATGAATACATTTCCTCTTCTCATTGCATCCAAACTACATATCAAGTGTGTGCAAAATTGGTCAAGGATATGTGTAATTATGGAATAAAAACCACCTGAGATCTTAGCTGTGGATTGGAAATCAATTTAAAGTTTGAGGTCATTGTGACCTTTGTCACAAACCCCAAGATGAATAGGGTTCATCCTCCCATAATGTCTACCTCCATATTAAATGTGCTTCAAATCAGTAAGTGATATCTTAAATTATGGATCGAAAATCAATTTAATTATCAATTACCCAAATGTACTATTTTTATAAACACTTAATAGGGTTCTTCTCCTTCCATAGGTGTATCTATCCTGCAAGTTTTGTGGGTATGTACTGAGCATAACTAACATTACTGCCTGGAAACCAATTATTTATATGCAACCTCCCACTTTCATCAAACTGTGAGTCCAGTCTGACTTTGTCACAACTTGACTCAAAACCCCCAAATCAATTTCCAAATGTAACTTTTGCCCAACCCACTGGACCTGGCTTGACAAAGTTGCTCAATTGAGAGGTTACATTCTATCCACTGAAAGAGAAAACTAAAAATTAAGAATAAATCAGATAACTCCTCACATATATATCTTGGTGGATTTTGTAGTTTGTTGAGTGAAGACAGAAGACTTCGATACCGAGAGCAATCCTGCTTACACTCCCGATTAAAAATTGCCCCAAT
The DNA here is from genome assembly GCA_031216915.1 of Pictodentalium vernedei. NCBI lineage: Eukaryota > Metazoa > Mollusca > Scaphopoda > Dentaliida > Dentaliidae > Pictodentalium > Pictodentalium vernedei. Next base: position 665,688,610 of record CM062296.1, read on the forward strand.
TACCTTAGTGTTGTAAGTAGGGGTATTCTTTTACCACCGAGATTACTCTGTGGACTTGATAAGCAGCTTTAGGAATATAGTTTAAGAATATTGATGATTCACTCTACAATTTTCTTTAATGTTCTTCATAATCATAAAAAACAAATGGCTATACTGTCAACCCTTACAGAGAGTTGTAGTTGTCTATGTAAAGCAGTCCAGATGATAAACAGATTTCACTAATGTCGAAGTAAAATCACCTCCGCTTATTCTTTGCGGCCAATGTTCCTATTTGTTTACTGTTGGTCTCTGGTTTTGACGCATTGGATGTTGCTGTTTTGGAACTACTTGATGACTTATTGGTAGAGGTGGAAGAAGCATGAGCATTTGGCTTCAAGGATTTTGTTGAAGGTCTTTGTATAGGTGTTGTCGAAGTTGTGGTCTTGTTTGACGTTTGTCGAGATGGATGCAGCTGAAATGAAAAATTAGAACTATTTTCTTTGAAGAAACATGCATAAATAATGTAATACTTTTTTCTTACACCAACAGCACTAAACATATGAGAAATACTTTCAGGAAACATTTCAATGATCTTTGCAAAACAAAAGCTGAGGATTTCATTAACCTGGTGTCAGAAGTATCTTTTCCTGTACAGTCAGGGACCCAAAGCAGATGCAATTTCACTACATAATTATGGAGGGCATGGACAATTTTCCTGAATTTACACATGAACACAGTCTGCACATGTTCAGTGGCTCAACAGTGATTTCTAGTCTTAACAGACAGCTAAGACTTAACTAGAAACCACCGCCTATGTAATTTTATTGTCAGCAATACCTACTCATGATGGCATGTTAAGGGCACCTGTTCTGAGGTCATAAAGTCGGAAATAGGCCTTTAAGGGTTAAACTGTATTTTGACATAATTGTAAAGAGTTGTACTTTTCCTTTCATGTGAAAGATGTGATCACACAAAAGTCTGTATCAATTTTATAAATGTGCAGACATGTTGAAAATTTAACTTTGTATTTTTTGTATAAATTCAAATTTATTGTTGGGTAAATTCTGGTTGCAGGAGGAGGATGTATCACAGATTCCCTCTGGAAGTTTTTTATTAACCCTTTAGCCAACATAATGACCACAAGTGTCCAGTGCTATTTACAATAAGAGCTAATGTTAAAGGAAATTATACCCCCACTGAACCGATGAAGCATAAATGAATTAATAACAAAGAAATGACGAAAAAAAATCATGAAAAATTGACATTGTAAGGATTGTAATTCTGGCGAAAAATATGCAGGCATTTTTTTTATTAACACATGCAGGAGTGGCTTGTCACAAGGATCCCTCATTGAAATCCATCCACTCACAGCTGAGATATCGCTGCGGATGGATGCATGGATGGATGGATGCACAGATGGACAGACAGACACATGTAATCCAGTATACTCCCCAGTCTCTTTGAAGGTGGGAATATAAAAATGATAAATTTGAAGTAATTTGTATATTTTTTATACTTACCAATGGCCCAGACTTAGCTGGTGCAAACTCGATATTATCAAGGGCCAAACACAAATTTTGAACCCCCCAATCCCCAAAATTTGCATTCAATACCAAAAATTAAAAGTCCCATCTGGCCCTCCATACTTTTACCATCTGCGCATGCACAGCACTTAGGAAGAGACCAGAATTGGTGCCAACATCATCCTTTGTAGATGAGCGTACTATATAATAACTCAGCGAGGAGGTATGAGTGCCCACTCATGGGAGGGCCATCCCAGTCTGGGCTATTTAAGTATAAAAAAATATACAAATTACTTTAAATTTATATTTTTATACTAACAACCAATGGCCCAGACTTAGCTGAATCGTAAAAAGGCGGAGGGCCTAGGACTTAAGAATTAGCAGACCAAAAATTCCTATCGAACAAACCCCCCTCCCCCCCCCCCCCCCTCACCCGCATTACTTGAATTGCTCTTGTGTTAGTTATCAAATAGTATAGGAACCGCTCCCTCACGTCTGACTGACTCCATAATGCCACTAAGGATGGAGAGGGACGTGATGAACAAATAATTCACCATATTGACATAATATCCAGTCTCTAAGGTGGAAATATAATCCACAGTAATAGATTGGATAGAATAATAGATTGGATAGAAATGAAAAGGGTGACGAAAACAATGTTCCAACACCCGATCATAAAAATCTAGATAAACTCCTTACGTTCGATCTGATATCAGGAAATATGTTCCTAGGAGTTAAGTAGAAGAAATGCTCATTAATCACACTAGGTAAATATGGCGTCATGAATAGAGCTTATCACCTCATATAACTAACACCAAACCATACTGGTAAGAAGAGAATTACCTCCTCGAACATACGGTATCATGTCCGACAGGCCAACGAACTCTGCCTAGCTGAAGCAGCTAACGGACTTCCTATCTGTGAAGACAATAAAAAGGCTGATAACTGCGGCCTTAGAAACTCACTAAGGACACTTACAACGCCAGCCGTAGTTTATAAGTCTCCATCTCCGTGAAGATAGATATATATCAGTGTAAGTTGCAACCTTGAAAGCTCACTGAACGGAGACTTACAACTATAGTCGTGCAATGTAGGGAATGATGAGACGCTATTTTAACAGCCCTAAATTCCCAAAGAGACAGTAGTCCCAAGAGATAATAAATTCAGTTATGTCAGTGCATAATTACTGAAAAAACATTGCTCATGATTCTAGCTAGGCTACTATGGTGTAAAAAATAAGACTCAAGTCTATGACACCCAGGAAAACAAACCGAAAAGCACTCTACCTTTATCGGTTTTATTCCCAAAAGAAGTGGCCAGAGCCTTGCTAACGTAGCTTAGAAGTCTTCCTCTCAGTGAAGACAGATATCTTAGGGAATGATGAGACACTATTTTAACAGCCCTAAATTCCCAAAGAGACAGTAGTCCCAAGAGATAATAAATTCAGTTATGTCAGTGCATAATTACTGAAAAAACATTGCTCATGATTCTAGCTAGGCTACTATGGTGTAAAAAATAAGACTCAAGTCTATGACACCTAGGAAAACAAACCGAAAAGCACTCTACCTTTATCGGTTTTATTCCCAAAAGAAGTGGCCAGAGCCTTGCTAACGTAGCTTAGAAGTCTTCCTCTCAGTGAAGACAGATATCTTGGTGTAACTAGCGACTTTGCAAGCTCACTAAACAGTGACTTACAACCATCGTCGCGCAAGGTAGGGAATGATGAGCCACTATTCTAACAGCTGTAATTCCCAAAGAAACAGTAGCCTCAAGGTAGTTACACAGTTATGAGTCTTCGTCTATGTGAAGACACATCTGTGTCACTTGTGGCCTTTGAAAGCTCACTAAATGGAGACTTACAACACTAGCCACTAATTATAAGAAAAGACTGCTGTAACAGTACATAAGGCTACAATGGCATCCACAAAGGCATTAAATGTCTTGACATCAAGGAATACAACACCAAGAGGGGTAAGACATACTTATTCCCTGTAATGGCTCTATTCCAAACAAGACAGTTGTCTCAGCCTATCTATGCACTCTCCGTCTGGCTTCGGGATGAGAAACAGGTGACTTGAAAAAAACCTGGAGAATATTTCCGATGACCTCTATTGCTTTCTTCAATAGGAGAGCCTGTACCTCTGCAAGAAGAGACTCTCTTGGAAGCATTTGCCGGAAGATTTGTCCAACACGTACTTCTTGTAAGTCGAGCTTTGCTCGGACTGATAGCCACTGGCCTGCCGAGACTACATTCTCATCCACTGATCTTCCGTAATTTTCATCCACTTATTTGCGAGGTTGATAACCTTCCACTAACTGGAAAGCAACAGAAGTTTAAACCATCACCTGTATGACTTGTGAGGCTTGCGGTAGGCGAAACTACGTCCTTCCCACAAAGAACCTCGTCCCGTTGATCTAGGGGCATCTGACTTAAATTCTTTATAAGACTTGCGCATCTTTTCCGAGTCGCTATACTGACGACCTCGGGAGTAACTGTAAGAGGGTTTCCCAGACCCTCGCGAGGAGCTCCCTTCTATGATTGTGAACTGGAATGACCTCGCCTACTCCGGCCAGCTGATGCATGTTGAGATGCTGATCTCAGTATCAGTGCGATGGAAGCTTTTGGTAGCTTGATCATAGACTAAAGAAAGCGTGTCGTCAAACAGTGTGTGTCCAGAGACCAGAGCGACTCGGAGAGAGCTTTTCACCCTGTCATCAATAATTGATGACGATGTAAGGGCTGCATCACGTCTAACCAACTCCAATTGCAACTGAAAGGACGGAATGGTATATGGCATACATTACTGCCCTGGAAAGAACTCTTAGTGAGGAACTAACATCCACAATTCCTTTCCCAAAGAGGCTGTGCCAGAGCCCTGGTGATATGATCTGCATATAACGTAGCATCCAGAATCGCTCTATTAGATGAAATAGAAAATTCCATCAGATCCAAGCGTAACTTGAATGATGTAGGTAAGGATTTAACCAAATGCACAGCCTGCTCATCCAGACGCAGAGTAGCTCTCTGAACATCTTCTCCAACTGTTTTATAATAACAAGCTGATTGAAGATGCCGATAAGAAACCACCTTCTTATTCAAACTTGCTAGGTTGAAAATGGCATCATTAATGTGGCCGAAGGCCTCCGACACTTGCCAAGATAGTCCCGGGAAGGAAAGAACATCATCTTTCCTTCAAACTGTATCTTTGTCTATCAAAGACAACAGTTTCTGCCTAGCAGATGCAGCTTGCTGATCAGCTGGAACAAAGTCAAAATAGTATTGATGAATGAATTTCATTGCTACCAAATGTTGTTCTGAAAGGGAAGGGTAATCCTCCTCCTCCCTTTCACCATCTGACTGATTCAGCTGATAATTTTGGTCAACAGCATCTGAATGTACAGATGACCGTACCAACCCAGCACCGTTCGACAGCTCCCACCAGAGCTTGCACTTGCTGAGAAGCTGCGATGAGCTGTGCAATCTGTGACAGCAAGTCCGTTATAGAGGCTTGAAAAGCAGCGATCTTCCGTATTTACACCGCTTGCTGCTCCTGGGACGAAGATCCGGATGTAGATCTCTACTCCGAACATCCCAATGATTGAAGCCTCGGATCACTAGCTATCGGATGGGCCGACTTCATGGGCGAAGATTGGACACTTCTTCTGGTGGCTGCCTGGATATCCGAAGTCGAGAAGCTAGTATGCAGTCGTGTGTGCTATATCTGCCTGCCTGAGGAAGAAGCCGTAACTGTAGCCGATGCCGGCTGAAGTTTAGGAGCGTCCCAAGCGGCGAGTGTGGATGTTAGCTCCTACACAGGTTTCTCAAACAACATTTGGCCCCAAATGTTGCTAGGTTAGAGAGAGGGCTCTCCCGCTCACAGTCTTATCAGACCTCGCCAAGCTTTCCCTAAGAGAAACTTGCAGGCTTCCTCCCTATTTCCGTCGTCACTGGGTGAGCTTTAGTTTTTGAGGTGCTCACTCTACCCAAATCTACACTTCCCTCGACTGCAATGGACATACCCGGTGTCACTGCACCCATAAACGGAGTAACCAAAGCGAACATTATGAGCCCAAGGGCATTCTGATAGAGCCTAATTGTGGACAAAATCCAAATTTTATGAGCTACACTACAGGAATAATAATCAATGTATCCTACAGTAATTCTACAGTAATATAATATAAAATACTACATATATTTGAGGACGTTGCCAATGTAAAAGTCAGTAACCGATTTAAATACTACCAGATGCAAAGCTAGATCTTCATACGGAGAAAAAACGATACATCGGATAGAAGATGCAAGACCAAAGTGACCTAACACCCCTTGGGTGAGGACGTAACCATGGGGATAAACAGAATAAACATTCTGTAATACACGTTAAACTCCCAAGAAATTTAATAAAAAATTTCAATAAAAAATAGCCAAAAAGCTTAGGAGTTTAACAGGAGGGTGTCATGGAAGGATAAAGAAGGAACACTTAACAGTGGATTAATCATTAGCAAGAATGATGACGTCAGGCGTATGTCCCGAAAATGATAAATTTTAAGTATTTGTATATTTTTTTATACTTACCAATGGCCCAGACTAACTGGTGCTAACTCAATTTAATTCAGGGCCAAACACAAATTTTGCCCCCCCAATCCCCCAAAATTGCATAAAAAACAGAAAAAAATAAGTCCTCCATACTTTTGTGATCTGCACATGCGCAGTATCCAGGAAGGTACCGAAATTGGCGCCAACCTTCATTCTTTCTACAGTGGTTCCAGAGATAGGCAACTACTGTCGAGTTGTGAACATGGACTTTCGCTATTTGACGAATCCAATGTTGTTGTGCTAGCCAGATTGACATCATCTCCTTGATGTTTATGTGCTTTTCTAGGAACCGAGAGTCCCAAAGACACTTTAAGTCTACAGGGCTTAGAGACATGCCCCAGCCCGTCTGACTCATATCCGTCATAATCATGAAAGCCAGATCCAGCAGTTGATGCAGAACTCCCCAGGTTAACCACTGAAGATCTGTCCACATCTGAACCTTTTGTTTTACTAGGTCCGTTAAAACAATACTGGTTTCGAGTGAATGCATCTTCACACTCCAGTTCTGAGTAAAGAATATCTGGAGGGCACAGCCCCATCAGTAGCATCAACTCCCTCGCTGTTACTGCAAGAGAGTTTAGACAAAAGCGAGCATAACAACTGACTAATTTGTTCTGGGTAACGGCAAGTGAACCAGATTGTTGTCAGTCTCTAAGCTCATTCCCAAGTGAATGAACGACTTGGACGGTGCAAGATCCGACCTTTTCTCGTTTACTATGAAACCGAGACGTAGGAACAATTGCAGCAGACTCTGAACATCGTTCTGAAGAATAAGTCTGTTGCCGTATCTCTGAAGAATGTCGTCCAAGTAAGCTGATGTTACCACAGACGAATGAGCTCGGAAGTATGACATTAACAAGTTCATTATTCGAGTGAAAGTCCAAGGAGCCAGGTTCAAACTGAAGCACATTTACCTCTACTGTTTCCTTTAATAAGAGAGCCTGTACCTCCGCTAGGAGAGACTCTCTTTTGAAAGGATCCGCCAGAAGATTTGTCCAACGTGGACATCTTGTAAGCGGGGATTCTGGTCGGAATGATAGCTGGAGGCCTTCCAAGACTACACTTCTCACCCACTATCTTCCGTGACTTCTATCTAGTTTCTCGCGAAGTTTGATAACCTTCCGCCAACTGGCAAGCAATAGAGGTCTCGTCCATCACCTGTACGACTTACAAGACTTACGGGAGGAGAAACTAAGTCCTCCCCGCATAGAACCTCGTCCCATCGGCTTAGGGGCGTCTGACCTATAGTCATGATCAGACCTACACCCCTTTCTCGAGTCGCTGTACTGATGATCTCCGGAGTAATTATAAGAGGGTTTCTTGTACCCTCACGAGGAGTTCCCTTTAGATGACTTAGATGGGGAATGGCCTTGCTTACCCTGGTCTGCTGAAGCAAGTTGTTGAGACACCGACTTCAACAGCAGTGGACTGGAAGCTTTCTTTGTAGCCTGCTCATAGACTAATGAAAGCTTGTCATCAAACAGGGTATGTCCGGAGACTGGAGCGACTCGGAGAGAGCTTTTCACTTTGTCATCTATAAACAATGACGATGCACGGGCAGCATCACGTCTGATCAACTCCAAATTTGCCACTGTCAGAGCAGAGTTGTATGTGGTATACATGACTGCCATGGAAAGAACTCTAAGCGAGGAACAAACGTCCTCAAAATTCCTTCCCATTAAGACGTTGCGCCATAGCTCTGGTAAGGTGATCTGTATAGGACATCGCTTCCAGATTCGCTCTATTTGATGAAATAGCACATTAATATATTAGGGCTGGGCGGTTTATCGGTTTGGTTCGTTTTTTTTTTTTAAACTGGAACCGAACTGTCGCCTTAACAAAAAACCGCGACTTTCGGTTTCAACAAATTTCCCAGAATTGGTTAAGTTTATGACCACTCATCCGCACGCCAAAGGCTTAAATGTCGGGCAAAGGTAAATGCTGTGCCATTTATGCTTACTTCGAGAGGACTGACAACAAATCCCCCCTCCCCTCACAAATAGTGGTAGCAAATTTCTTGTATCTTAAACAATATCTACAGAACCACCAGCAGATGGAATATGAAAAATTAAGAAATCTTACGTAAAAATCCACACATGCAATTCAACAGGGTATCCCCACAATTGGACAGATGAAATTGAAGGAGGTTCAAGGAGGTTTTAGGCCCCAAATCAAGGAGATTCAAGGAGGTTCAGGACAAATCTTGGATGGAAATCACTGTTATGTGCTTATGTCTAAATTTTAGAATCAAGTGTCTGTCTGCTTAGCTGAGCATTAAGTTGACAATTTGTCAACAAAAACAGACACAAATATTGCTATAATTCGAACTGGCTCATTGGGCCAGTTCCAATTATATCCATATCTGTATGTTTTTGTTGGACAAAGTACCAAAATATATGGTAATAAGAAAAAATACTCACAAAATAATGCTCATTCCTTCAGGAATGCATCCCAGTTTCTGTACAAATAAATCTCAAGTCTAATTTCTTTAATCTAAGAGTTATTTAGTTTTAACTTTTTGTTCTATATACACTGTACAGGTTTCTTGATTCTCACAATTAGGAATCATCCTGGCAAATAATTTGTCCGTGTTTTCAGAACTATTCAGGCTGTAGTGCGATTGGACGCACTTTAGTGTCCATATTATTTCAGCAGAGTGGACGTCGTTTGTGCTGCAGGCGTCTTTCACCAACGCGCTTTGGGAGCTGACCGTTGTCGTTGTTGCTAATGTTGGCTGAACACTGGTGCACTCCGATGACGTCAAAATTTTTGGATGAAAAAAGTCTTTGACTGTAATTTCTGTAATTTCTGGCTGATTGAGTAATGTATTTTGTGTATGTAACTTGCCAGTTAAATGTGAACGGAGAGCCGATTCGCCCATGGTACAAATATTTATGTTCCGTTTACACAGTTTACAACGCGCAGAATTTCTATCATTTGGGACTGCAGTTATCCATGCTTTGTACTTTTCATCGCTATACCACCTGTCCTGGAATTTACATTTCCCTCCAGGCATTTTTATTTCAAACACGAGAGAAAACAATTCAATTCATGCCAACCGAAGCGTACAGAAAACTTTTAAAAACATACGAGGTGGTTCTGTTCATTTTGTATGCGACACGCTGATTGGACGAATAGTTGTGTTGTTCAATGGAAGAGAGAAAGCAAATAACCAATGAGCATGGAGCTTATTAATGCACTAGGTGCCTTTGAAGTTTCGGTTGCATAAAAAAGTCTAATCTGGTAACGGACACGGGAAGGAACCCGGAGACGGAATCAAGGAGTTTCCCGGGTTTTAGACCTTTTTTCAAGGAGATTCAAGGTCCTTGAACAATTTTTTAAAATTCAAGGACTTTCAAGGATTTCAAGGAGCCGCAGCTACCCTGTTCAAGAATCGTTAAGTAAATTTAATGAACCGGGCACATTCGACCAAAGAGGTATTGCAAGTTACCTGACAATATATGGTGTAAAAGTATTATAAATTACCTTTGACCCAAAATCATCTGCGTACGGCACGTTGTAAATTAGATTGGAGGTAAACATATAATTTATTGAGTTTTAAAACCTCAAAGTTCACATGGGAAAAATGACGAGTAAATTATGTTAATTAACCGACTACTGGCACGTTCTCTGAAGTCACATGCTCATAGATAACGCTGCACATTGGCAGTTATGTTTTTTGTCAACAATAAAATGGTTAAATTAAAATAGAACACATCCTATTAAATGGATGGCAGGTAACTATTGAAAGTTTTTTTTAAACTTATTCGGAATTGTTTGTATAATATTTGAACTTACTTTAAGGAATCGCGCAGTACTGCAGGTCTGTCAGGTACACACGCTGCATTCCCAATACGAAGATGTTATAATCAACACGTGTCATGACCATGTGTATTTTGTAAACACAACAAATCCCAAGATGCAATATTGCAAACTTTCTTTCAAATCCCATTAGGCAGCAGTCTCCCTTCAAAAACATCAATCGCCTGTCTTGACTGAGATAAAATCAACGAAGGGATCAGCCAAGAGGGCAAAGTAAAGTTGGTAATATCTTCGCCTTGGCACCGCTCATTTCGCCCAATTTCTATGTTTGGGCAGAATCAAAGTAAAAAACGAACCTCTACAGTTGAAATTAGGAGAGATATTGTGAATGCATTGGAGTGAGTTACCAATAAAAGTGATTCGTATATCACGACTTACTTCAACAATAGTTATCAAAATCAGAAGAAATATGATTTGTGTTCCTCTTATTCCACTGTCATTTGAAGCAGGAACCATCAAGAAACACGGGGCACGTCTATTTTCAAGCGATGTGATAATTACTGAAATAAGCACAACAATTGCACATTAGCCACCCAAACCAGGGTGAGAGCTTAGCGACTCCATAAAAAATAAGGAAATGTTGATTTTTGCTAAAATGTAGCTTTTCTTGTGAATTTCTGCATCTTGTCTTGACAAGCCCCCAAATCTCACAGACAGAACAAGGCAGCTCCCACCAATGGTGGAGCCCTAGTTTGTAATCCTGTGGACCATGCTGATGAAGATTTTTTTTTTTTTTTTTGGGGGGGGGGGGGATCTCAGGACTGAGGGTACTGTAGTTGTACTGAGGGCAGGGAATCAAAAAGAATCTTTTCAAATTTGGGGATGGGAGAAGCAAGTGGGATTTTGAGTGTGGGGCGAGGGGGGGGGGGGGGGGCCTCATGACTTGGATGACAAATACAGACAGATTTTATGTGTATATTACCCTCTAAAATGTGGATTTCTACAATATATTTTGAAAAACCGAAAACCGAACCGAAAACCGAGTTTTTGTACAACCGAAATGCAAATTTCAAAACTGCCCAGCCCTATCATATATTGAATGAAGCAGGTAGGGGCATATCTAAATCCCCGACCTGCTCATCTAAACACAGAGGAGCTCTCTGGACATCTTCTCAAACCGCCGTTTTAAAAAAACGTGGTTCAAGGAAAGGTATATTTATGGAAGATGTCGATAAGAAACCGTCTTTCCTCTTAGCACTAGAGAGGTTGAATATGGCGTCGTCAACATGGCCGAAGGACTGCGTCACCTGTCTAGACTGTATCAGGAAGGAAAGAACGTCCTCTTTCCTCTGCACGAAGTCTGCGTCTAAAGACGATAGAAGTTTCTCTTTAGTAGTCACAGCATGCTGATCAGGTGGAACAAATTCAGGATAGTATTGATGAATAAAATCCATTGCCTCCATATGCTGTTCTGAAAGGGAAGGGTAATCCTCTTCCTTGTCCCTTTCACCATCCGACTGATTCAGCTGTGACGTTTGGTCCATCGCATCTGAGTGTGCAGATGACTGGACTGACCCAGCACCATCCGACAGCTCACCACTGGAGTCTGTGGGAGGCTGTTCTTGCACTTGTTGGGATGCTGCAATCAGCTGCACAATCTGCGACAGCAAGTCCGTTACCGAGGCTTGAGGAGCAGCGGTCTTCTGTTTTTTCGCCGCTTGCTGCTTCTGGGACAAAGATTCGGAGATGGATCTCTTCTCCGAACGTCCTGATGATCGAAGCCTTGGATCGCTAGCTACTGGATGGTCCGACTTCACAGGCGAAGACCGGCTCCGTCTTCGCACAGCTGGCTGGATATCTGAAGTCAGGTAGCTAGCATGCAGTCATGTGTGCTTTTGTAATGTAGCGGAGGAAGTCGTGACTGTAGCCGACCCTGGCTGCAGTCTAGACGGAGCATCCTGAGCGGCGGGTGTGGACGTTTGCTCTGGCTGATGCAAGTTTCTCAAAACAACATGGGTTAGAGAGGGACCTCTCCCACTCACGGCCTTGTCAGACCTTGCCTAGCCTCCCGAAAAGAAACTTGCTGACTTCAGTCCTTCGTGTGAGACGGGTGTGATTGCTCTCGCACCCGCAAACACTCGCAAACTACACAATACGGGAGTGAAAAATCACACTCGCAAAAAGAAATTACAATTCTGAATTGAAACCTGTTTTAGCCATAATACATTCAACACCAAATGGCTAATGGTTTATTTTATTCAAATAAACTGAGTTTATTCATATTTATCAATAAATGAGGGAATGCAATCTGTGATATTGGATATTATAGGATGTACCTTGGACCAAACTTAACTTTGCAAGTGTAATTACACATGTGGCTCATTTGGCAAGAGCAATTTTTTGCTCTCGCCAATTTTTCTCACACTAAGGACTGTGACTTCCTCCCTATTTCCGTCATCACTGGGTGAGCTTTTGATTTTGAGGTGCTCGATCTACCTAAATCTACATTTCCTTCGACCGCAACAGACTATACCCGATGTCACAGTAACCACTTCACCAGTCGAGCTAGCTGCTTACAAGGGATTAAGAACACTAACTAGAGGCCTTATCCCTTGCTTAATATTCATGAGCACCTTTGCAGCTAGCTCTGTTTGCTCATCAGGGCGCGGCGACAGTAGCATACTTTTGATGGGTGTCACAATACCATCACCATGTTCTTGTTCCTCTGAAAAAGAAACTGAAAAACTTGAATTATCTTGCGGTGAGAGTTCTGGCATCGGAACCTCATGCCAACAACGTACCATGACCCTGTCTCCAATGTTTGTCATCCCAATTCAAACATGTAGGACAAGAATCCGTAAGAGTGCATCGACTATAGGCAAGGCAAGAAGCATGTAAATCAGAGGTCGACTTCCCCACCTTGCATTTAGAGCAGTAAGCTTTCATAATTATAATCAAAATACAAAGTCGATAGCACTCCTACAAACTCGACAATAAAATATATGATAAAGATACATCAATAATAACAATCAAAATTAAATTCGAAAAATTAAACCAAAATATTTTTAGAAAAAATTTTGAAAAAAGCTTAAGTTCCCCAAGGGAACATGATGAGCCCAAGGGCATCCCAATAGAGCCTAAGTGTGGACAAAATCCAAATTTTTGAGCTACACTACCAGAATCATAATCAATGTATCCTACAGTAATTCTACAACTCCCGAGAAATTTAATAAAAAATTTCAATAAAAAATAGCCAAAAAGCTTAGGAGTTTAACAGGAAGACTTCAAGGAAGGATAGGGAAAGAACACTTAACAATCAGTGGATAAATCATTAGCAAGAATGATGACGTCAGGCGTATGTCCCGAAATTGGGAAATATGAAATAATTTTTATAATTATTATAAAGTTACAGCCCTGAACGTTTGAAACCACTGTTGTTCACTTCCATCATCCATTTACAGCCTTGGATCCACCAATTCTTTCATTGATTTGTGTCTGGCATCCTCAAAAAAACGAGAGTTTAAAGCACAGATGTCAGATCATTGTTACTGACTTTAGGGCCAAACAAAGAATGATGTTGGTGCCAATTCCGATCTCTTCCTGAGTGCTGTGCATGCACAGATGGTAAAAGTATGGAGGGCCAGATAGGACTTTTAATTTTCGGTATTGTATGCAAATTTGGGGGATTGAGGGGGTTCAAAATTTGTGTTTGGCCCTTGATAATATCGAGTTTGCACTAGCTAAGTCTGGGCCATTGGTTGTTAGTATAAAAATATGGCTATTCAAATTTCATTATTTTTTTAATTTTCTGCCGCAAAAACATAGCTTGTGATCTCTCATGGGAGCTTATTCCATTTTGCAGGGTTACTGAAAGCAAGTGCTGATAAAATTCAAGATTATTCAAGGCCATTTCTCAACATTTTTCAAGACCCTACAATAGCCAACTTCAAAGATTATCAATGCTTCGTCTTCACAAACTGTGGCATTTAAAAGTACATAGTTATTAACTGATAGAGTGCTGGAAGACTATATTTGGGCTTTACTCTGAAGTATAGGTACCGCAACTCAAAAACCTCAACAGCTTCATATTCCGTGGATTTGCTTCAATGTTATCTCTGAAGTGACATTATTTATTCTGTATGGTTTGGCCTTATTACAATTTATGGGAAAGTGCCTATAAGGCAAAAACAACAAAAAACAAGAAAAATGTTACTAAGGTAACACATGCCCCCCACCCCCCATGTGACCTTCACCTTGCAGATGCGGCGGAAACTATTATATGCGCCACACCTTCTGACTGTCCTTAACATTTGTACAAAGTTTAACAATTGTACTATGATTAGTTTCTGAGTTATGGCTGAGACACGAATATTGATGATTTTCAATGTGACCTTGACCTTACGGACCTGGCTGCTGTGTGTGACACATCCACCCATTGTCCTTTATAATTGACGGAAGTTAGATGATTGTAGCTCTAATAGTTTTGGAGTTATGCTTCAGACCCGATTTGTGACCCTGAACATATGAAAGTCAATTGTGACCTTCACCTTGAGATGCGGCGGAAACTATTATATGCGACACACCTTCTGACTGTCCTTAACATTTGTAAAAAGTTTAACAATTGTACTATGATTCGTTTCTGAGTTATGGCTGAGACACGAATATTAACCGATTTTTTAGTGTGACCTTGAAATGTGACCTTGACCTTGAAGGTACGGACCCAGCTATGGTGTGTGACACATCCTCCCATGGTCCTTTATAATTGTGTGAAGTTTGATGACTGTGGCTCTAACCGTTTCGAGTTATTGGCTCAGACACACACACACACACACACACACACACACACACACACACACACACACACACACACACACACACACACACACACGGACGGACACACTTCAATCACTATATGCCACACGACTTAAGTCGGGGGCCATAATAATTTAGCACTCAACTCACTCAAAAGTTTTATTGTGTAAAAAATCAGTCTTTTTAAGGCCTCCTGACATTTTTTCAAGGATTTCAAGACCTTGAATTACCCTTAGTCAAATTCAAGGTCATTCCCTAAGTCCAAGGCCCTGCAGCAAGCCTGATTGTTGGATAAAAAGCTATGTTTTTAGGTAAATCAGAGGCTCAAATGAGCCTACAATGCTCACCTGGAGGGAAATAAATACATAGAATGACAGTGTGAGTGGGTTAATCGATATGGCATGAGTGTCAGCGTGGAAGGATAGAACGAGAGGCCATAGACCTTAAGTTTTATCATTCCACGATGGCACAAGTACCATATCGATTAACCCATTCACACATGTGTGTCATTCTGTGTTTATTACATGCTTTGACGTCTATAAAAACAATTATCAGAAGGACACTCAGCAATTCATTTGACAACTATCAACAAACAACACATTTTATCGCGAACCAAATTTGCAAGGGGAACCCGTGTTACTATTTCATCACCGGAGTTCCAATGTGTTCTATGTGCCTACTATTTCATCACTCCAATGTGTTCTATGTGCCGACTGGTGCAGAGAACATGTTGGAACTCAGGGGACAATTTTTAGCTATTGCTAGGTATTCAAATTGCAATTGCAGTGCACGATTTGTAGAAAATTACAGTGCAAATTTTGCTTTTATTTAAAAATAGCCTGTCAATGATTTCTGTTCCGAACATATGTGCGGAACAGATTTTAATTTTCCACATGGTTTAGTGCTGCTGTAGATGGGGATTGCACAGAACAGGCATGTAATAAAAGTAGTTTATAGGGAGGAAGCAAAAGAGAAATAATGGTAATGGTGTAAAGGAATCAGAAAGACTGAGAGGCAAAAAGAAGTGCCACCTTGTACACTTGTGAATATTGAAATGACTGTAAACAAAATGCTCTGAAAAAAGGATGACTGTTTTTCAATGACAACTCCCACTCTTCTGGCTCACATCCTACGTTACGCTTAAAATAATCTTGAAAAACATAACAGCTTCCCTCTGAAAAAAATAGGTTTCTTAGATTTTTGGGTTGAAATTGGATGAAATATTTAGAGCTCCTGAAAGCCATTGTGTGAAGAAATGGAATCAAGGATGTTGTATACCAAATATCACAAGATTCTGACTGGTGGATCAGAAGAAGATTTTTAAAGAATATTTTGGGCCCTCATAAGCAGCCCACATATGAATCCATGAGCTTGATTCGAGCAAATTTGAATCTGCTCTTTTTGAGGATGCTGGATGCCAAATACGAAGTTTCCTCCTGGTGAATCTAAAGAAGACTTTTAAAAAATTTTCCTCCTAATACACAAAGTTAAAAATTGGATTTCCATAAGGAGCCCAAATAGATTTGAACAAATTTGAATCTGGACCCTATAAGCATGGTGTATTCAAAATATCAAAAGATTCTGTCTGTAGCTCTGAAGAAGATTTTATAAGAATTTTCCTCAAATTGCACCAAGTTAAAATTTGGGTTCCCACAGGGAGGGCAAATAAGAAACAAGGGGCTTGATTTGAACAAACTTAGAATGGATCCCCCTAAGGATGTTGAATACCAAGTATGAAAAGATTCTAGTTGTTCTGCAGAAAAATAATTTTTTAATTTTTGAAAAGTACAAACTCAGCATTTTTCGATTCAATCTTCTCCCACCCCACCCCAAAATTTTACCCCATGACGGTATCAATTGCAATATTTTGGCCACATTTGAGTCTACTGGCCCTAAGGATATATCATACTAAATAATAAATCTCATTTCTTCACTCTTTTGGAAATATGGACCTTTGAAATTTTTTTCTTCTATTTTTAGCAGCATGGGGGCCCATGGGGGAGGGGGGAATTGGGAGGTCACCAGCAACTAAAAGTAGAAAGTACATGTTCCCAAATACTACTGCATACAAAATTTGTCTAGCTGTCTATTTAAAAGATTTTCTTTTCACAAATATTGGAATCACAACACTAGAAAACTTTCTCCTAATCTCCCTACCACCACTTACCCTTTTGCCCACTCCCACCCACCCCCTATCCCGCACACATACAAAAGAAAAAACAGAAGAAAAAAGACTGAGCCGTACAAACAGTATACACATAAAAGTCAAACATCAAAAAAGTTGTCCATTTTCGTGCATTTCTCCTTCAATTCATGGCCACTTAGCAGTGGCAACAGTAGTAAATTGAAGAAAAGGGAAATTTAGAAAGAAGTCTGAGAACTCAATCAAATGTTCAGAAATTTGAACAGTTCGACTTGAAAAAAAAATCTTGTTCCACAATCACTTCATGGCTGCTGAACAGAAGAAATGAGATAAAGGAAAGGAAATAGAAATTAAAGGAACTCTTCAGCAGTATAAAAATGATTACTCAACAGTGGACCTCTTTAAAAACATAAAGGAGACACAATTTAAGTTATTGTGATGAATTCATGGTAACATGGTTTGAGGTTTGTGGCTCGGAGCTTAAGTTCAAACAAGATGCAAAGCGTTGAGGTTGAACATATGCTCTGACCTGCAAACCTCAGACCATGTAACCGTAAATGCATCACAATAACATATATATGTTCCGATAAGACTCTACTTATCGCCCAAAACCCATATTGTGAAATGAACAAAGGCAACTTTAATGATAACAAATTTAGTAAATACAAGAGGCCCCAGGGGGCCTGAGGGCGCTCACCTGACAAGGTAGACTAAATATCAACCCAGGGAATTGATTTCAACAAGTTGCATCTGCCCCTCCTAAGAAAAGCTTATACCAAATATCCAAAGATTCTGACCAGCAGATCTAAAAAAAAAACATTTTTAAAGAATATTCCTCATATTGAACTAAGTTATAATTCGGGCTCCCACAGGGAGCCCAAAAATGAACCCAGGGACTTGGCTTTTACAAACTTGAATCTCCCCCCCCCCCCCCATCCCCCCCTCCCCCAGGATGCTGCACACCAAATATCAAAACATTCCGACTGCTGGATCTGAAGAGTTTTTAAGAAAATTCCTCATTTTGAACTAAGTTATCATTTGGGCTTCCACAGTGAGCCCAAATATGAACCCAGGGACTTAGCTTGAACAAACTTAAATCTCACCCCCCTAAGGATGCTGCATGCCAAATATCAAAACATTCTGACTGCTGAATCGGAAGAAGAAGATTTTTAAAGAAAAATTCCTCATATTGAACTAAGTTATAATTCGGGCTCCCACAGGGAGCCCAAATATGAACCCTGGGACTTGGTTTTAACAAACTTGAATCTCAGCCCCCCTAAGGATGCTGCACACCAAATATCAAAACATTCTGACTGCTGGATCTGAAGAAGATTTTTTAAGAAAATTCCTCATTTTGAACTAAGTTACAATTCGAGCTCCCACATTGAGCCCAAATATGGACCTAGGGACATGGCTTGAACAAACTTGAATCTCACCCCCCTAAGAATGCAGCATACCAAATATCAAAACAATCCGACTGCTGGATCTGAAGAAGATTTTTAAAGAAATTTGCCCGAAATGCACAAAGTTCAAATTCAGGCTCCTATACTTAGCCCAAATATTAATCCAGGGGGACGATTTGAACAAACTTGAATCAGATCCACCGCATAATGCTGTATACTAAATATCAAATGATTCTGTCCACTTGTGCTGGAGAAGAAGATTTTTTAGTAATTTCTCTAATATACATAGGGTGTTATCAGAGTTATGCCCCCTATGGAGCCCCAAGTGGGCATGTCCATTTCATTTGAATAAACTTGAAATGACATATGGTAATGAACATCCATACCAAGTTTTGAGCAAATCGACCCAGCGGTTTCAGAGGAGAAGTCGTTTGAAAAATGTTCACGACGCCGAACAGATGACGGACGGCAAGTGATAACAACAAAAAATCAATAACTTGGATAAAGGTTGAGGTCACTCCATCTCAGTTCAAATCCTGAACTTATAAGTGGGTTGTGAGTATACTTTCATAGAAAGATCAATGGCCTTGAAAAATACTTCATATCTCCTCCTATTGTTATCTTCTTTTCAAATATTTTGTGTTGTGACGTAAGATGGTAACATATGCCACTGGAGCCATAAACCTAGAAGAAACTAAGCATGCTCTCATCTAATCAGCGAGTGTGAAAAACTCATTTTGTTATAGACCAAACATCTAAAGAGGTTGGTGATTAGGTGTTCGAAATTGGGTCAACACAATTTCACAATAAAAACAGAAAACAACTTGATCGAGACATGTGTTAAAAAAGTATGTTGCAACACTTTAAAAAAAAAGTTACAAACATATTTTGCTTTTAAAACTGCATTTTACAATCATGATTTTCAAACAGGGAAATGCTTAGACTTTAAAAAAGTTTTAAAACTGCTTGCAAATCATCCCTTTATGATATTTTCCAGGATTTTTTGCCCAAACGGATATCTTTCTGGGATGCTGGAAACATTGAATTCCTGAAAATTACCTGGGGCAGAAATTTAGGTGTATTATTTTTTACATTGTTTTTCACACAAATGAAACACTGATTAACTACTGTTTAATATTCGCATGCACAAAGGTGTGACAAATAAGATTACAGATCAAATGAATGAACAAATAGATGAATAGTTGAACAGATGGACCACACTACTTTTCAGTGCTGTCCAAGGAGGGCTTATATTTCAACGAGAATTCGAGAATCGATTCCTGCAATGATTCGCACAACAATACCTACGAGCATCCATGTAGATTCTCGCTGCACATCTGCTAAGATTCGCTTGAAAAGAATTGAGTCAATTTAACTCTCCACCTAACATAATGGCAGAAAATTAACCACTTCAAGTCTAACATGATCTAAAATATCCTGACACCTTGTCAATAATATTGTACAAATATGGCTGTCATTGGAACCGGCTCAATGAGCCAGTTCCAATGACATCCATATTTGTAAGGTGTTACTGGTAAATATTGTTTTTTTTTTTTTAAATTATCACATTCAGTTTGGTTTAAAAATTAAAAAAATCTGTGTTGGGTAAAGGATTAACATGTGTTATCAGTATACAACAAGGGTTCAACCATGGTAGCCTCATGGGATCCTGGCACACTTGTAGCAGGTATGGATTCTCGCAACTCTTTTTGCAAGAATCCAAATGGATTTTCCCAAATTTAGATGAAATATAAGCCCTGCCACGGGTGTTGATATTCAAACAAGAGGCCCCAGGGGGCCTTAGGCACTCACCGAATGTTCCATACTGTTAAGACACAAATTTTATCAAAAGCTATTCTTAAGGTTCTACAGAGTAAATCTATACTCTCTGTGGAGCTAAAACATCAACTGAATGGGACAATGCTGCTGATCAAATATCAAAAGATTCTGTATGATGGTTCTGAAGATGATTTTTAAAGAATTTTCCTTGAATTGCACAAAGTAAACATTCACGCCCCCATAGTGAGGCCCAATATTGATCGAGGGACTCAATTTAAACAAACTTGAATCAGAACCTTACTAAGATGCTACATACCAAATGTCAAAAGATTTTGCCCACTGGTTCGGGAGAAAAAGATTTTTAAATAATTTTTTCTTAAATTGCACGAAGTGAAAATTCACGGCCCATAGAGAGCTCCAATATTCATCGAGGGACTCGATTTGAACAAATGTGAATCAGACCCATACCAAGATGCTGCATACCAAATATCAAAAGATTCTGACCACTGGTTCTAGAGAAGAAAATTTTTGAAGATTTTTTCTTAAATTGCACCAAGTAAAAATCCACACCCCCATAGGTAGCCCCAATATTGATCGAGGAACTCAATTTGAACAAACTTGAATCAGACTCATACCAAGTTGCTGCGTACCAAATATCGAAAGATTCTGCCCAATGGTTCTGGAGAAGAAAATTTTTGAATAATTTTTCTTAAATTGTACCAAGTAAAAATCCACGCCCCCATAGGGAACCCCAATATTGATCGAGGGACTCAATCTGGAGAAGATTTTTAAAGAATTCTTTCTTAAATTGCACTAAATGAAAATGCACGGCCCCCATAGGTAGCCCCAATATTGATCGAGGGACTCAATTTGAACAAACTTGAATCAGACCCATACCAAGATGCTGCATACCAAATATCTAAAGATTCTGCCCTCTGGTTCTGGTGAAGAAGATTTTTAAAGAAATTTTCTTAAATTGCACTAAGTTAAAATTCACACCCCTTTAATGAGCCCCAATATTGATCGAGGGACTCAATTTGAACAAACTTGAATCAGACCCATACCAAGATGCTGTATACCAAATATCAAAAGATCCTGCCCATTGGTTCTGGAGATAAAGATTTTAAAATTTTTTTTCTTAAACTGCACTGAGTAAAAATTCAGGTCCCAATAGTGAGCCCCAAAATTGATCAAGGGACTCCATTTGAACAAACATGAATCAGACCCATACCAAGATGTTGTATACCAAATATCAAAAGATACTGCCCACCGGTTCTGGAGAAGAAGATTTTTCCTTAAATTGCAATAAGGAAAAATTCATGCCCCTATAGGGAGCCCCAATATTAATCAAGGGACTCGATTTGAACAAACTTGAATCAAACCCATACCAAGATGCTGCATACCAAATATCAAAAGATTCTGCCCACTGGTTCTGGTGAAGAAGATTTTTAAAGAATTTTTCTTAAATTGCACTATGTAAAAATTCACACCCCCATAGTGAGCCCCAATATTGGTTGAGGGACTCGATTTGAACAAACTTGAATCAGACCCATACCAAGATGCTGCATTCCTAGTATCAAAAGATACTGCCCACTGGTTCTGGAGAAGATTTTTTAATAATTTTTCTATAATTCAAATGGTGCTATCAGAGTTATGCCCCATACAGAGACTCCAAGGGACGTGGCCATTTCATTTGAACAAACATGAATTGTCATATAGTAATGAACATCCACATGTAGTTTCGTGAAAATTGGACCATTGGTTTCAGAGGAGAAGTCGTTTGAAAAATGTTCACGACGATGGATGACGACAGATGACAAGTGATAAGTTGAGCTCCCTTCGGTGAGCTAAAAAGGGTGAAATCATAAAATTCTTCAAGTTAATCCATAAGTGACAAATTAACAAGAAAAAGAAAAGTAAATAAAGGATGATAACTCTATAGACCTGACTGGGTTTCCAAATGTGTTGGAGACAATATTAATATGAAGCATGAATATTTATGGCAATCTAATTACGGCTGACAAAATGATTGTATGAACAAAAGTGGGACAAATGAGAAACAGAAGGATAAATGAACAAATACCTGGACAAACTAGAACTATCACTGAAGGTGATTAATACCCCCGCTTTGGGTTTTTAGAGGAATGCACTTCTGATCATGTAGGCGAAGGCCATAAGGAAATGTATACATAAAGATCATTTTTTGTTGTTGAAATTTGTATTTGCATGTGGCCTTCCACAGAACAGCACTGAATACTTAAAGAGCCCACACATATATGGTTTACATTTGGAAAAACACATTTACAATGTGCAACATGTATTCAAAATCGGTTCATTAATGTAGGAGGAGTTGCACACACAAGAATCCCATTTGAAAACCCATAATAAATCCAAGTTAAAGGGAGATAACCTGGTTAAAATTGTCGCAGATCAAAAATTTGGGAATATGCGTATGTTCACTTAGTTATGATAATGTTTGAAAGGTTTCGTCAAAATTGATTGATAAATGTAGGAGGAGTTGCACGCACAAGAATTTCATGTAGAAACCCATAATAAATCTAAGTTAAAGGGAGATAACCTAGTTAAAATTGCCACAGCTCAAAAATTTTGGAATATGCGCATGTTCACTGAGTAGTGATGATGTCTGTAAACTTTCGTCCAAATTAATTGATAAATGTAGGAGGAGTTGCGCACACAAGAATTTCATGCAGAAACCCATATTAAATCAAAGTTCAAGAGAGATAACCTGGTTAAAATTGTCGCAGATCAAAAAGTTTGGAATATGCACATGTTCACTTAGTAGAGATGATGTTTGAAAGGTTTCATCAAAATCGGTCATTAATGTAGGAGGAGTTGCGCACACAAGAATTTGTTCGAACGGAAAGACATAATAAATCTAAGTCAAAGGGAGATAACCTGGTTAAAATTGTCGCAGATCAAAAATCTTGGAATATGCGCATGTTCACTTAGTAGTGATGATGTCTGAAAAGTTTTGTCCAAATTGATTGATAAATGTAGGAGGAGTTGCGCACACAAGAATTTCATGTAGAAACCCATATTAAATCAAAGTTCAAGAGAGATAACCTGGTTAAAATTGTCGCAGACTAAAAAGTTTGGAATATGCACATGTTCACTTAGTAGAGATCATGTTTGAAAGGTTTCATCAAAATCGGTTCATTAATGTAGGAGGAGTTGCGCACACAAGAATTTGTTCGGATGGAAAGACACAATAAATCTAAGTCAAAGGGAGATAACCTGGTTAAAATTGTCGCAGATCAAAAATCTTGGAATATGCGCATGTTCACTTAGTAGTGATGATGTCTGAAAAGTTTTGTCCAAATTGATAAATGTAGGAGGAGTTGCGCACACAAGAATTTCATATAGAAACCCATATTAAATCAAAGTTCAAGAGAGATAACCTGGTTAAAATTGTCGCAGGTCAAAAAGTTTGGAATATGCACATGTTCACTTAGTAGAAATGAAGGTTTCATCAAAATCGGTTCATTAATGTAGGAGGAGTTGCGCACACAAGAATTTGTCCGGACGGAAAGACATACGGATGGACAGACGTACGGACGTACAGGGCGATTCCTATATAGCCCCCACTTCTTCGAAGCGGGGGTATAATGAACAGCCTGACAAATGATGAACCATTTATTTTTGCTTTGTCCCTTCCAAGCTGGGAATAATAAATTGCCTTGCAACATTTCAACAGCATGTCCATGGTCCTGTATGCAGCAGATATGTCAAGGACTAAATCCATTATTATGAAATATACTCACCCCAGCCTTGGTGTTTGACCCTGGAGGAGTTTTACTACCTCCAATAGTTTTCTTTGTTCCTCCAGAACCTTTTCTGTTTTCAGCAGATGGAACCTGGACAAAAAATAAATTAAGAAGTTCCTTTAGTTTGACAAGCACAATGAAGACTATACCATGACATGAAAATACCTCAAAACATCATTTGGAGATCTCAAATGATCTGTGCAATGACTAAGCTGTTATGATAAAGAGGAAGAGAAAAATGTAATATTATCTGGATGGCACAAGGAACTGATTTTGTAAGTTTGGGGTAATCATTTTTAAGATGATAGTCATGTACTTTCTAATTCCGTATTAATGGCCTCAAATTTGTTCTTTGAAAGATGAGATGTTGAAGGTGCTTTAGACTGGTGCCGACAAAAGGTCCACTGAAGTTTGACTTCATTGATAACATCAAGTGTCCATTTATGTCATTTATCTGAGAAGTTAAGTGCAGTTGTCACTGTCTGTCCTGTATGGATTCAGGTTGAATCAAGACATGTGGCTGTGAAAGCAGTGCTTGCACAAAGTAGACTCCAGGTTTAGAGCTTTACCTGCCCAAATGATCAATGAAAGGTATGAAACTCCCATTTCCACAAAAATGGGATCTACCATGTCTCAAGAAGCCTCTGCCTCTGGGCTAAAACATTTTGTTGACAGTCATGACTCTGAAAGCCTAAGAACATTTATAAAGTGATTTTTCTCCAAAAAGAAGGTCAGTAATAGGCTGCTCTGCAGAACAAAGAGATTTAAATTGAGAGGAGAATTGAAATTTAAGAATAAAATGCCCACATACAGAAACATTACAACAGGCTGTACAAGCCACAGGGATCTCATCAACTATCAAATTTTTCAGGCTTTTGATCTTGTCATCAAATTGAACACTGAGCACTTGAAATTCAGCTCTGTTGTTGAAATACTGAACTGCTTATTATTTTCTGTAATTGCCTAAGTTTGTCAAAAATCTGAAAATATGGAATGGAAGAGATGGCTGAACCCTTCTGAATATCTTGCATGAAGACATCCTGTTTTCAGTACAGGGCATCCAATTGAGACCAGAGCTCAGGGAGCTTAATAAGCTGCACATTAGTAGCCACAAAGAATTTGGTGGATTTCAAGAAGATTTTCAAATATTTCTCATATGGTTTAGGGAGCCCAAATTGAAAACAGGGACTTGATTTGAACAATTTAAATCTAGCCCCCCCCCCCCCCCCACCCCCCACCCCAGATGCTGTGTAACAAAATAAAACCAGGGGCTCAAGTGAGCCTAAAATGCTCACCTGGCTCGAATTGCCAAAACAGATGAGTGTATCAGTAAGTGATCAACAGCAAGAGCAATTTTTTTGATTTGCTATGACACATCCAAAGGCAACTTTTTTTGGCCATTCATTTCTGCTGGTCCTAGGAAAGCTTCCTAGCAAGCTCTGTTCTGTGAAGTATTAAAAAACAAAAACCGAACAAAATTTTTGTTTTGTTTTAAACTACTGTGGTTCTCTCTAGCCTCCCTCCCCCCCTCCCCCCCCCCCCCGAACCAAGGGGGTCGATTTGAACACACTTGTATTTGACCATCCTATGGATGCTGTATACCAAATATCAAAACATTCTGATCAGCAGTTCAGAAGAAAATTTTTTTTTCAATTTTTGCAAAAATGTTGACTCAGCATTTTTTCAAATGCCCCTACAGAACCTGACACAGCTGACAGCCATTTTTTTTTTTTAATCCATTCTACTGGTCAAAAGGATGTTTCATACCAAATAACAGTTCTCTGTTCCGTGTCGTTTGGAAAATATGGGCATTTGAACTTTTTTTCTATTTTTAGCCCCTGGGGTACACACGTGGCAACGAAAAAAACCCATTTGGGCATCAATCAAGTACTTTGGACCCACTTATGCTACATGCCAAATTTGGTTCAATTCGGCCCATCGATTCTTGAAATAGAAATTCTGGGTGGAGCCCAAAATGGGTATGTGCCCACAGAGAGCCCAAATATCTATCTACCAACTTCTCTTGAACAAACTTTAATCTTCAACACCAAAGAGTATTACATACCATATATCAAGGCAATCTCTCTGGTGGCTCATGAGAAGAACATTTTTAAAGATTTTTAGGCTTTGGCATCATTGTATTTATACTCGCCCAAAAAAGAAAGTGTGCATTGCAGAAATTGATCAAACTCCAAAAAAATAATTTTGTAGGTGTAAAGAGTGTTAACCTGTTCATGAATAAGTTATATTGAACACAAAAACAGCTTTCCCCGTTAAAATTGCATTAACATTAAATGACGTGCTGCACATTTGTGAAAAGGCATGTTTTGCACGTGGAGAGTCTGAAAATTCATGCAGCAGTGTGAATCCTTGGGTATTTAAACACTAAAGTAAGGCCTTCCTATCGTTCACATTCAAACTTGCGCTGCTGTTAAAACGACTCCACATTAGCATGCCAAGTTTGACAATGAATCAACGTCTCCTTGCCCTGGGTATGATTAGAGCTGGCAGAACACAAAGAGAGGTTGCCCAGCATTTGAACTGCCACCGTAACACTGTAGACAGGCTAGTCCATCGACATGCACAACATGATGATGTTCGAGACCGGCCCCGCTCCGGGAGACCCCGAGTTACCACCCCGGCATAAGATCAGTATATCCGTGTCATCCATCTCCGGAACTGGCAACAAACGGCAACGACGACAGCCAGGAACATCCCTAACCTGAAACGGATACATCCTCAAACAGTAATCAACAGGCTGAGAGAATACGGCTTACGTTCTCGAAGACCTGCAATTCGTCCGATTTTGACGTTACGTCATCGTCGTGCTCGACTGCAGTGGTGTAGAGTAGGGTTAGGGTTAGCCTAACCGAACCCTAACCCTACCCTAACTTAACCCTAACCTAACCGAACCCTACCTAACCTAATCCTAACCCTGCCTAACCCTAACCTAACCCACTTCCATGCTAACTTGTTCGCTTCCATGAGGCGTAGATGCACAGCAGAAGTCGATGCAGATGGAGGTCATACCAGATATTGAGTGTGTGACTTTTGTGTTGGATCCTTAGTGTCTTTGACTCTCCATGGCACCAAGAGTATTCGTTGTAGCGTAATGAAATTTCTCGTGTTGATCACAAATTGATTCATCTGTGATTGAATAAAATTTCCATGAATGAAAATATATATCTTTTTTAAGTGTTATTTTTTAGCATGCACACTTTCTTTTTTGGGAGAGTATATTTATTGGTGTTTAAGGTCACATATTTATGCACAATGGCTAATCATGACCGTGACAGTTTTACAGGTGGAGGAAGCTAGGAGTACCCGGAGAACCACCTAGCAATGGCGAGCAACTGTCAGCTCCCCAACATACCAACTCCACACAAGCAGGGTTAGCATTGGTTGAAGACAAGTGCACCATCGACGTGCAGTACGCCTTAGTACACAACGCAACCGTGCCCCCATGCGGGCAATGGAGATGAAGTGTCTTGCCCAAGGACACAATGCGGTTGCCGCAGGTGGGATTCGAACCGAGAACCTCTCGGCTTGCAGCCTGCACCTCTACCTACTGAGCCACCACGTTGGCATCACTGACCAGAGACCGAAGAAGGCAGCCGCTTCATTTGAACAATATAGAAAGTATATACCCCAGGGATGGTCCGTGCAATATATGTTTGAATTTGGCTGAATGGCTGTGAAGAAGAAGCCAAGTTTGCAAAAGTTAATGAACAACGGACGTCAAGTGATGGCAATACCTCACACTCACTTGCAGTCAGGTGAGCGAAAAAATTTGACTTATGGATCTGAAGAAGATTTTTATAAGTTTTTCCTCATACTGTCTGATACTGCACTAAATTAAAATCCAGGCTCCCACAGGAATCCCAAATAAGAACCCAGGGAAAGACTAGTGAGATTTTTAAAAAGGTTTTGAAAATATGTTGACTCAGCATTTTGTTCATTCCTCATAGAGTAGGATATGGCACAACCAATTGCACACATTTGATTCTACTGATTCTAAGGATGCTGAATACGAAATAACACTTCTCTGTTCTGAGTGGTTTTGGAAATATGGACACTGAAATTTTTTTCTATTTTTAGCTCCTGGGGGTCCCAGGGGGATGTGAGAATTATTTTTTTGCACAAATCAAGTACTTATGACCCAATAATACAGCATAACAAGTTTTGTTTAAATTGGCCTAACAGTTCTGAAAATAGACATTCTGAATGAGGCCAAAAATCTTGCCCCTTCCAGACTAACTGAAAATATTATCTCTCAAACTTTCCTTGAACAAAATTTAGTGTATTCCTCAAAAGGAAGCTGAATACCATATATCAGGTTATTCCATCCACTAGATCTCGTGAAAAATATTTTTTAAAAATTTGAGGCCATTTTAATCCACCCCCTTCCCCATGGGGGCAGCATATCAATTTTAACACAACTGAACTGCCTTCCCCATTCATAATCCACATTAAATTTTATCGGAAACAGTCCAGCAATTTGGGAAGAGAAGACTAACACCATCTTTATGATGGACAATGGACACCAGACAATGATGGATGAAGAGTGATCAGTATAGCTCACCCTGAATTTCAGTCAGGTAAGCTAAAAATATTGTGGGATAAATCTCTTCTTCTAATGCAGGAAAGTCATCTGTAGAACCTGTGTTCAGAGCAAAGGAATAGACTTCAGACTCCAAACAAGTTAACAAGAGCAATGCAAAGCATGGCATATGTCCCTTCCTGCAATATCATGGATAGAATTACAAAACAAGAGGCCCCAGGGGGCCTGAGGGTGCTCACCTGACATGGTAGTCTAAATATCAAACCAGGGACTTGACTTGAATAAGCTGCATACGCCCCTCCTAAGAAAAGCATATACCAACTAGATAAAGCGATTGTGCCCACATAATACACAGGATTTTCCTTCTATTTTCAGTTCCTGCACTTTTATGTCCCAAAATTGAGATAAACGCATAAAAAACAGATTTTTTTTATTTTTGTTCGGAAATTTTCGAAGTCCCAAACAAAATATTTTCAGCCTAAATTTTTTTTTTTGTCTTAAAATTGACCAAAATGCATAAAAAAAGAAAAAAAAAATCCCGGATTTTGGTCCAAAAATTTCAAGTCCGGAACGGGACCCCAAATTTTCAGCCTAAATATGATAATGTTCAATGTTTATGAAAGGATTATGAAATAAGACAAGAATTGTGATAAGTGGGAATATGTTAATTTCTGTTCCCTGTATGCTGTTTTTAATAAAAATAGTATGAGGTGTACACTGTACTAAAGAGCTGAGGGGTGGGTTAATATGACCTCACAGTTAATGCATGTGGCCCTCACAGATAACGTATATCAATGAAAGTTATCAAGTTACAGTGAAATTATTCCAAAATGAGTCATCTATCAAGTTACATTGAAATCCCTTCATAAATATGGCCTGTAGACTGTGCTAAAGGTTTTCGGTCTTCAGTTGACCAATTACGACTAAAAGGGGATGCCATCATCTTGGCAATATATGGAGTCAACCTAACAAGTTACAATGAAATCCTTCCATAAATATGACCTATAGACTATGCTAAAAGTTTTTGGGCTCGGGCAACCATCAAGGCTGAATGATCGCGATCAAAAGGGGACGTTCTCATCTAGACATTATTTGGAGTCATCCTACCAAGTTACAATGAAATCCCTTCATAAATATGACCTGTAGACTGTGCTAAAGGTTTTTCGGGCTTTGGGCCCCTGTAGCCATCACAGTTGTCCCAATCGTGTCCAAAAGGGGACGTTCTCATCTAGACATTATGTGAAGTCAACCTACCAAGTTACAATGAAATCCCTCCATAAATATGACCTGTAGACTGTGCTAAAGGTTTTTGGCTTCTGGGCTAGGGCAGTCGTCACGGTTGACAGATCGCGCCCAAATGAGGAAATTCTCATCTAGACATCTTACGGAGTCATTCTACCATGTTACAATGAAATCCCTCCATATTTAACATGACCTGCAGACTGTGCTAAAAGTTTTTGGGTTTCGGGCTTGGGCAGCCATCACGGTTGACAGATCATGACCAAAGGGGATGTTCTCATCTAGGCATTATACAGAGGCATCCTACCAAGTTACAATGAAATCCCTTCATAAATACGACCTGTAGACTGTGCTAATGGTTTTCGGGTTTTGGGCTTGGGCAGCCATACCGGTTGACCAATCACGACCAAAAGACATGACCCCAAACCTGCACATGAAATTTTGTGACGATCGGACAAGAACTACGGGGTGTAGCCTGTGCTAAAGGAAAATGTGAACAGACTAACAGACTTCCGAACGCGTGATGGCAATAGCTTATCTTGACTTTGTCAAGTTAAGCTAACAAAACCACCATATTGTTTAATTTGTTTTCACACAATAAGGGAGATCACTCTTTTGCAATCACTGACAAATATGGTCGGCCTGACCCTTTGATGTACAGAGTGTTTTGATGTCTTGTCTGGTTAATCAGAGAGAACATTCCCTATTAAGCTTTGATCAAGTTCACTGCTGTAGATCTCACAAGGAACTCAAACGACTCAAACCTTTGAAGTGCTTCAAATGTGACTTCTGAGTTGGTTGTAAATGAACTATGACAACAGGCAAGGGTGGATGAATTGAAAACTGATTGACAAATTCAAGGAGATGGTAGAGAAGGGTATGGTAATCGCGGCTTTCAAGTACACGTGCTAGTTTTTCAAAATTGAAAAATGAAAATGCCGTGAAAGCAATCGGAAGTATGGAAGTATTTTGTAAAGTTAGAGAAAACTGCTTCATGCAAGTTTTGTGACAAAGTGTTTGCATATCATGGATCTACAACAATGATGATGGCTCACATGAAGTCTTTCCATAGTTCAAACATCAAAGAATCAAGTGTAGCTAAACAGCCCCAAATTGATTCCGCAATCGCATCTACCTCATGATCAGCAAAAGTCAGTGATTCCCAGTGAGTGAAATTTGAAGCAGAAATAGCAAAATTTGTTGCGTATGATATGATGCCCATCAGTGTAGTGGAGGGTAAAGGCTTCAGAGGGCTGATTAACTGTATGCAAACTGGGTACAAGGTACCAGGTCGAACACACATTCAAGATCTGTTATTGAAAATGTATGGTGAATGCAAGGAGTACTTGGTTACAAAAGTGAAGCAGGTGCAGGATAAAAAATAAATCTAACTGTTTTTTCCTCAACAACTGATTTATGAACCAGGACAAATGATCCATACATCTCAACCACTGTGCATTTTTGTGCCCTCAGACTGTTAGGAAATTGAAAGTTATGTACTGTCTACAGAACTCATGCCACAGCAACATACAGCCAACCATATTGCAGAAAGACTCATTAACACATTGAAACACTTTTGGAACCGATACCCGATCCGTCTCCTCAGTTGAGCATGACAATACTTCCAATGCTGTCGCTAGTATTCGTGTCCTGATTGAGTTATTGTCTGAGAAAGCTAAAGAGCGTGGTGAACCTGATCATAGAGAGATAGTCAGTGTACCTTGTGCTGCCCATACTCTGCAATTGACTGTGAAGGCAGGGTTGGAAAATCGAAAAGTATCTACGGCACTTGCAGCGTGCAGAAGGCTTGTGACGCATTTTTAACCATAGCGCACATGCCACTCAAGAGTTGCACAGAAGGCAGGAAATAATGGGAAAACCCAAACATAAACTGATACAAGAGGTGAAAACTAGATGGAACTGTAGCCTCCACATGATAGAAAGACTCATTGAAGAGAGATGGCCAATTGTGGCCATCCTATCTGACAACACGGTGAGATAGAAGTGATGCCCGTACACTTGACATGACCGATGACCAGTGGACATTAATTACGGACTTGATACAAGTGTTGAAGCCACTGGAAGCAGCAACAATGCTCCCATCTTCTGAAACGGAAGTCAGTGTGTCTAATGTACTGCCAATGATGTATGGGTTAATTGGTCGACTGGAATGTGATGAAAATGATTCCACTGATATCGGAGAAAAGTTAAAGACAGTATCAGATTGGATATTGCTCAACGTTTTTGGGTTGACACGGAATGCGTCTCCTAACAGAATCCATTTAATGTCATGTGCAGTAGACCTCAGACTTAATGACTTAGGCTTTCTATCAGGTGACAGTTCAAAATGAGAGTCTTCTTTTGTGTCAACTGCTACATGGCTGAGCAATGAGTTTTTGGAAAACAGTGAAAGGAGCAAAACCAAATCTGACACTGCCTCCGAATCCCAGGCACAAAGTTCATTTGAGAGTGCCAATGACTCAGAAAATAGATAAGTCTGAAGTGTGTGCCATCAGTGCATAGGCCGAGTCTGGACCTACTCAGAAAAAACGAACATTATCACCACTGGAACTGATCTTTGGGGTATTACCCAAATGAAAGTGTCTATGACACTGTAGCTTAACTTGTGTGTTGTATTTGATGAAAAGGATAATGTTCAATGTTTATGAAAGGATTATGAAATAAGACAAGAATTGTGATAATTGGGAATATGTTCATTTTTGGTCCCTGTATGCTATGTTTTTGACAAAAGTAATATGAGGTGTACACTGTACTAAAGAGCTGAGGGGTGGGTTAATATGACCTCACAGTTAATGTATGTGGCCCTCACAGATAACGTATGTTAATGAAAGTTACCAAGTTACAGTGAAATTATTCCAAAACGAGTCATTCCATCAAGTTACATTGAAATCCCTTCATAAATATGGCCTGTAGACTGTGCTAAAGGTTTTCGGGCTTCAGGCCCCTGTAGCCATTAGTTTCCCAATTGCGTCCAAAGGGGACGTTCTCATCTAGACATTATATGAAGTCAACCTACCAAGTTACAATGAAATTCCTTCATAAATATGACCTGTAGACTGTGCTCAAGGTTTCTGGGCTTCGGGCCCCTGAAGCCGTCACAATTGACCAATCACGACCAAAAGAAGATGTCATCATCTAGGCATTATATGGAGTCAAACTAACAGGTTACAATGAAATCCTTCCATAAATATGACCTATAGACTATGCTAAATGTTTTGGGGTCTTGGGCTCGGGCAGCCATCAAGGCTGAATGATCACGACCAAAAGGGGAGGTTCTCATATAGACATTATTTGAAGTCATCCAACCAAGCTACAATGAAATCCCTTCTTAATTATGACCAGTAGACTGTTCTAAAGGTTTTCGGGCTTCGGGCCCCTGTAGCCATCACAGTTGCCCTATTGTGTCCAAAAGGGAACGTTCTCATCTAGACATTATATGAAGTCAACCTACCAAGTTACAATGAAATCCTTTCATAAATATGACCTGTAGACTGTGCTAAAGGTATTCAAGCTTTGGGCTCAGGCAGCCATAATGGTTGAATGATTGCAACCAAAAGGGGTCATTCTCATCTGGGCATCATCTGGAGTGATCCTACAAAGTTACAATGAAATCCCTTCATAAATATGACCTGTAGACAGTGCTCAAGATTTTCGGGCTTCGGGCACCTGTAGCCATCACAGTTGGCCAATCACGACCAAAAGAGGATGTCATCATCTAGGCATTCTGTGGAGTCAACCTAACAGGTTACAATGAAATCCTTCCATAAATATGACCTATAGACTCTGCTAAAGGTCTTTGGGCTCTGGCAGCCATAAAGGCTGAATGATCACGACCAAAAGGGGACGTTCTCATCTAGACATTATTTGGAGTCATCCTACCAAGCTACAATGAAATCCCTTCATAATTATGACCTGTAGAATGTTCTAAAGGTTTTCGGGCTTCGGGCCTCTGTAGCCATCACAGTTGCCCAATCGTGTTCAAAAGAGGATGTTCTCATCTAGACATTATATGAAGTCAACCTACCAAGTTATAATGAAATCACTTCATAAATATGACCTGTAGACTGTGCTGAAGGTTTTCGGGCTTCGGGCTCGAGCAGCCCTCCTGGTTGAATGATCGCAACCAAAGGGGACAATCTCATCTGGGCATCATCTTGAGTGATCCTACGAAGTTACAATAAAATCCCTTCATGAATTTGACCTGCAGACTGTGCTCAAGGTTTTCAGGCTTCGGGCACCTGTAGCCATCACAGTTGACCAATCGCGACCAAAAGGGGATGTCATCATATAGGCATTATATGGAGTCAACCTAACAGGTTACAATGAAATCCTTCCATAAATATGACCTTATGCCTATGCTAAATGTTTTTGTGCTCGGGCACCCATCAAGGCTGAATGATCACGATCAAAATGGGACGTTCTCATCTAGACATTATTTGGAGTCATCCTACCAAGTTACAATGAAATCCCTTCATAAATATGACCTGTAGACTGTGCTAAAGGTTTTCGGGCTTCGGGCCCCCGTCACAGTTGCCCAATCACGTCCAAAAGGGGACCTTCTCATCCAGACAATATATGAAGTCAACCCACCAAGTTACAATGAAATGCCTCAATAAATATGACCTGTAGACTGTGCTAAAGGTTTTCGGGTTTTGGGCTCGGGCAGTCGTCACGTTTGGCAGATCATGCTCAAATGGGGAAATTCTCATCTAGACATCATAAGGAGTCATCCTACCAAGTTACAATGAAATCCCACCATATTAAACATGACCTGCAGACTGTGCTAAAAGTTTTTGGGTTTTGGGCTTGGGCAGCCATCACAGTTGACGGATGATGCCCAAAAGGGGGGCGTTCTCATCTAGGCATTATACAGGGGCATCCTACCAAGTTACAATGAAATCCCTTCATAAATACGATCTGTAGACTGTGCTAATGGTTTTCGGGTTTTGGGCTAGGGCAGCCATACCGGTTGCCCGATCGCAACCAAAAGGGGACGTTCTCATCTAGACATGACCCCAAACCTGCATATGAAATTTCGTGATGAACAGACAAGAACTGCGGGCTGTAGCCCATGCTAAAGGAAAATGTGAACAGACTCACAGACTCCAGACTCACAGACTTCCACACGCGTGATGGCAATAGCTTATCTTGACAATGTCAAGTTAACCTAAAAACGTGAATTAACCAATAAAGCGGACATTGGGGTGAAATTGCTGTTTCGCAAGAAATTACCCTTAGAATTTCATGAATCGCCTCTGAAATGGTGGCGTTCCAATGCCCACTGCTATCCAAAGATAGCACCCATTGCAAGGAATTATCTGTCTATTTGTGTCACGTTAACCCCAGCCAAGAGAGTGTTCTCATGTTCCGGGAACATAGTTTCCCTTAAACGTAGTGCATTGAAACATGACATTGTGGACATGTTGGTGTTCCTGAGTAAGAATATGGATAAACTAATTGAATAAACTGTGATCTGTAATCCCACTTTACTCAATTAGTTTATCCATATTTTATAGCATGTTTTATTTTCCCGATTCTCGTTTTCTTACTGAGCATGGCCAGGCTGGCTTTGATTTTTGTTAGTTGTTTACGCTCATCTCTAGAAGTTGAATATTTGTGTTGTATCGAGTCAAATTGTTTATCCTGTGAAGTGATTCTGTAATCTTAAATGACTTGACTTGGAAACGGATATTATTTGTGACGTCTGATTTCTTGGAAGTTAAAATCAATATCTTCATACATTTGCATGTTGCATTAACTTTTTGTGATCCAGACCCCAAATTGGAAATCCCTTACTTAGAACGTCATTCCCTAGATAATGGATTTTACACCACAGTTTGGGCAAATTGATACTGGAACAAATTGACCGTGGGTCGGGGACAGTGGGGCAACATGGACTTGCTACGATTTTTGATATTATGGCAAGTTCTTCCTGCCATGAAACCAGAAAAGGAGCACACCATACCAGCACACTTTTTTGCGACGTCGCCGTAAAAGATAAAGTTTGCAACAGTCACTAATCATCACAGAAATGTATGTGAACAAATTGTTATGTATATATTTCTGTTGTTGATTAAACAAAATTGCACTGTTTTTGAGATAGCTGAAGACCCTAAAATGTTGCCAATGAATGCGAGGGTAATTGGCTATTGAAATGGAGAAGATCGACTGACATAACAGCAAGGTATTTTCTTCGAGGTTAGTTGGTATGATTAGTCGATAACTGATTATTTCCCGCCAATAATTGATTAATAAAATTAATAATCATGGCAGCCCTACTGCTGGTAGCCATGTTTTTCAATGAAATTCAGAAAAATTAGATAGTTCCCATCTAAACATCACACCAAAGCTACACATGAAATCTGAAAGAGATCAGGTGAGAAATCTGGCCTTTGTGGTGTGCTAATGGAATTGTTGAAAATTTACATGCCAAATCCAAGATGGCTGCTGGTGGCCATGTTTTTCAATGAGATTCAGAAAAATTTGATAGCTCTCATCTAGATATCACACCAAAGCTACAAATGAAATTTGATCAGGTGAGAGTTGTCAAGGGAATCGTTGACAATTTATATTTATTTCTTAAGATGGCCACCCACGGCCAGGTTTTTCAACGAATTTCTGAAAAAATTAATAGCTCCCATTCAGACACTGCCCCAAAGTCATGCATGAAATTTGGAATTGATCGGATGATATCTGCAGCCTGTAGGGTGTGTTAAAGGAATCATGAACAGAAGGACAGATGGACAGATGGATAGGATGAACAGATGGATGGATGAATGGATGAATGGCAACCCATTCCAATAGCTCATACTTTACGTTGTCAAGGTGAGCTAAAAATCATAATTTTCCAAGTGTTTATGTTGTTTTCAAAGTTCTCGGATACCAGAAAATTTAACAAATGCAAAAAGTTCAGATGAAATATGTTAAACAGATGTCAAATCGACTCTGGCGATTCGATAATTTATCCACATAAAGAAAACACAAGATTTTTTTATTTTCAATTGAAAAGAAAAGGCATTCAATATGCAATGGAAATGTTCATTTACACAGGCCTAAGAAGATACAGACAATCAGCTTTGTACAGCCTTAAGACAAGATGTTTCAATGTGCATGAATTCCTGCCCATCCATCTTTAGCCAAGTAAAATGCAACAAATGAGGCACAGTGATGTATAAAAGAAGATCCAATGAACATCACTTTAAATCACCATGTGCCTACTATTTATAGGATTCATGTATTTAAAAGTTCAAGCAGTTTTAAAGACCAGTAGTATTGATGCTGAAAATATGTGCGTCTTTGAATGATGTTTCGATGATGAATAGTCAGAAAATCTTGTTTTCCAGTAGAAAGTGAGAAAGGAATCTGTTAAGACAATGCAGAGTATATTGAAGAGCCAGAAATGCTTTGTTTCAAGTGAAAGGCTGATAAGAATCTGTTAAGTCAATACAGAAAGCATGTTGAATAGTCAAAAATACTTTTTTTCAAATGGAAAGTCAGAAAAGAACCTGTTTAGTCAAAGGAGAGAGTGCCATTTCAGATGTGCTGTAATCAGATCTCTGGTGCTTTCAAATACTTGTAAATGATTTCAAAATTGTTTCAGATAGTGACATTTTGTAGGGATTTAAAGGATTTAAAAAAAACAAAAACATGAGGCCCAAAGTGGCCTTAATCGCTCACCTGCCAATGTGGTTCAACGAAGTATTTGGGGTCACATTCAGTTAGGCACGGTTCAAAGGAAAGAAGTCATGAAAGGCAAATTTTATGGAAAAACACTAAGGAATGGATTTGGACAAACTTGAACCTAACATACACTCCCCTGCCACCCCATCACCCTACCCATAGAAAGCCCTAATATTAAGCCAGGGACTCAAATTTAACAAACTTGAATCTCACCCCCCTATGGATGCGGCATACCAAATATCAAAAGATCTTGATTGATGGATTGGAAGAAGAAGATTTTTAAAGAATATTCCACTAATCTAAACATTCGGTCTCCCATAGAGAGCCCAAATGTGGACCCAGGGATTTGCTTTCAACAAACACGTGAATGAATCTTCCAAAGATGTCATATGTGAAATATGAAAGCCTTTGGAGCAGTGGTATGGGAGAAGAAGATTCTTTAATGTTTTTTCCATTACTCACAGTGTTAAAAAGCGATGACTCATCATTTTTTCAAAGTCCTGGAAAAGTACCCTATGATAAAACCAATGGCAATTTATTTTTTTTTGGACCATTCCTTTCTGCTGTTCCTAAGGAAGCTTCACACAACATAAAAATTCTCAGTGCAGTGTAGTTTTGGAGACATGGGGGTTTTACATTTTTCTATTTTTAGCTCCTGCGGTTCCCATGGGGCACAGGGAAAATTATTTTGGGCATAAATTAGGTACTTATGACCCAATAAACCCTCATATCAATTTGGTTCAAATTGGCCTCTCAGTTCGGAAAATAGAAATTTTGGTACAATTCAGGCTCCCATAGGAAGCCCAAATATGAACCCAGGGACTTGGCTTTAACAGACTAATATCTCACCTCCCTAAGGATACTGTATACCAAATATCAAAACATTCTGACTGGTGGATGTGAAGAAGAAGATTTTGAAGAATATTCCTCATATTGAACTAAGTTATAATTCGGGCTCCCACAGGGAGCCCAAATATGAACCCAGGGACTTGGCTTGAACAAACTTGATTCTCACCCCCCTAAGGATGCTGGATACCAAATATAAAAACATTCTGACTGCTGGATCTGAAGAAGATTTTTAAAGAAAATTCCTCATTTTGAACTAAGTTATAATTCGGGCTCCCACAGTGAGTCTAAATATGAACCCAGGGACTTGGCATGAACAAACTTGAATCTCACCCCCCTAAGGATGCTGCATACCAAATATCAAAAGAGTCTGATTGGTGAATCTGAAGAATATTCCTCATATTGCACTAATTTGAACATTTGGGCTCCCACTGAGAGCCCAAATATGAACCCAGGGAATTGATTTCAACAGATATGTGAATCAATCTTCCTAAGATGTTATATGTGAAATATGGAAGCTTTTGGAGCAGTGGTTTGGGAGAAGAAGATTCTTTAATGTTTTCCCCATTACCCACAGTGTTAAAAAATGCTGACTCAGCACTTTTTCAAAGTCTCGAAAAAGTACCCTATGATAAAACCGATAGCAATTTTTTTGGACCATTCCATTTTGTTGGTCCTAAGGAAGCTTCACACCACATAAAAATGCTCAGTGATGTGTTGTTTTGGAGATATGGGCATTTCAATTTTTTTTCTATTTTTAGCTCCTGTGGTTCCCATGGGGCAATGGGAAAATTTTTTGGGGCATAAATTAACTACCTATCACCCAATAAGCCCTCATATCAAATTTGGTTCAAATCTGCCTCTCAGTTTGGAAAATAGAAATTCTGGGCAGGACAAAAATTCTTGCCCCTCCCATGACAGCAAATATAGCCCCTCGAACTTCACTTGAACAAATCTGAGTCTACACCTCAAAAGGAAGCTGCACACCAAAAATCAAGTCTCTGCTACTGCTGGTTCATGAGAAGATTTTTTAAAATTTAGGCACACTCTTTGGGCGTGGCCCTATCAACGGGCAGGGCAACTTGATTTGAACAAACGTGAATTGATATACGATAGGGAACATGCACACCAGATTTGGTTCAACTTGGTCAAGTAGTTTGTGAGAAGAAGTCGATAATGTTAAGTTAATGCCGAATGACGGATGGATGGAGGATGGACAGGAAGTGGTTAGTAAAGCTCCCCTTGAGTTTCGCTCAGGTGAGCTAAAAATTCATGTGGAAGGGGGATACTCCCTTTTATTATATGCTAGCCTGTGAATTATCGGGAATTATCTAAAAGATATTTCTCAATATCCATCGACTCGATGGATATCGAGGAATATCCTTCTGTAGCTTCCTAAATGACATCATACTATTCCGCGTTATGTCGCCTTGAAGGAACGATCAACTGGTCTTTGTTATTGTTTTGAAAAATATGCATTTGGGGTTGAATTTGCCTGAATATTGTGCAATAAAATGTCTCGTAGCATACAATAATAAACAGCTGCGCCATGAGCGCATGATACACCCGTTATTGATTACAAGAGGGAACCACACAATATGAGTATACATGTGTACTTGTCAGGTTACATATACTTGCCACCAAAAAATCATGAAAATTGCTCCAAGTCCAACATGTGGAAAATTGCCTATATTTTGATGAATAAAGTCCCATAACTCTGGAATGACAAATCGGACAGCGACACAAATCGAAGGGAGATTCCTTCTATCAACATATACTTGCAACCAAAAAATCATGAAAATTGCTCTAAGCATTTTCAAGTTATGGTTCGACATGTGAAAAATAAAGTCTCATAACTCTGGAATGACTAATCGAACGGCGACACCATCCGAAAGGGAGCTTCCTTCCATCAACATAAACCATCTACCAAAAAATCATGAAAATCTCTTGAAGCTTTCTCGAGTTATCGTACGACGTGTAAAAAATCAACAATTTTCTAAGTAATAAAGTCCCATAACTCTGGAATGACTAATCGAACGGCGACACTAAACGAAAGGGAGCTTCCCCCCATCGATATACACTACATACCCAAAAATCACGAAAATCTCTCAAAGCGTTCTTGAGTTATCGTATGACATATGACCGGATGGACAGACGGATGGACAGACGGACAACGGTATACCATAATACGACCCGTTTTTTCAAAACGGGCGTATAAAAAAGAAAATCTACTCTATTCTAGTCAGTATTTTTCACAAGCCCTTACAGAAGTGAAAAATTATATTTTCAAGTCCACATGATGAATTTTTTCAGTAGCATCCTAAATGACGTTATGGTTCGGCACATGACATTACCTTGAAGGAATGATCAACAACTTTTTGTTATTGTCTTGTTATGGTCTTGAAACTGTTTGCAGTCGAATTGGGCTGAATATTGTGCAGTAAAATGTCACGTAGCATATAACAAGAGCACCGCCTAGCGGGACGTTATATGCCCGTTTTGTGTTTTGAAGGGTTGGGGTAAGGATGGGGGTGAGGGTGAAAATTGTTCGGACCAACCCATAATTGAACTTGACCTGTATTTTGTTGTGATTAAACAACATACCAAGTTTGGAACCAATTGGAAAACAAATATTAAAAGTTATCATCCGGAAACCAAATATTTGATGCATTCTATGTCCAACAAGGGCCATAATTCAGGGGAACTTCGAAGTTCGAACTGACCTCATATTCGAACTTGACCTGTCTTTTGTTTTCATTAAACCACATACCAAGTTTAGGAGTCAATCGAAAAAAAAAAATACTAAAGTTATCTGGAAACCAAATGTTGATGAACGGACAGACCGACGGATGGACAAATGGACAGACAGACTGATTCCATAATTCGACAGTTTTTCAACAGGCGTATAAAAAATTAGTCAGTCCATACTAAAGTTATAATCTGAAAAACACAAAATGCACAAATTCAAGAGGAATAACTCTGGAAAGGTACATGCGATTTTGGCCGAAAGTGAACTTGAGCTGTACTTTGTGGTCATAAACAAAATCTGAGAATTTGAAACAAATTAGTCAAGGCAAACTAAAGGTGTCATCCGGAAACCACATAATTCACAAATTTGCAATCATTCAAGGGGAATAACTATGGAACGGTACATGCGATTATGGCCAAAGGTGAACTTGAGATGTGCTTTGTGGTCAAAAACAAAATCTTAGAATTTGAAAAAAATCGGTCAAGGCAAACTAAAGTTATCATCCGGAAACCACAAAATCCACAAATTTGCAATCATTCACGGGGAATAACTCTGCAAAGGTATATGCGATTGTGGTCAAAAGTAAACTTGAGCTGTATTTTGTAGTCAAAAACAAAAAACTGAAAATCTGAAATAAATCGGTCAAGGCAAACTAAAGTTATCGTCCGGAAACGAGAAGTTGGTCTAAATTCCCATAAATAAAGGGCCATAACTCTACAGCAAATGGGCCGCTAGAAACAGAAATCGAACCCATCCTGTATTTTGTCATACTAAATCCACATGCCGAATTTAACTCCGCTCAAACCATTACAACTAAAGTTATCGTCCGGAAACGAAATGTGTCCATGGATGGACAGACAGACAGACAGACAGACAGACAGACAGACGGGTGGAGAGACCATTCACATAATACGTCCCGTTTTTCAAACGGGCGTATAAAAACGACATCTGAAAAATTTGGTGTCAATCCGTCAAGGCATTCGGCTTTAAATGAACGGAAACCAATATTTTTATACTGTACCAATGACCCAGACATAGCTGGTGCAAACTCTTAAAATATAGGGCCAAACACAAATTTTGCCCCCCAATCCCCAAAATTTGCATCTAAAACTAAAGAAAACATGTCCTGAAAGGCCCTCCACACTTCGCCCCTACTGCGCATGCGCAGTGTCAAGGACGTTCCGAAATTGGCGCCATTAATCATTCTAAGTTTGGCCCTTCATCAGTTAACATCTGACTGATCTTTGTGCTTATAAATCTCAGTTTAAATGATGCCAGACACATAAATATTAGTGATATGGTGATTCTAAGGAGGATAGAAAAGGAGGAGAGGAAAAGAATGTGTGACAGAATATTATCAGGGCTGTAACTTAAAATTTTTTAATGAAATTATGTTAAGTTACCTATTTTCAAGGCAGCAGCCATTTTGTTGTCATTCTGATTATTTAGTTACACTGTTTTTTTAAGTGTTTTCCTCTCTCCCTGTCCTTTAAGTTCCCCCTTGCTATTCTCCCATGCTTTTGGCATAGTTTTTGTAATTATTATTACTAAATTTTCTTGGGAGTTTTAGCTGAATAACAGAATGAATTCTGTTCTTTCCCCATGTTTACGTCTTCACCTACGGGTGGTTAGGCGTTGTGTTCTGCATCTACCATCTGATGTTCTGCAGTTTCTTCCCTGGAAGTCTCTGTTTTGCATCAGATAGTGTATTTTTGGTAACTGATTTCGGGCCTGGGTGCCTGGAGTCTTATTTTAGTGTTTTTACACTCATTGTTTACATTTACAACAGCCCTCTGTGTGAGGGGGGGATTTCTAAAAAATAATATCTTGATGTTATTTTAATCATAACTAGATACATTATTATTGTTCGTAAGTGTTGAATAAATTGTTTAAAATATTTTTAA
The DNA here is from genome assembly GCA_031216915.1 of Pictodentalium vernedei. Lineage (NCBI taxonomy): Eukaryota > Metazoa > Mollusca > Scaphopoda > Dentaliida > Dentaliidae > Pictodentalium > Pictodentalium vernedei. The sequence continues at coordinate 665,731,390 of CM062296.1, forward strand.
AATTTTTGTCCACACTTAGGCTTGGGATCCATTGGGGCTCAATGTTACTTTTCAGAAACTTGGGCTGTTCTGAAAAAATATTTTTTCAAAATATTTTGATTTCAATTATTTTTTCTATATTAATGGATCATATTATTATTATGTATTTTGATTGCCAGGGGTTAGTGCGAGTACCAGGACTTGTTTTCTTTTCACATTGAAAGGATATTGATCAATTGTTTTAAGAGGAAGTCTTCCTCTGACTTTATTATCATTCTATATGTGGTCAGTGTACTCGCATTAACTCCTGTTCTGTATCGTATGATTTCGATGACAATATGGGAAGCGTATGTCACGGTATGTTGTTGGGGATTTGGACACTCCGGTCCTTTCCCCGCAGGGTCACTCTACTTTATCAATTTCTATTTCAGACGATCAAGATTAGGGTGGTGTATCTGTGATGTCTTCCAACAGTGTGCCTCCGTCGTCACAATTAATGAAGGGCTAGCGGAAAAGTGCTCATGTAAATACGCCAATTGCCTAAGAGGACCCTAGTACGTTCGACGGCCTTTGACGTCCGCTAGCTCGCCCGGTGTAGCGTCCATTCACCGAATGGTTCGGCAGCCGGGTTCGTCCGTTGCGGTCTAGAAGGAATTTTGGGGTGATGCGAGCACTATAAATTAACCTAATGCACACCCAGTGACGGCGGATCGGAGGGAGAACGCAGGAAGCCTTTTAGTCCGGTTCATAGCTCGTTCCGGTCCATCCGGACGGCAAGCGAGAGAGGCCCCTCTCTCGTTCAACAACATCTGGCCCCAGATGTTGTGGTACAAAATGTGTCGCAAGCGGAGCATACGTCCGTCGCTCGGGACGCTCCGTTGTATAGGCAGTCCGCTGAGACTGCTAAGGCTTCCTCTTCTCGTCAGCGCACACGACCGCACCTTGGCTGCGTGACCGCCGATATATTACCAGCTTCGCCGATCAAGGATTCTTCGGCGACCAGGTCACACCATCCGGTAGCCAGGGACACGAGGCCTGCAGACTCCGGACGTTCGCATAGGAAGTGTGCGGGAGTCAACGTACACGGAGCTTCCGGCGGCAATGCATCGTAAGACCGCTACTGCACAGGCCTCGGGAACGGACGTGCTTTCCTTAATAGCACAGTTTATCGCAGCATCCCAGCATCAACTGAATCTGTCGCATATATTTTATCCGACGATGCTGGGTCGGGACGCTCCGCGGAAGCGGGTACGGACGTCCGAAAGTTTCATCCGGTCCGACGGGATACCGAAAGGGATTCGGAGGATTTCGAGCTTTCCCTTTCGGAACAACATATGCTGTTGTGTATGTCATCTGACTTGGTCTTCTACAGCTTCTTTCGTCGGACCAGAATGCTGCGATGCCGGATAAGAAACTGATAGCGTCGGTGGACTTAGAAATTTTTGGTTCGGTTCAGGGACATCGTCCCTCAGTTCCGACATAGTCCAATAATGTCACACAAACTTTCGAATTATTGAACGACGCTATATATATTATTATTTTATGCTTGCTAACCAAGCATTTCTGGTTTCTTGTTCGAAGAGTTATGGAGATGTCTTTCAAAAGTGTGCCTCTGTCGTCATAGTTAATGAAGAGTTAGCGGCAATAAGTGCTCATGGAATATGTCTATCGCCTACGGAGTGACATTCGCTAGCTCACCCGGTGTAGCGTACATTCATCGAATGGTTCGGCTGCCGGGTTCGTCCGTTGCGGTCTAGGAAGGAGATTTGGGTGATGCGAGCACTTTAATTACTTTAGTACTCACCCAGTGACGGCAGATTGAGGACAGATCGGAGGAAGCCTGTTAGTCCGGTTCCTGGCTTGTCCAGGTCCGTCCGGGCTGTGAGCGAGAGAGGTCCCTCTCTCGCTCAACAACATAGGGGACCGCATGTTGGGGTTCAGATATTTTACATTCGGAGCATATGTCCGTTGGTCGGGACGCTCCGTTATATTGACAGTCCGAGAGACTGTCTTTAATGCTTCCTCATCCTCACAGCAGGGCACACGACCGCACATTGGCTACGTGACCTCGAGTATCCGATCAGTTTCGGCATTCAGTGATTCCACGGCGAATAGATCGCGCCATCCGGTAGCCAAGGGACACGAGGCCTATACACTCCGTTCGCTCGCATATTGGTAGTATGCACGGGGTAACGATCACGGAGCTTCCAGCGGCAATGCATCGTAAGACCGCTTCTCCTCAGGCCTCAGTGACGGACGTGCTATCCGAGTTAGCACAGTTGTTTCGCAGCATCCCAGCAATTGATAGTTTCTCGGTCGAATCAGGAATTATCCGACGGCGCTGGGTCGGTGCGGTCCGCGGTTGCATCAGGTACGGACGACCGAACGCTTTATAGGGTCCGACAGGATGGCGAAAGGGATTCGAAAGATTTCGAGTTTTCCCTTTAGTAGTATCGGAAGATGCCTTTCATATCTTCTGGCATTATCTTCCAGTGATTATTATTTCGGACTTCATTGCTGCGATCTTGGATAAGAGACTTATAGCGTCATTGGACTCGGATTTTTCGATCGGTTCAGGGACATTGTCCCTGACTTACCGACGCAGTCCAATATTGTCATTACAACATGTGTTTTATTTTTCGACGCTATATATATACAAGCCTGCTACTAAGCATGATAGTTTAGTTTCTTGTCCGCGTTGCTCATTTCTGCCATTTTATCATTTATACAAATAGTTTATTTTGGCAGAGCAGGGCATACCGAGAGTTCATATGCGTCTAGACGGTGTGATTAAAGACTGCATATATTCTTTTTCGCCGTTTATGTCTTTTCCAATTACAATGTTGGGAACGACATTATGTATAGTAGACTTAACTTAGACGCTTTATTATACGTAATCTGCCTTACTGAGGCGTTATCATTACGTCTTCAAGAAAAGATTTACGGGATATTATTCTCAATGTAATTTCTTTTGAGGGCAGTAGTTTGTTCACGTATAACTCCGCCCTTCAGTGGCTGATTGGAGTTAGTTAGACGTGACGCAGCCCTAGCTACATCCACACGCGTGGATAGTAAGGTTAAGAACTCTCTCAGAGTCGCTTCGTTCTCGGAGGAGCTTCTCTTCGACGGCAACTTTTCGGCAATCCATGAATTGCTCGATTTACACGTTCTCTTGTCTATCTAGTGTTACAAGAGATTCAGACTGGGGCAAACATTCGGAGGTTGACTCAGAGACTGCCGCCGCAGTTGCCGGACCCGAGTGTGGCTGTTATGACGGTTGCCAGTCAAACAGATTGGGATATAATACTGATCCCTACGGATTCGAAGTGCCAGGGTCTTTGGGTTCCGCAGTCTTTTAGCAATCAGTTTTCTTCCGCGGAATAATGTTTTTTAGGCTTGCTTTATGTCATTGCATGAACATTATTCAGAAACGCATACCCAAATTCCTGTCCTTTAATTCGACAGTAGTGGCGTATCTCCGGAACCAGGGAGGCACTCTTTCGTTTCCGTTATTCAATTTAATGGAAAGAATCCGTCTGTTGGTTATAGTACACCAAGTTCAGTTTTGGTCCGTCATATTCCGGGTCGTCTGATTGTTTTATCGGACTCCCGTTCTCTTACGGGTCGCTTGTTGCTGTCAAAATGGACTCTCAAGAAACAAGTATTCAATCAGATTTGCTATCTATGGGAGCGCCCAATGATGATTTATTTATGACACAGCTTGCTAATCAATTGCAGACGTATGTGTTGGCTTGTCCAGATCTCTGAGCTAATATTGTTAACGCTCTATTGATCTATAGGACGGAATGATAGGATACGCGTATCCTCCGGCGCTGTTGTTTTAGCAGGTATTGCTAAGATAAACAACCACAATACTTTTCTGTTGATAGCATCTCTATCTTCACAGAGATCATGAGTAATTTACTCTCTTGTCTACTGTGGGTCTTAACGTGAAATCTTCCTCTATGTGAGGATCTTTTTCACTGGGTAAATCGTGTCATCTTTATCACAACCAGCAAGGTCGCAACCTTCATGTATTCCGTTGTGTGGTCCGTATTGCATTGTAAGCACTGTACTGGATGAGCTTTGGACGCGATTTCTTACTATAGGAGATCCTCTTCTTCGCTATTCTATGCGGCTAAAGTGGAGGCTCTTCCGTCGTGGTGTAGGGATCATTATGTTCATATTGTTGATCCCTCCATACTACTCATTGCTATTTTTTAGTATACTTGTTTCACAAGATCTACTGCAGCCTGTTATTATTTAGGTTATAGGTTTATGTTACCTCATACCTATGCACTCTACGATAGTTTACAATTGAGTTTTTTGTCTCTTTATCTAAGTCAGTTAGTAACTTTTTGATAAATAGACTTAGAATCTTTAGATTAAATTCCTATACGGATTTTAACTTCGGTTCTTATTTAGCTAAGTAATAATTTGAGCCTCTGGAAACAGTAGTTTTCAAATTCTGACCTTTTAGACAGTAATTCTGTTGGTTTCTCTTTTACTGTAGAGTCAGTGAGTTTCATGCACTATCGATGGATGATTTTCACTTTCATAGTTTCGGAATCAATACTTCCGTTACTATTTAGGTTGGATTGTTGCATAAGAGTTAGGCTCCTATTATCCGGAACCTATTATTTTAAGGTCCTTCCGTCTTCATATGGGCATAGGCCTTTACTCTTTCCGGGTGCAGTTTATGTATTTATAAACAGATATCTGTTTATTACTATGGGCGTAAGCTTCTTCTGTCTTTGATGTCTAGTAGAAGGACGTTTCGCTCCATTTTATTGTTAATGGATTCTATTAACTATCGGTACTGCTTATGGTATATCATTGACTTAGCAGTTGTGCTTAAGATTTCGGCTCATGAAGTAAGAGTTCTTCTACTTCTTGGGCTTACATTAATAGTGTCGCTATTATAGATTTTTGAAGGCCGCTCATTGCGCTCAGCCATCCACATTCATGAATTTTATCTCAGAAATATCGAGTCCATTTCTGGAGGCCTCTATTGTTAGGTCTATTATCTACTGCTCAGAATGTCATTACTTAACAGTTGCTACTATAGCTAGGTAGGCTGTCTGTTTCGGCAGTGTCTCCGTTCGGCTGCCCTCTTCGCTCTGGGCTATTTGACCCAGGGCAAGAAAAAGGGGGGGGGGGGGGGGGGGGGGGGGAGGGTGTTCCCTTGGGTCACCTGTTTTACTATGAAAACAAGGGGATACCTCCTCCGGAGTTAGTAATTCTGAGCTGTTATTGGGATGGTTGTTTAGTGAGAAGTTTAGGTTTTTAAAATTCATTCAAGTCTTAGTTTTTAAAGTATAGCTTTTGAATATTGCATATGTCAACGGACATGATTATGCAATCCTCAGACACTTTTAGGAGTATAAGAGTCTCTATTCTCTAGACTTACTTTATTTATTGGCTTACTTTAAAAATTATTAGTATAAGGATTATATTGGATATTAATAGAGTACATGGATGTATGAAGCTCAATTTTGGAAGGTGTTGTATCTTTCTAATTTATCATAAATAAGAAAGATACATGTAAGGCCTATTACTTCTTTTTCCCTACAGGGGATGACTCTATTTTATTTTATTGAGCGTATTCCATTTTGCTCTATGTCCTTGGCCCTCCAGCCTTTTTACTATTCAGCTATGTCTGGGTCATTGGTACAGTATAAAAATGTTAAAAAATTTATAGTAATTTATATATTTTTTATACTTACCAATGACCCAGACGGGGATGGCCCTCCCAGGAGTTGGGAACTCTTGCCTCCCCGCTGAGTACATAGCGCTTACCAGGCACTGGTTATTAGAATGATTAATGGCGCCAATTTCGGAACGTCCTTGACACTGCGCATGCGCAGTAGGGGCGATGTGTGGAGGGCCTTTCAGGACATGTTTTCTTTAGTTTTAGATGCAAATTTTGGGGATTGGGGGGCAAAATTTGTGTTTGGCCCTATATTTTAAGAGTTAGCACCAGCTATGTCTGGGTCATTGGTAAGTATAAAAAATATATAAATTACTATAAATTTTTTAACTTTTTTTCAAAAATTGTGTTTTCAAAGGGCCATAACTCTGCAGCGAATGGACTGACAAACACCAATATCGAACTTGACCCATATTTTATTGCTACAAACAACATCTGAAAGTTTTGATGTCGATCCGTCAAGGCGTTCGACTTTAAATGAAGGGAAACCAATATTTTTCGAAAGATTGTGTTTTCAAAGGGCCATAACTCTGCAGCGGATGGACTGAGAAACACCAATATCGAATTTGACCTCTATTTCATTGCTAAAAATGTCTGAAAAATTTGGTGTCAAGGCGTTCAGCTTTAAATGAACGCAAACCAATTTTTTTAGAAAAATAGTGTTTTCAAAGGGCCGTAACTCTGCAGTGGATGGACTGAGAAACACCAATATCGAACTTGACCTGTATTTTATTGCTAAAAACAACTTCTGAAAGTTTGATGACGATCCGTCAAGGCGTTCGACTTTAAATGAACAGAAACCAAATTGTTTACGGAAACTTGGGCGGACAGACAGACGGACAGACAGACTGATAACATAATACGTCCCGTTTTTATAAACGGGCATATAAAAAGAAAATCTACACTGTTTTAGTGAATATTGGGAATTATCTCATTAAGTGTGGACCTGAAAGTTTTATTTTTCACAAGCTCATGAAAAATAAATCTTTCAGGTCCTCACTTACGAGATAATTCCCGATATTCACTAAAACAGCGTAGATATCCTCTATCTAGAAGAAAAAGAAAAATTAAAAAATGACAAACGATGTAAATAGGCAAATTTCCCACCCAAATACAAGATCATCTCACAATGTATGGTTACAGCAAGTTTCATGAAAATCGGATTGTATTTTATCAAGTTAATACGTTAATAAATTCATTATCAGACAAACACAAAGTTTTCAACAAAAAGGGGCATAACTTCTAAAAAAGGCAACTAAATTTGGTGAATATAGAACTTGACTGATATCTCCAAATGCCTGTCTATAAAAAGTTTCAGAAAAACCTGCTTACATTTATTCAAGTTATCGCATTCACAAAGTCATCATCAAACACCAAATTTCACATCAAAAGGGGCATAACTCCTACAAAAACAGGGGAAATTTGGGGAATATCGAACTTGACCAAGATCTTCTCACAATGTATACCTGTAGCAAGTTTGCTAAAAAATCTGATAACATTTTTTTAATTTATTGCCTTCACAATGTCATTATCAGAAAACCAGTGAGTTCCAATAAAAACGGACATAACTCCTACAAAATTTGGAGAGCATTGAACTTGACTCTGAGATCCTCTCCAAATGAATGCCTAAAACAAGTTTCGAGAAAACGCAATTATATTTGATCTAGTTACTGCATTCACAAAGAAATGATCAAACACCCAATTTAAAAAAAAGGGGAATAACTCTTACAGAAGGTGAGGAAATTTGGGGAATATCAAACTTGACGATGATCTCACAATATATGCCTATAGCATGTTTCATGAAAATCTGATTACATTTGTTCATGTTATCACATTCACAAAATGTACAAAAGGATACACAGATGCACGCATGGAACCTACTTCTGTATGCCCGGTAAACTTTGGTCAGGGTCCTCTCCAAATGAATGCCTAAAACAAGTTTCGAGAAAACACAATTATATTTGTTCTGGTTACTGCATTCACAAAGAAATTAACAAACACCCAATTTAAAAAAAGGGGAATAACACTTACAGAAGGTGAGGAAATTTGGGGAATATCAAACTTGACGATGATCTTCTCACAATATATGCCTATAGCATGTTTCATGAAAATCTGATTACATTTGTTCATGTTATCACATTCACAAAATGCACAAAAGGATACACAGATGCACGCATGGAACCTACTTCTGTATGCCCGGTAAACTTTGGTCAGGGTATAAAAATGGAACAACATTAATTTTTCTTGTGGAAGCTCAGAAGGGAATAACATTTGAATTTGATCAGTGGAATATTTATTTATTTATTTGTGTTTAAGGTCACATATTTCTGCACAATGGCTAATCATAACCACGACAGTTTTACGGGTGAAGGAAGCCAGTGTACCCAGAGAGAACCACCGAGCAACGGTGAGCAACTATCAGCTCCCCAACATACTAACTCCACACAAGCAGGGTTAGCATTGATTGAAGACAAGTGCACCATCGACGTGCAGAACGCCTTTGCACACAACGCCAACGTTCCCCTACGTGGGCAATGGGGGTGAAGTGTCTTGCCCAAGGAAACAATGCGGTCTCCGCAGGTGGGATTCGAACCAAGAAACTCCCGGCTTGCAGCCTGCACCTCTACCTACTGAGCCACTGCACACCCCGATCAGTGGAAAGAATACACTTTAGGAAACTGACAACTCACTGGCTGTTCTGAAGGTGAAGAGACAGCACCATCTGATAATTCTTGGGGTTGTACACTGTTTTGTTCACTAGAACTTATCTGGTCTGAATCTGCTTCTCCATTTATTGCACTAGAATCAGTTTGGTCTTCCTTTAGTTCATCAGCCCATGCCTTCATCAGGTCCAGCACATTTATTGACTGAGAAGCTTCTGAATTACCCTGTAATAAAAAGCTTCCAAATTACCATGCAATGAGGTGCAATGAAATAAAAACTGCGAGACTGAATCAAAAAACACTATAAATAGCAACAACAATGTGGTTCTTGATCATTTTTTGGGGCCTAAAATGCACACAAGATTCTTGCAATGAATGCAATGAGAATCAACTTTGATTCTTATGAAATGTTCATTTGATTCTTGTCATAGATTCTGAAAGTGTCCTTGAAGGCCTAGAGAATTCTACTTTCTCACTCCCTCATAATAAGCTAACATTTTAGCTTAGCAAAGGTGTCTAGTTAAATCTTGGCTTGCCTATATAGGCAGCCAAGCCTCACTAGAAATCACCACTGCCAAGGTACTGTAACTTCCATCAGCAAGACCACCAAAAGTCTGTGTGTTGGAACTTATATTCTCTGTGTACATGTAAGACAAGAAATGTATCAAAATTGGACCTAGACCCTTAAGGGTTAAACTGTAGTAAAGGGTACGTTTCAGTGAGCTATTCTGGTTACTTGGTTTAGTGTGAGCATGCACAGACATACAGAATAAAACCCAGGTCGTTTCACTGAGCGGTTTATATTCTGGTTTATCATTCTGAATTAAACCAACTAATCCTCCTTGAGCAGGGTTGTTAGCATTCTATTCTTAACATGGATTGCAAATAAAACAGTCCTGGAAATGAGATGGGTGCAAGTGCAATTGCTCCCGTCAGCACCGGTGATTTCTGTTTTACGGGAGCTAAAAAATGCACTCGTTGAAAAATATTTTGGAGCACTAATATACTGTGAGGGCATATAAATGTGTGTTGTTTTGAGAAAGCAGCAAACTGTGACCAGTGGCAAGTTACTGTCATAATTCAGCAATTCCTTATACATTTAACACTTTGTACACTAGTGGTATCAGTCATGCAGTTCAACAGCAATTAGAAGAGTCCACATTCATTATTTGAGGTAGACTGATCAATATTTTCAACATGCAGCCTTAGGGCTGCACATTGAAAATACTGATTGGTCTACCCCACACATTTACAGAACAGCCATCCTATTTAATGATGTTATGACGTATCAAGCTCCAGGCTAGAAAAGCAGCCACTAAGGTTCAAAGGGTTAAGGTTTCTGGTGTTTGGTGACAGTATTTCCCAGAAATTCATATACTAACATTTTACGGGTGCAAATTACTCTCGTCTCTGATTTTGCTGGAGCTTAAAACTGCACCTGTCAATTTTGTTCATTTCCAGCACTGAATAAAAGTTCTAGACCTCGCACAGCAACAATAAAAAAGATATTCTGATTTCAAATGTCAAAAAAAAACCCAAAACAATAAATAAATAAACAATGTCGGGCACATAAAAATGCAATAACTAAAGAGAGAAAAGCAATAAAAAGTTAATAATGTTTATTTATACCATAAGACTGACTTTTCAGAATTATTTGCTTATTCTTTGTTACAACTTTCAGAAGACCCATTTGGGCCCTTTTATTTCTATGATAGCAGTAACACAATTTCTGACACCATCACTGGAAAGTTTCTTATGAGGGCCTTTCTAATGTTGGTTTTCTAAGATTGTTTAAAAAATGAAAACAGGAATATGATTTCCATGCTTTGGATATCCCCTCCTTACAATATGCCCATATTGCGTTTTTCCTAGCGACACCATGCCACTTTTTACGTGGAATAGTATTCTCATTAAACGCACCGTTCAATTGGGTTTATTAAACCAGTGTTTAGGTTTACATGGAATATTAAACCAAGTAAACTGGAATAGTTCACTGAAACGTACCCAAATATATATATATCTGCGGTTTCTTTTGTACAATTGAATATGTATTGTACCTTTACCAAAATTGGACCTAGGCCATAAGGGTTAACTGGTTGGGTGCTAGAAGCCACTATCAGGGCTTTCAGAAAAATGAGTGTACCGGAGCAAAAGCGGACATTTTCCTTGCTTATGTTTCATATTCAGTCAAATGCAAAATATTTCATTTGTATAAATTTGTTTCATTACAAATTACTGGAGAGTGCCTATAGGCACTCTCCAATAATTTGTAATAAACAAATTTTGAATAACAAATTCAGACCACCAAAAATAAACTAGCCCTCCACCAGTTAAACTCCAGTAAATATATAATTATGAGGTTTGTTTTATACTATGGAATATGTACTGGTAACATCCAGAAGGATATAACAGTGCTGTCAAATTCTAAATTATTTAGGAACTGAAAAATGATTCTTGCAGCAGGAGGTTCATGAAAATCACAACCTATATTCTCACAAATTGGGACAAATTTTACGGCCTTTTTCTGAAATGAAATGAAAATACTTTCAAGAACTTTCAAGCACATTCCTAGCTCACATTTAATCCATTACCTAACATTCTGCCATATCTTGTCTGGACTATTCTTAAAAAGCACCTAAATATTTTAAAACTCTCCAAAAGATTTGCCCCACAATTAGCTGATTGTTTATTAAGGCTCTGTAAACCACATTGTTGATTTTAATCGAATTTTGAATCATATCAAGTCTATTACTTGAAACTGAATCAAATCTTGAATCAAATACAGGCATCTTGAAGTCGCAAATGATAAAATATTCCAACTTCACCATCAAGGCATGCCTTCATCAAAGGCATGCCTTGATGACGAAGCTGGGATATTACCCATTTTGAAGTTTTTGTTCAAAAACAGAAACGGGTGCAAGAATTCTGTACTGGGCACTACACGGGTGTACTGGGCACTGCACGGGGCAATCTGCTTCCAACTGTGAGCTCATCGTCAATATTGCTTGGGAACTTTAAATTTGCTTTCAGCAGTGGTAGTGACTAGTGAAACTAAAATTAACATGAATGGTGGCATAGGTACAGATGCTTTTTATGTTAATATAGCAGAAACTACACTCGACTTTTATTTTCAACATTATTTATGTACAATTTCTATCTCATCTATACATTTTGAGAGACGACTAAGATGACTGATACCAAGCAAAATTCCAGTGAAAAGATTCGAAGGAAAATGAATCAGCAGCAGATTTCAACTCGAAACAAATACCAACTTAAATTTTGAAATCGAATGGAATCTCGAAGCTTTGTAAGGCCCTATTGTTTATATCTACACTGATGACTTTTAAAGGATTTGCAGCAAAAACATTGTTACCAGATCCTATTTACCAGTAAAACAGAACGTATCTATCCTGGTAAACAAGCACTGCTCCAATTCTTAAGGTTCTTATGGAAAATTCTAGTGATAAATTGGGTATTAATTCTATTATAATTTGTCTGACAGAGCTTCTAGAGATCTATCAAACAAGATATAAATGATTCAAGTAGATATATGGAGGCCCAATTGGTCAATAAGAGGATCATAAGCTATGTTTTTGAGGCAAAAATTGAAAAAAATAAGAAAATTAGAAAACAGGATTTTTGTAAATAGAGCTGTCCAACAGTCTACCACTGAGCCACCGCACTCCCTATTACATGTACAGTGATCAGTGCTGGGTGGTATTGCTAAAACTATCACTAAATTATAACTATCACCAAAGGTGATTAATACACACACTTTCAGCTTTCCTGAATGCATATTTTCAAGGTGAACCTTTGAAATTTCTGAATATATTATGTTCACTTGAGATGTTTCATCCAAATCAGTTCAGAAATGTATGAGTTGTGCAACCAAGAATTTCATGCAGAAATAAATATTAAATCTACGTTCAATGAGAGATAATTTGGTCCAAATTGTTCCAGCCTGAAAATTTTGGAATTTGCTCATGTCCCCACATGTATAAAATGTTTCATCAAAGTTGGTTCATAAATGTTTTATGAAAGAGTTGCACACTCCAGAATCTTGTACTGAGTTCTGTATTAAACCCAAGTTGAAAAAGAAATAACTTGATTACAATTAGGCAAAAAAAGCTGGGTTCTCAGGCATTTTTCCTCTGAAAAACAGATGAGGGAGGGAGGATTTTTTTTTTCTTCTCAATGCTATGAATTTAAAATCACAAATTATTTCTTACATTCCTGTCTTTTTGCCTATTTTACACTCATATGGCTCTTTCAAAACTGAACATTTCACAAGACTATAAAGTTGCTAATTCAAACAAGATCAAGTGAGGCTTATAATAAGAATTTCTTGTTTCTCAGGCAATTTCCTCTCAAATTCATGAGGGCGGGAGGCTTTTTATTCTTTTGAATTTTTGTTAATCTACAAACAGTTCTGAAAATAGTTGTAATTATAATTTAACTCTTTACACTATTACATGGAAAAAACAGTTTTTTTCAGCCGTGAAAATGTCCCATAGTGCAGTTGCAAATTTAGCAGTTGAAAAAAAAAAATTTTCAAAAAGTTTTTGACAAAACCCATATCATGCGACCCCTCATTGGAACGAGCGCATTGAGCTTGTTGCAATGTGGTGTCACATGATATAATTTCGTTGAAATTTTTTGAAAAATTTTAAAAAACATTAATTAAAATAATAAATTTTGATATGTGCAATCGGCACAGGTTTGAAGTTTCATCATCGAAATCAGTCCATAAATGTTGGAGTTGTACGCACAATAATTTCATACACAAATCGATCTGAAAACTTCAAAGTTCATTGAAGATAACTGGGTTAAAATTGTTGCATATTTAAAATGAAGAGACATGGGCACAATCACTTGCTTATTGATAATGTTTGAGAAGTTTCATCAAAATTTGTTCAAAAATGAAGGATGAGTTGCACACATTAAGAACTGCTTACAGAAATATATGGTAAATCTAAGTTGCAGGGAGATAACTAGGTTAAAATAGTTGCTGTTTGAAAATTTGGTAATATGCACATGCTTTTTGTTAATGGCTATGTTTGAGAGATTTCGGTCAAATCATTTCATGAATGTTTGGTTTACATGCTGAGATAACAGAGAAAGAGGCAGATAACTTTTCTACTTTGATACTGAACTAAAACATTTCATAAGTTCAGATATTAACAGAGTGACAAGAGGGGTATTAGTTTCTCCAAAAGTCGCCATGTCTGTTGCCTTTGTAGAGCTTCTGCTTTCATATATCCACTTTGGAATGTACTTCAGTTTCTGTCTCCACACTTGAAGGGGAATGAAAAATTTAGGGTTTCTTTTGATGGTGGAGATTAACAGTTGAGTCTAATAATGAGTTTACAATTTATTTATTGGGGTTTAAGAACACTTTCAACAGACAGGGTCATATCTGAGTTGGAAAGCTTTATGGGTGTGAGTATGAAGAAGCTATCACACTCCTGTGTGTTAGCATTGTTGATGGCAAGTGCACCATCCACAATATGCTATTTTGGAGGCAAACAATGAGAATATTTCCTCATTCACTACATTGTTTTTCAAAGCGCCATCTTCTATTCATGTCTAGTAAAGAGTAAACCAGTCAGAAATGACATATACTGCCATTTCTTTCATTGGCCATTCATTTTAATGTGATTTTTTTCAGAGTTCATATGAATCACTACTTGCTTCTACTAAACAATTTATAATACCGTTATCCACTGATGGTTCAGCACTTCACTGGCTGTAAGTCTGTGAGCTGGATCTACTTTCAGCATTTTTCGTATACAGTCTTTAGCTAGAAAAAAAATGATAAATTAAAATTTACAACAAATCGTGATGTTTCATGCTCATTTTCAAACAATTTCAAGACCTTCAAAACCAATTTCTGGATTCAAAGACCTTACAGGACTTTTAAGGACCCACAGCTACCCTGAATATCAACACACAGACTTCCCCACCCCACCCTTCAAAATCATTCTCAACAGAATATCTCACCCGAGTCTCGTCAATGAACAGTACATGAACAATGTGCAATATAAAAAAGGCTATGTTTTGAGAGAAAAAAAAATTAAGAATTCAGATGCCCAGGTAGGGGAAAATACACTATAACTCTATCTATCCCCCTCCCCCCAAATCTCATTAATATTCAGTATATCAGTATATGTCTATGTACAATTAAAATTTATTTATTGGTGTTTAAGGTCACATACTTATGCACAATGGCTAATCGTGACAGTTTTATGGGTGGAGGAAGCCAGAGTACCCGGAGAAAACCACCGAGCATCGAAGAGCAACTGTCAGCTCAACATTCTAACTCTGTTCAAGCTCCACTCAAGTAGGGTTACAGCGGCTGAAGACATGTGCACCATCGTCGTGCAGTACGCCATAGTACACAGCATCATCGTGCCCCTATATAGGCAACCAGCATAAAGCGTCTTGCCCAAGGACATACCATGGGTCGTCTCGGACGGGGATCGAACTTGGGGCCTCTAGCATAGAAGTCCAACAGTCTACCACTGAGCCACCGCGCTCCCTATAATATAAATTAGAATGTTTCAAGAAAAAGTTAAAAAATTTATAGTAATTTATATATTTTTTATACTTACCAATGACCCAGACATAGCTGGTGCTAACTCTTAAAATACTAGGGCCAAACACAAATTTTGCCCCCCAATCCCCAAAATTTGCATCTAAAACCAAAAGAAACTAGAACTATCACTGAAGGTGATTAATACCCCCGCTTTGGGTTTTTAGAGGAATGCACTTCTGATCATGTAGGCGAAGGCCATAAGGAAATGTATACATAAAGGTAATTTTTGTTGTTGAAATTTGTATTTGCATGTGGCCTTCCACAGAACAGCAATGAATACTTAAAGAGCCCACACATATATGGTTTACATTGGGAAAAACACATTTACAATGTGCAACATGTATTCAAAATCGGTTCATTAATGTAGGAGGAGTTGCACACACAAGAATCCCATTTGAAAACCCATAATATATCCAAGTTAAAGGGAGATAACCTGGTTAAAATTGTCGCAGATCAAAAATTTGGGAATATGCGTATGTTCACTTAGTTATGATAATGTTTGAAAGGTTTCGTCAAATTTGATTGATAAATGTAGGAGGAGTTGCACGCACAAGAATTTCATGTAGAAACCCATAATAAATCTAAGTTAAAGGGAGATAACCTAGTTAAAATTGCCACAGCTCAAAAATTTTGGAATATGCGCATGTTCACTTAGTAGTGATGATGTCTGTAAACTTTCGTCCAAATTGATTGATAAATGTAGGAGGAGTTGCGCACACAAGAATTTCATGCAGAAACCCATATTAAATCAAAGTTCAAGAGAGATAACCTGGTTAAAATTGTCGCAGATCAAAAAGTTTGGAATATGCACATGTTCACTTAGTAGAGATGATGTTTGAAAGGTTTCATCAAAATCAGTTCATTAATGTAGGAGGAGTTGCACACACAAGAATTTGTTCGAACAGAAAGACATAATAAATCTAAGTCAAAGGGAGATAACCTGGTTAAAATTGTCACAGATCAAAAATCTTGGAATATGCGCATGTTCACTTAGTAGTGATGATGTCTGAAAAGTTTTGTCCAAATTGATTGATAAATGTAGGAGGAGTTGCACGCACAAGAATTTCATGTAGAAACCCATAATAAATCTAAGTTAAAGGGAGATAACCTAGTTAAAATTGCCACAGCTCAAAAGTTTTGGAATATGCGCATGTTCACTTAGTAGTGATGATGTCTGTAAACTTTCGTCCAAATTGATTGATAAATGTAGGAGGAGTTGTGCACACAAGAATTTCATGCAGAAACCCATATTAAATCAAAGTTCAAGAGAGAGAGATAACCTGGTTAAAATTGTCGCAGATCAAAAAGTTTGGAATATGCACATGTTCACTTAGTAGAGATGAAGGTTTCATCAAAATCGGTTCATTAATGTAGGAGGAGTTGCGCACACAAGAATTTGTCCGAACGGAAAGACATACGTACGGATGGACGGACGGACGGACGGACGGACGTACGGATGTACGGACGGACGGACATACGGACGTACAGGGCGATTCCTATATAGCCCCCACTTCTTCGAAGCGGGGGTATAATCATGTCCTGAAGGTCCTCAATACATTGCCCTTACTGCGCATGCGCAGTGTCAAGGACGTTCCGAAATTGGCGCCAATTATCATTCTTACAAGTAGTGCCTGGTCAGCGCTATGTACTCAGCGGGGAGGTATGAGTTCCCAACACCTGGGAGGGCCATCCCCGTCTGGGTCATTGGTAAGTATAAAAAATATATAAATTACTATAAATTTTTTAACATTTTTATACTGTACCAATGACCCAGACATAGCTGAATAGTAAAAAGGCTGGAGGGCCTAGGACATAGAGGAAAATCCAATAAACTCAACTATATAAAATAGAGTCAACCCCTCAAGGAGAAAAGGAGTATTAGGCTTTACATGTATCTTTCTTATTTTATGATAAATTAGAAAGATACATTACCCTTCATAATTGAGCACAATAACATTCATGTTCTTTATTAACATCCAGTATAACCCTTTATACTAATTATTTTTAAAGTAAGCCAATAAATAAAGTTAGTCCAGAGAATTGAGACTCTTTATATTCTTTTAAAAGTGTCCGAGGATTGTATATTAATGCCCGTTTGACACTTGACATATACAAATGCTTCACACCGAGCTACACTTTAAAAATATGACATGAATGAATTTTTAACATTAATATTACACTTTAAAACCATCCCGGTAACGACTCAGAATTACTGACTCCAGAGGAGGAATCCCCTTGCTTTTCTCTATAAAGCAGGTGACCTAAGGGAACACCCCCCCCCCCCCCCCCCCTTCCCCTTGCCCTGGGTCAAATAGCCCAGAGCGAAGAGGGAAGCAGGACGGAGTCACTGCCGGAACAGAAAACCTGCATAACTATAGTTGCAACTGTTTAGTGGACGACATTCTGAGCAACAGATAACGGACCTAAACAATGCAGGTCTCCAGAAATGGACTCAATATTTCTGAGATAAAAATTCGTGAATGTGGATGGCTGAGACCAATAAGCAGCCTTCATTAAATCTGTAATAGCAACACTATTTGCGTAAGCCCAAGAAGTAGAAAGAGCTCTTACTTCATGAGCCAAAATCTTAAGCACAGACTGCTGAGTAGAAGATAAATTTTCATAAGCAGTACGGATAGTTAATTGAATCCATCTAGCAATAGAATGGACCGAAATGTCCTTTCTATTAGGCATCAGAGACAGAAAGAAACGTTTTCGTCCCTTTCTGATAAACTGAGATTTCTGTTTATATTGACGTAAAGCTCTAACAGGACAGAGTAAAGGCCTACGCCCGTCTGAAGACGGCAGAGCCTTAATAACAATAGGTTCCGGATATTTATTAGGAGCCTGATTCTTAGCTAAAAATCCAACATTAGTAGTGAAGGTGATAGTGTTCCCGACACTACGATAGTGAGAATCGTCCACCGATAGTGCATGAAGCTCACTGACTCTTCTAGCAGAAGAGAAAGCTAAGAGAAAAGCTGTCTTATAAGACAAGAATTTGAAATCTACTGTCCCAAGAGGCTCAAATGGCTTTTCCTTCAGTTTAAGAAGAACCCAAGCTAAATTCCACTTAGGAATTAATCTAAGAGTTCTGGGTCTATTTATCGAGAAGTTTCTAACTAACTTAGATAAAGAGACATTAGATCCAATTTGTAAACTATCGTGGTGTGCATAGGTATCAGATAACATAGACCTATAACCCTTAATAGTAACAGGCTGCAGTTTGATCTCGTCAAACAAGTATACTAGAAAGTTTGCAATGTCTGGTATGGAGGGATCAAAAATATCAACAGAATGATCCCTACACCAACGACAAAAAACCTTCCACTTAGCCGCATAGTTTAGCGAAGAGGAAGTCCTCCTACAGTTAGAAATCGCGTCCACTGCTCGTCCTGTAAAGTGCTTGCCATGCAAGAAGGACCGCACAACGGAAAAACGTGAAGGTTGAGACCTTGCGGGTTGTGATGAAGTTGACGCGGTTTCCCCTGCGAAAGAAGATCCTCCCGTGGAGGAAGCTTTCGCGGTAGGTCCCACAGCAGACACCTGAGTAGATTTATCCACGGTCTCTGTGGAGACAGAGATGCTACCAACAGAATCTTGCACTGAGATTGTTTTATCTTTAGCAATACTTGCTGAATCAATGGCGCTGGAGGATACGCATATCCTATCATTCCGTCCCATGAGATCGATAGAGCGTCTACTGCAAATGCTCTTGGATCCGGACTTGGTGACACATACGTCTGCAACTGATTGTTGAGATGTGTCACAAATAAGTCTATCATTGGCTGTTCCCATTGGTAGCAAATCTGATTGAATACTTGTTTGTTGAGAGTCGACTCCGATGGCAACAAGCGACCCTTCCGTGAAAGGGAGTCTGCTAGTACATTCAGACGACCCGGTATATGACGGACCGAAAGTAGAACTTGATGTTCTAGAGCAAACAGAAGGATTCTTTCCGTTAAATTGAATAACGGAATGGAATGAGTGCCTCCCTGGTTCCGGATATACGCCACTACTGTCGTATTGGCGGACAGGATTTGGACATGAGCTTTGTGAATAATGTCCATCCAATGACATAACGCAAGCCAAATTGACATCATTTCCTTGATGTTTATGTACTTGCTTAGGAACTGTGGATCCCAAAGACCCTGGCACCTCGAATCCATTGGGATCAATGATGCACCCCAACCTGTTTGACTGGCATCCGCCATAATCGAAAAACTCGGATCTGGCAACTGCAGTGGAACTCCCTGAGTTAACCACTGAATGTTTGCCCAAGTCTGAATCTCTTGTTTCACTTGATCTGACAAGAGAACGTCTATGTCGAGAGAATGAATCTTCACACTCCAATTCTGAGTCAAGAAAATTTGGAGAGGACGAGTGCGTAACCGCCCCATCGGAATGAGATCCGCAGCAGCTCCGCACAGACCTATCAGTCTCATGAACTCCCTCACTGTGACTTTGTCTGCATGAAGACAATAGCGAGCGTAACAACTGACTAATTTCGCTCTGGTTAACGGCAGACGAACGAGATTGTTGTGCGTCTTGAAGCTCATTCCCAGATGAGTGAATGACTTGGACGGCACCAGATCAGACTTCTCCTCGTTTATAACAAAACCGAGACGTCGAAGCAATAGAAGCAGATTTTGCACATCGTTCTGAAGCGTTAACTTGTTGCCGTACCTCTGAAGAATGTCGTCCGATGTTACCGCAGATGAATGAGCTCGGAAATATATCATTACCGAGTTCATTACCCGAGTGAAAGCCCAGGGTGGTAGGTTCAATCCGAAGCACATCGCCCGGAATTGATACACCACTCCTAGGACTGCAAAGCATAGATACTTTCTGAATGTCGGATGTACCATGACATGAAAGTACGCATCTTTGAGATCTATGCTTGTAGCATAATCGTTCACTCGAATACTCACTCTGACCGATTGAATCGTCTCCATATAGAACTTCGGAGCGATGATCAGCTTGTTTATCCAGCTCAAATCTATGACTGGACGGAACGAGCCGTCTGGTTTGGGAACCAGAAATAGATGGCTGTAGAATCCCGGTGTCCTGGTCTTCTACGACCTCTACCGCGTTCTTCATTAAAAGAGACTGCACCTCCGATAACAGAGCGTCTCTTTTCTGTGGATTTGACGGAAGTTGAGTCCATTTTGGACTTCGAGTTAATGGAGGCTTTCGTTTGAAGGATATTCTTAGACCTTCCGAAATCACCCCTCTCACCCAAGGGTCGTCCGTAATCGATGCCCACTCTTCTAAAAAAACTTGACAACCTTCCGCCAACCGGAACATGATAGAGGTTGAAACCATCACCTCCTGGACCTGCGAGACCTGCGGGAAGAGAAACCATGTCCTCCACGACCCGCACCTCGTCCCGTCGACCTCGGAGTATCCGACCGGTTGTCCCGGCCCGAAGGACGTCCCGCACGTGAGTCGCTGCCTTGACGGTCTCTTGAATAAGACCAAGAGGACGCACCGGAACCTCTATAGGAACCTCTCTTGGGCGCATTAGTCCCAGAAGTGCCTGTCTTACTCTTATCTGCCGTATCCGACTTTTTGGAAGCGGATTTAAACAGCAGAGAATCCGAAGCTTTCTTAGTAATTTTATTGTAGATTGCTGAAAGCTTGCCGTCGAAGAGAAGCTCTCCGGAGACCGAAGCGACTCTGAGAGAGTTCTTCACCTTACTATCCACGCGTGTGGATGTAGCTAGGGCTGCGTCACGTCTAACCAACTCCAGGTTTGCCACTGAAAGGGCAGAGTTATACGTGGAATAAGCTACTGCCCTTGAAAGAAGTCTTAAAGAGGATTGTATATCCTGGAATTCTTTCCCTTGAAGACGCAGTGATAACGCCTTTGTAAGGTGGTCTGCGTAAGATAAAGCATCTAAACTGGCCCTGTTAGACGTAATTGTCATATCCAACACCGCGGTTGGAATGGACGTAGACGACGGTAATGACAATTCTAAGTCTTCCGCCTTGTCGTCAAGACGCAGAGAAACTCTCGGAATACCCTGTCCTGCCGTATCGAATTTATTCCTTGAATTAATGAAAGGCAGGTTAAGAGCATTGGCGGACAAGAAACCAGCTTTGCCTGTTTTGGAAGCAAGCTTGAAGATAGCGTCGATCAATAATTCAAATGTTCTTGTGACATTATTGGACTGAGACGGAAACTCAGGGACGATGTCTCTGAACCGCTCGAAGAATTCAGTGTCCAATGACGCTATCAGTCTCTTATCCGGTACCGCAGCAGTCTGGCCCGACAGAACAACTTGAGGAAGGAAGTGCCGGATGAAATGTTGTTCCGAAAGGGATAGCTCCAAGTCCTCAGTATCCCTTTCGCCATCCGGTCAGACCTCATGATGCTCCCGGTCGTCTGCACCCGATGCTTCAGCGGAGCGTACCGACCCAGCGCCGTCGGATAATTCCCGATCCGACACCGATTCTGTCGTTTGCTGGGATGCTGCGATAATTTGTACTATCTGAGCTAGCACGTCCGTCATCGAGGCCTGTGGAGTTCCGCGGGAAGCTCGGCATCAACTGACTCCCGCATACTCTTCCTATGCGAACGTCCTGAGTCTACCGGCCTCGTGTCCCTGGCTACCGGATGGCGTGACCTGGTCGTCGATGAATCCTTGATCGGTGAAGCTGGTAGAATATCCGCAGTCACGTAGCCAAGGTGCGGTCATGTGCGCTGCTGAGAGGATGAGGAAGCCTGAGCAGTCTCAGCGGACTGCCTATACAATGGAGCATCCCGAGCGGCGGACGTGAGCTCCGCTTGCGAAACATTTTGTACCACAACATCAGGTCCCCGATGTTGTTGTACAAGAGAGGGGCCTCTCTCGCTCGCGGCCCGGCTGGACCTGGACGAGCTAGGAACCGGACTTGAAGGCTTCCTCCGATCTCTCCTTTTATCCGCCGTCACTGGGTGTGCACCTTGTATGTTTATAGTGCTTGCATCACCCAACACTTCTTCCTGGACCGCAATGGACGAACCCGGCTGCCGAACCATTCGGTGAATGGACGCTACACCTGGCGAGCTAGCGGACGACAGCGCTGTCGATCCTACTAGGGACCTCTTAGGCAACTGTCGTATCTCCATGAGCACTTTTGCCACTAGCTCTGCATTCAATTGTGATGACAGAAGCGCAATTGTGGAAGATAACATGGAAACATCACCCTGTTCTTGTTCCTCTGAAATAGAAACTGATAGATTAGAGTGACCCTGCGGAGAAAGGACCGGCATAGCCCTTTCTCCACTAACAACATACCGTGACACACGTTTCCAATGTTTGTCATCCCAATATTCACATATTGAACAGGAGTTAGTGCGAGTACACTGACTACAATTAATACAATGATCATGAAAGTCAGAGGAAGATTTCCTCTTATTACAATTTGAACAATATCCTTTCATTGTGAAAAGACCACAACAAGTCCTAGTACCCCTAAAAACAAAGATACATAATAACATGATCCATTAACATTGAAAAAACAATTGAAATCAAAAATAATTTTTGAAAAATATTTTTTCAGCGAAGCCAAAGTTTCTGAAAAGTAGCATTGAGCCCCAATGGATCCCACGGCTAAGTGTGGACAAAAATTTTAAAATTACGTTAAATAATTAATGCAACACTTACGGATAATAATAATGTATCTGGTAATGAGAAAAACTACTCCAAAGGCAAAAAGCCCCCCTCAAAAGAGACTGTTGTCAATGTAAACAAGAAGTGTATAAACACCAGAAAACATGACTCCAGGCACTGACAATCCTGGCCCGAAATCAGTTATCAAAATACACACTATCTGATGCAAAACAGAGACTTCCAGGGAAGAATCTGCAGAACATCAGATGGTAGATGCAGAACACAACGTCTAAACACCCATGGGTGAGAACATAAACATGGGGAAAATAACAGAATTCATTCTGTTACCAAGCTAATTCTCCCAAGAAATTTTAGTAGTAATCTTACTCAAAAGTATGCCAAAAGCATGGGAGAATAGCAAGAGGGGACTTACAGGACAAGGGGAGAGGAAACACTGAACAAGCAGTGCAACTTCATAGCAAGAATGACAACAGGCCCATGCCTAGAGAATAGACAACTTAACATAATTTCATTACAAAATTTTAAGTTACAGCCCTGAATATTTTCTGTCACTCCTTTTTCCTCTCCTCCTTCTATATCCTCCTTAGAATCACCATTTCTCCAATATTTATGTGTCTGGCATCATTTAAACTGAGATTTACAAGCACAAAGATCAGTGAGATGTTAACTGATGAAGGGCCAAACAAAGAATGATAATTGGCGCCAATTTCGGAACGTCCTTGACACTGCGCATGCGCAGTAAGGGCAAAGTATGGAGGACCTTCAGGACATGATTTCTTTTGGTTTTAGATGCAAATTTTGGGGATTGGGGGGCAAAATTTGTGTTTGGCCCTAGTATTTTAAGAGTTAGCACCAGCTATGTCTGGGTCATTGGTACAGTATAAAAATATAATTTTCATGATTCAAATGACCAGGCTGAGGGGTTGGGGAGAGATATGCAGACTGCAATGTTTTTGCTCCCACCCTCAAAAAATGTTCCCAACAGAATATCTCCCAGAGTCTAATCAATATGCAGTACATGGTCTATGTACAATCTAAATAAGAATGAAGAAGTAGGTGGAGAGAAAAAAAAACTCTCTTCAATGTCCATCCATGACCAACAAATTTCTCATTGTACAATGGTTGATTTCTGCTATCACAAAAAGTTCCTATCTCAATTCTGAAAAAAAAGAAGATTTTTTGAAGGGGAGGGGTGAGGTGTGAGGGGATGTATGGTGGGTGGAGGGTTTGTGGAAGAATAAACTAGTTTATCTTTGGGGGGAGCCTAGTTTATGCTCCTTGGGGAGGGGGTAAACTAGTTTATCTTATCCCGCAGAGGATTTTGTTAATTTGCAGTGAAGTGCGAAGATTTGAAATTATTTCTATTAATCAATTCAATTTCATTTGACTCTTGAAATTTCCAAATTGTCGAGATATTTCCAAAATCCTACCAGGTTTCTCCTCTTGAGATCTTCTATCATCAGGTCTCTGACATAATATCGTCAGGTCTATCGGAGACCTGATAACAGAAAAAGTGTTCATGGAGGTTCTTCTGCCAAAACTTTGATTCTGTTTTCAGAAATATTCCACTTTTTGATTGATTTGACCAGACAGTTGCAATTGAATACAATACTTAACACGTCACCGAACACGAAAGTCAGAAGACACTTGCAAACTAAATTCTTTAATAACTAATTTTTGTGTCAAAAACTTACTTCCCTTATGATCCCTCATTGGAACGAGCTGAATCCAATGAGGGGCCATAAGCTATGTTTTTGAGATAAAAAAGAAAAAGTCATGAAAACTGAATGGTAATTTTTGTGAAGAGCACTGGCCGGTTTTGATCGTTACGTTGGGTAAAGGGTTAAGTGGAGACTGGCAATATTTATTTGTGTAAAACGGTACAATATCTAGTTTTAATAGCTGTGAGATTAGATTCAAGATTCAATTCAATTCTGAATGCTCTGCCTAATTTGATTCAGGATTCAAATTGAAGAGAAAACTGAGATTCGAAGGGTCCTGAGTGTATTATATCAAGTGAAGCCACCTTCTGTAATTAACCCTTTACCAAACACACAGGATATCAAAATTCATTATTTTAATTATTATTTTTTTCAAATTTAAAACATTTGTTCAACACAACCATATCAGGTGACCCTCATTGGAACAAGAATGTTTCAATGGGGGTGGGGGGATTACATGATAAGGTTTTGTCGAAACATTTTGAAAAATAATTGTTCTCCAATGGCTCAATTTTTAATTTACATAGGAGAATGCAACCGAATCTTTAGGTAAAGGGTTAATCTTCTTATGTTTAAAATGTGTTTATTTTCTTCTTGGTTCAAGTAATGGCTTGAATGTGTATAAAACAAACAAGAGTAGGTACTGAATGACTGTACATACCTTCATCACTGATAGTGCTCCACCGCTCATCAGTAGTATTCAGTTCTCCACTCTTTATTAGATCGTACAGGCCTTCATCATTTTTAGCAATAAAAGGAGGATTGCCAGTTAACCTATGGAGTTGAAAAGTGATACTATTCAATGCTGGCAGATAGTCAACTGTGAAAGGTCTGAAATTTTGTTTAGAATTTCCATCACACCCACTGTCTGCTGTACTTTCACAAATAATTATTAGCAAAACAGAAAATGAAATCAAATTTTTTAAAACTTTTTTTTAACTCTTTGTTTCATGAGACATGCATAAAGATGGGTAAAAAATAATAATTTTACAAAAAACTTATGTCAACCTATCACATGATCAAATTTTCAGCTAAAAATCTCATTACCATATTCAACCCCCCCCCTCCCCATGTAATCACATAAACCTTAAACATTCACATAAAAGAAAGCCAACAAAAAGGCAATAACTCCTTCAATTTCCAAGAAATGAATGTAATTTTTTAACTCGTCCAAGACATTATTAATGCTTAGCATGATATCACAATTTATTAAATTTGGATATTTACTGTTCCATGTTAGTGCATAAACAATGAAATTTCGAGTAAAATTCAATGAACAATGAGCAATAACTTTCTCAATTCCTGAGCAAACTCCATGGCTTTCAAACTTGTCATGGACAATGTATATGTAAGGCACTCAATGAAATTTTATTGAAACCTGAGGTCTTCTGTCGAAGTTATCACATAAATAATGGTATTTAAGGCAAAATAATTCAACAAAGAAAAGGCAATAACTCCTCAATTTTCAATGAATGATGTTGGTTAACGAAATTGTCTAAGACATTGTAAACGCCAAGGACTCTGGTAGTGGAACAGAATTTTCTCCAATCACTCTGTTTTTCTCGTTTAACTATGAATTTAACCAATTATATCTTGTTTGACAGAGCTCAGTGAGGTTTATTTGGTTAAATATCAAACTGCATTATGGGAAATATATGCTGCTGAAAACTTTGCCATTTTAACATCAGAGTGCAGATGGTTAATATAAAACAGCACACCAAAATTAATTAAAATCTGTTAACTATTATTCAAGCTATTGTATAAACAAACTTCTGAACAGACAAACTGATAGATGAAACTCTTCACTATTTCCCTTCCCTGCAGGGATATAATAAACTTTTGCCCCAATAATATACCTTCAAACTTGTGTACTGAAAAGAAACCATTGTGGTCAATTCAGTGACCAGCTGTGGGCTAGAAGTTCAAAGAACAATACAAATAATTCAGAAAAAGTATTATTGAACATGTTTGCTGTATACAGAGTTAACAGAAAGTGCTGGATATAAACTTAACAGAATATGGGAAAGGGTATCTTCGGTTTTGGCATTGATACCAACAATTACAGAGTAGTTAAGAGCACTGGACTTTGTGGGGTCAATGGTTCAATCCTGACCAGAGGTATCTGTGTCCTTGGACAAGATACTCAACTGCCCTCATGGGAGCACAGTGGCACTGTGTACTTAGGTGGAATGCATGTTGATGGTGCACTTGCATTCAACAGCTGCTAACACTGCTTGTGCAGAGTTAATAAGTTAGAGTCTGACAGTGGCTCTCTGCTTGTACTCCGGCTTCGGACAATTTTCTCCAAACATAAAACTGTCCAACACAAAGAGGCCCTGGCTGTTGAAATTGTCGTTAAACCCTAATATACAAACAGGAGGCCCCAGGGGGCCTGAGGGTGCTAACCTGACATGGTAGCATAAATATCAACCCAGGGAATTGATTTCAACAAGTTGCATCTGCCCCTTCTAAGAAAAGCTTATACCAAATATCCAAAGATTCTGACCAGTGGATCTAAAAAAAAAAGATTTTTTAAGAATATTCCTCATATTTAACTAAGTAATAATTCGGGCTCCCACAGGGAGCCCAAATATATATCCAGGGACTTGGCTTGAATAAACTTGAATCTCACCTCCAGTGGGATGCTGTATACCAAATATCAAAAGATTCTGACTGGTGGATGTGAAGAAGAAGATTTTTGAAGAATATTCCTCATATTGAATTAAGTTATAATTCGGGCTCCCACAGAGAGCCCAAATATCAATGCAGGGACTTGGCTTCAACAAATTTGAATCTTATCCCCCTAAGGATGCTGCATACCAAATATCAAACCATTCTGACTGCAAGATTTGAAGAAGAAATTTTTTAAAGAAAATTCCTCATTTTGAATTAAGTTATAATTCGGGCTCCTGCAGTGAGCCCAAATATGAACGCAGGGACTTGGCTTGAACAAACTTGAATCTCGCCCTCCTAAGGATGCTGCATGCCAAATATCAAAACATTCCGACTACTGAATCTGAAGAAGATTTTTTTTTAAAAATTCCTCATATTGAACTAAGTTATAATTCGGGCTCCCACAGGGACTTGGCTTCAACAAACTTGAATCTCAACCCCCTAAGGATGCAGCCTACAAAATATCAAAACATTCCGACTGTTGGATCTGAAAAATGAGATTTTTAAAGAAAAATTCCTCATATTGAACTAAGTTATAATTTGGGCACTCACAGGGAGCCCAAATATAAACCCAGGGACTTGGCTTCAGCAAACTTGAATCTCACCCCCCTAAGGATGCTTCATGCCAAATATCAAAATACGCCGACTGCTGGATCTGAAGAAGATTTTCAAAGAAAATCCCTCATTTTGAACTAAGTTGTATACAATTCGAGCTCCCACAGTGAGCCCAAATATGAACCTAGGGACATGGCTTGAACAAACTTGAATCTCACCCCCCCTAAGGACGCTGCATACCAAATATCAAAACATTCTGACTGCTGAATCTGAAGAAGAAGATTTTTTAAGGAAAATTCCTCATTTTGAACTAAGTTATAATTCGGGCTTGGTAGATCTGAAGAAGATTCTTGAAGAATATTCCTCGTACTGCACTAATTTAAACATTTGGGCTCCCATAGAGAGTCGAAATATGGACCACCCAGGATTTGATTTCAATAAACATGTGAAACAATCTTCGAAAGATGTTACATGTGAAATTTGAAAGCTTTTGGAGCGGCAATTTGGGAGAAAAGTACTCTTAATTTCCCCATTACCCACAGTGTTAAAAAATGCTGACTCAGCACTTTTTCAAAGTCCCCAAAAAGCACCCCATGATAAAACCGATAGCAATTTTTTTGGACCATTCCATTCTGTTGGTCATAAGGAAGCTTCACACCAAATAAGAATTCTCAGCGCCACGTAGTTTTGGAGATATGGGCATTTTAATTTTTTTCTATTTTTAGCTCCTGCGGTTCCCATGGGGCAACGGGAAAATTTTTTTGGCATAAATTAAGTATTTATGACCCAATAAGCCCTCATATCAAATTTGGTTCAAATCTGCCTCACGGTTTGGAAAATAGAAATTTTGGTCAGGGCGAAAATTCTTGCCCCTCCCACAACGAAGGCAAATATAGCTCCTTGAACTTCTCTTGAACAAATTTGAGTCTACACCTCAAAAGGAAGATGCACACCAGATATCAAGTCACTGCTACTGCTGGTTCATAAGATGAAGATTTTTTAAGATTTAAGCACACTTTTTGGGCGTGGCCCTACCGAGGGATGAGGCAACTTGATTTGAACAAAATCAAAATGCGATGTCATAACAAACTATTATCTCAAATATCAATTAAATTGGTTCAGTGGTTTGGGAGGAGAAGACGCAAACACCATGTTCACGAACAACGGTCGGTAAGTGATCACTATAGCTCCCCTGACTGAAAGTCAGGTGAACTAACAAACCAACAATTATATCATAAGTGGGCACAAGAAATTATATATTTCCAATCATGGCTTTACATAATTTCTCATGCCCGCTCATGCATAATTGTTGATATTTGTGCTTAATCACTTGATTGTCTTTCTATTATGCACACTTCAGTACAAGAGTGATTGCTGAAGGCAATTCATACCCCCACTGCCGTGTTGGACCGATGAAGCATAATTGAATTAAAAACAAAGTAAGGACCTAACTCTGATGAAAAAATATGGGTAACTTTTTTTTAACATGCAGGAGTGGCTTGTCATAAAGATCCCTCATAACAAATTTCACTGAAATCAATTTACCCATTGCTGCAGACGGATTGGACAGACAGATAGATGGATGGGTGGGCGGATGGGTGCATGTAATCCAGTATACCCCCATTCTCTTTGAGAGTGGGAGGTATAAAAATTATAGGCCTCTTAGATAGGAACATTGTCAATCATTCATAACACAAATCAATTGTCCGGTCATGATTAGCCATTGTGCATAAATATGTGACCTTAAACACCAATAAATAACTAAATAAATAATCAATTGTCAGTTGTCTGACCATTTCTCTGATGTACAATTAACAAAACAGTGAATTTGAGTTCCCCAAAATGTCCTACACAATGTTCACAAAAGAGTCAAAACTGTCTCAGAATGTCCAACAGTAATAATGAATTACAATAAGCAGAAAATCAGGATAATTTGAAGTGGCATTGTGATATTAAACCAATTATCTTATCTCTCGCCTGGTACTTATAGAGTTTTATAACCTAAAATTTTTCATGATAATTTACAGCCAAGCATATAATGTATATTAAGTTTTCGATAGTGGGGTATCCATCACCTTAGAAAATCATATGAACATATTAAGCATTTGAATACTGGTAATATATCAATCTTGATTGTGATGTATGCGCTTACAATATTCAACAAAATATGATGGAGATTTTATGATTCTAATACTGAACTCTCAAATAACTAAACATAGGTTTTCAACACAAAAATAGTAAAATAGTAAATATGAAAAAGTTTAAAGAGTAACAAATGCTTAATGACAAAACAAGAACATTCAGATTTATTGGCGTAGGAATTTTGTTAGTTTGTTTATTGGGGTATAATGACATTTTTAATATCCAGTGCAACGGTATCCAGAAAAAGGATGCCTGGGACAAAAGATCCCTGGACAGGACATCTTGGGACAAAATATCTCCCGGACAAAAGATCCCCCATACAGAAGATCTCCTGAAAATAAAGGAGGCAGACAAAAGATCCCCTGACAAAAGCTCCCCTGACTGAAGATCCCCCAAGGAGAAAACACCTGTCTTCTTTCATAAAAATGAATAAAGGCCCAAGGGAAGTGAGAAGTATGAACAAAATCATCCATTGAATATTTTTTTCACAATCCTGACAAAATTCAGAACAGCCCAACAACTAGCTTTTGAGGAGTAATTAGATATATCTTTTGGGGAGGTCACTGTTGTTCATAGTGAGATCAAAGTCCCTGGAGTTGGGGGTGAGGGGGGGGGGGTGGGGCGATGGGGAAGGAGAGAAATTAGGGTACCAAAGACAAATGTGCAGCTCAGGAGTAATGGAGACCCAGGAACATTTCATTTTAGAATGCCCCAAATACTTTCCAACTAGAATAAGACTCCTAAGAGAAAATAAAACAAGAATGAGATGGGACATGAGAGATAAATTGATCATTGGGATGTGAAGGAAAGCATCAATATTGAAATTGAGAAATCGGCAAATGAGGGGAATTTTAAAACAGTTTGCATCTGAATGCTAGGAGATTAGGAGGGAGATTGGAGGAATGAGTCAGCTGGGAACAGGGTTGATTATTAGTATTATTAAAGACGAGACCAAACCTATTGCAGTTGCAATCAATAAATAGAAAGAGAAACTATCAAGTAAGTTTCCAAAGTTAAAAACACATGAGCTAACAGTTGTTATGAGAAAGTAGTTATCAACAACAACAATTATAATTTTTTAAATGAAAGTGTCAATGACACTGTAGCTTCACTTGTCTGTGTGTTATGTTTGATGAAAAGAATAATGTTCAATGTTTATGAAAGGATTACAAAATAAGACAAGAATTGTGATAATTGGGAATATGTTAATTTCTGTTCCCTGTATGCTATGTTTTCAATAAAAATAATATGAGGTGTAGGCTATACTAAAGGGGTGGGTTAATGTGGCCCTCACAGTTAATGTATATCAACGATAGTTACCAATTTACAGTGAAATTATTCCAAAACGAGTCATCCTATCAAGTTATAATGAAATCCCTCCATAAATACGACCTGTAGACTGTGCTGAAGGTTTTCAGGTTTTGGGCTCGGGCAGCTGTCACGGATGAATGATCCATGACCAAAAGGTGACGTTCTCATCTAAACATTATCTGGAGTCATCCTACCAAGATACAATGAATTCCCTTCATAAATATGATCTATAGACTGTGCTAAATGTTTTTGGGCTTCGGGTCCCTGTAGCCGTCACAGTTGACCAATCGCGACCAAAAGGGGGCGTTTCTCAGCTAGACATTATATGGAGTTAACCTATCAAGTTACAATGAAATCCCTCCATAAATACGACCTGTGGACTGTGCTTAGGGTTTTGGGCTCAGGCAGTCATCATGGTTGACAGATCGCAACCAAATGGGGAAGTTCTCATCATGACATCATCCGGAGTCATCCTACCAAGTTACAATAAAATCCCTCCATATTAAATATGACCTGTAGACTGTATTAAAAGTTTTTGGGTTTGAGCTTCGGCAGCAGTCACGGTTGACACATCATGACCAAAAGGGGACATTCTCATCTAGATATTATACAGAGATATCCTACCATGTTACAATGAAATTCCTTCATAAATACGACCTGTAGACTGTGCTAATGGTTTTTGGGCTCGGGCAGCCACCACGGTTGACCGATCACAACCAAAAGGGGACGTTCTCATCTAGACATGACCTCAAACCTGCATATGAAATTTCATGATGATCGGATAAGAACTATGGGTTGTAGCCTGTGCTAAAGGAAAATGTGAACAGACTCACAGACTTCCGCACGCGTGATGGCAATAGCTTATCTTGACTTTGTCAAGTTAAGCTAAAAATCATTCTAAGAAAAGAAAATAAATGGTTCAAATGAAAAAAACAAGAGGCCCCAGGGGGACTGAGGGTGCTCACCTGACATGGTAGCATAAATATCAACCCAGGGAACTGATTTCAACAAGTTGCATCTGCCCCTCCCAAGAAAAGCTTATACCAAATATCCAAAGATTCTGACCAGTGGATCTAAAAAAAACGATTTTTAAAGAATATTCCTCATATTGAACTAAGTAATAATTTGGGCTCCCAAAGGGAGCCCAAATATGAACCCAGGGACTTGGCTTGAACAAACTTGAATCTCACCTCCGTAAGGATGCTGTATACCAAATATCGAAAGATTCTGACTGGTGGATGTGAAGAAAAAGATTTTTGAAGAATATTCCTCATATTGAACTAAGTTATAATTTGGGCTCCCACAGGGAGCCCAAATATGAACCCAGGGACTTGGCTTGAACAAACTTGAAATCTCACCCCCAAGGATGCTGCATACCACATATCAAAACATTCCAACTGTTGTATCTGAAGAAGATTTTTAAAGAAAATTCCTCATTTTGAACTAAGTTATAATTTGGGCTCCCACGGTGAGCCCAAATACGAAGCCAGGGACATGGCTTGAACAAACTTGAATCTCACCCCCCTCAGATATCAAAAGATTCTGATTGGTGGATCGGAAGAAGAAGATTTTTAAAGAATATTCCTCATACTGCACTAATTTAAAAATTTGGGCTCCTATAGGGAGCACAAATAAGGACCCAGGGATTTGATTTCAATAACCATGTGAAATAATCTTCCAAAGATGTTATATGTGAAATCTGAAAGCTTTTGGAGCGGTGGTTTGGGAGAGGAAGAGTCTTAAATGTTTTCCCATTACCCACAGTAATGTTACCCACAGTAATTTTACCTACAGTGTTAAAAAATGCTGACTCAGCACTTTTTCAAACCGATGGCAAATTTTTTGGGACCATTCTTTCTGCTGTTCCTCAGGAAGCTTCACACAAAATAAAAATTCTCAGTGCCGTGTAGTTTTGAAGATATGGGCGATTTAAATTTTTTCTATTTTTAGGTCCTGCAATTCCTATGGAGTGACGGGAAATTTTTTTGGCATAACTTAGGTATTTATGACCCAATAAGCCCTCATATCAAATTTGGTTCAAATTGGCCTCTCAGTTTGGAAAATAAAAATGTTGGTACAATTCGGACTCCCACAGGAAGCCCAAATATGAACCAGGGACTTGGCTTTAGCAAACTTATATCTCACCTCCCCAAGGATGCTGCATTCCATTTACTTATTTATTTACTGGTGTTTAAGGTCACATACTTATGCACAATGGCTAATCATGACTATGACAGGTTTACGAGTGGAGGAAGCCGGAGTACCTGGAAAGAACCACCGAGCATCGACGGGCAACTGTCAGCTCAACATTCTAACTCTGCTCAGGCTCCACTCAAGCAGGGTAACAGTGGTTGATCAACGTGCAGTACGCCTTAGTACACGGTATCATCGTGCCCCCATGAAGGCAACCAGGATAAAGTGCCTTGCCCAAGGACACAACATGGGTCGTCCCGGACAGAGATTGAACTCGGGACCTCTAGCATAGAAGTCCGACAGTCTACCACTGAGTCCTTGGGATCTTTTGCCCTACATTCTAGAGTAACATCCCATGAAACAATGCTATGAGCAAAGGAGGTGAGAGAACCAGAATGGAGCATAACTTCAGTGACATGTTACTGAAACTTTAACTTTTAACATAGAAAACATGTTGAAACCAAAACTGATATTTCAAAGCCAAACAACTCATAGACACCAATAAGTAATCGCATCTATGACATTTTATACCCAGGAGACTTTGCCCTGGTCAAAATAATCAAAAAATAACTGACATTGCTATGTTAATTCCATACTTTTGGCCCAAAGAAAAAAAAAATAATTGATTCTCAAATACTATCATATTGAAAAAATGTGCGTATTGGTGATATTTATTTCCCCAAAAATGTTGCACTCCAAATATGGTAAAATAGGTGACTTGAAATAAATAAATTGAACTTTCTCATTCAATCAATTAAAAAGAAAACTGAGAACACTGCAGAATAATTTACCGATTTCTAAGATAATATGACCCATGAAGAGTAAATAACTAACCGACTTTGGGTGAGTTTGAATTTATTTGTTGATAAATAATGTAAATTAAAAATAGAAATGGTTTGAAAATACAACTGGTTAAAATGAGAAATGGAACACACTGTTAAATTTTCAAACAATAAAGGTTAATTATGTCAATTTATTTATTGGTGTTTAAGTACATGTTCAGCATCAACGGCTACATTGTGACAACACAAGTATGAAGTCAAGTTTAGCCAATCATTCATACCTATACGTATTCACGAACTATGGCATATAAAACTGTGTAACTATAATAACACGCTTTGTCGGCATAATTTTGTTGATATATTCAAGGAGTTTCAGAGCCTCCTGGCCCATTTTCCAGGACTTCAAGGCCAAGACTGGCCCTTAATGAAATTCAAGGTCATTCCTTGAATCCAAGGACATGTGGGAACCCACACTCTCCAATAAAAAGTAACATGAATCCATAAGGACAAATTATTCGAGCTTTCAACTGAGAAGAACATCTGTAGAATATGAAGATTTTTTATCTCATACCTATAGTTTCAGTCTAGACCAAATTTGGTCTTCCAGCAAAAAAAATTAATGTTCACAAACTGCAATGTGGATGGACAGTGCTAAAACAGAAACATTATTACCAGGTACTAAAACATTACAAGTAAGATATACTTACAAAATGAACATTATAACACCTGCAGCCCATACATCACATTGCTGACTATAAGTTTTGTTATCAATTATCTCAGGAGCTGAAATGACATATATGATTAACTGATAGATGAAAAAGTTATACCAAGGGATTCAAAAAAAAGTCTTGTTTCTCAAGACACCTCACTCATCTTTAAAACTTTGAAAAAAAAACCTCCCTCAAAATTTTTTACACGCTTTTATGTTAACCAGTCAAATTCTACACTGATTAAAGCCGACACTTTTCAAACTTTGATGTGCAATAAATATGAGAGTTAACGTAATTTCTGAGCCATTTCAAACTTTTTCAGGGACTGAACAGGAAAAAAAGCCTCTCTCATCAAAAGAATGCAGGAAAAATTGCCTGAGAAAAGAAAAAAAATCTTTTAAGAGCCCACCAATTATTTTGTCTAGTGATTGAGTTTAACAGCACCTTCATCTGACTTAGATATACTGTGTTCGCCAATGTTACCGGTTAGGTATAATGTGTCACCACTTGATCAGTGCAGCATGATAAAGCAGTCAACAAGGGAGTCACTGATCTGATTGTCAAAGGACTGTACGACCAGTGTGAGTCATATTTGGTTGGTGCTTTTTTTTAATTTTCAGTGACAGTGTTTAAATGAAATTATTTCAGTGCCTTAACCCCAAACCACATAATTTACAAATTGTGCAGTTTAATAAAAAAAAATTTCAACCTATAATTTCATTCCTATAATGGGTTAAAAAAAACAAAACAATTAAAATGAAATTTTTTTATAATGTGTGCATTGCCAGAGGTTATATTTCATCTAAATTTGGGTGAATGCATTTGGATTTTCGCGACAATGGTTGTGAGAATCCATACCTGCTATGAGAGTCAGAGGATGTCGAGGACACCATGGTTGAACCCCTGTTGTATACTGATAACATATATTAACCCTTTACTCAACATAGCTTTTTCATTTAAAAATTAAATTTCAGGGTTCCCCCAGGTTAAAATCTTTGAAATTCAAGGCCATTCCAAGCCATTTCTCAGTAATTTTCGTGGATTTTCAAGGCCCCTATTTATGAAATTCAAGGCTTTTCAAGGCCGAGGATGGCAAAGTACCCTAAATTATCAGGTAACGACTAGAAACTTTCTCTTATATTTTCTTATATTTCCCTTTGTTGGTAATTCTAACACTTGACATCATTTCTTGGAAAACTCTTTCTGAAAGCTATCCAAGCAATGATATCACTGATTAGAATTAGTGAGCCTGAGAAAGACATTTTCTTGTGTTTATCCTACAACTGCAGTGTAATTACCAGGTGGCACAATAGCTATGTCTCTTGTACATGTACCGCTATTCTAACTGAATACTTACTGAATGCAAATGAATTGATGTCATCCTTTCTCCCAATGAGTAAACTACATGTTACATGTAAATGACACATTTCGTAACCCACAATGTCTCCGGAAATGTCATTTGAAAAGCAAAATGTAATTCCGTTGTGGGGAAGTGTACCTTCCAACAAGCTTGGATTAAATCAACCTCATACTATAACTGGTTACTGCCTGTTCCAGTTGAACGATATTCAGCTAAATGCAGTAAGTGTCGAAAAGTTTTTAATGTTTCATACATGGGCGAATCATCCTTAAAATCGCACATGTTAACATCTGAGGTGAATAAGACAATAACATTTTCATTTGGAAATCCAAACTCGGAATCCACCGTGATGGCGACTGCCCGTTCCAGGACTTTAAGATGACATTGTGGCAAATTCATCACACATACATGCTTCGGAAATACTCAAATAGTTCAACTGAACAATCATCCATTTGTAATATTTTCAATATGAATAAATTATCCACGCACGTGCGCTCAGCATTCGAACAGGCAGAATTTACAATAAATCTTCCCATTTGCTTAAATATACACCATTGTGCTCGCCCACATCAATAGCAACCATTCACAATGCTTGATTCAAAGAATTTCAGTGTCACATCACTGCAAAGTTCTATCAATAATGCACGCATTGGCATTGCCGTGAATACTCCAAAATATGACTGGATTAATAAACCACACAGTTACATTTGCTGTAAATGCCGTAAAATCTGTTTGGATTAAATTATGCATCACAAAATTCCCAGATTTTCCAGGCTTTTCAAGGCTCCCATTGGAAATTCAAGGCTTTCAAGGCCTTGAATGACCTTTTGACGAATTCCAGCCTTTTCCAGGTTTTCAAGGCCCCGCGGGAACCCTGATAATTGTTTTGTAACTATTTATTTGAGTGTCAGTTAGCTCTCTCCAATAAATTGTAAAAATACAATTTTTATAAACTTTTCTTTATCTACTGCTGCACAAACAGGACATTAATGCACACAGTGTAAAGCCACTAAAGTGGCTTTCAGCACTTTCAGTACAGCCCTTATAGTGGCTTCTGGCACTCTACCAGTTAAGTCAGCTATAACAAAGGACATGATTTGACTTTAAGTCTTGCAGCCTATGAGTCAACATCACACAGTTTTTCATTTTTAAGCCCTCTTGTTAATTCGAGAAATTAAAATTTTCTCCCATATTTTATTTCTACGATACCTACCACACCAACACAATATGCCTTGCTCCTTATTAATCTCTCTACTTGAAAAATAGCAATTTGAGTGAATTTTCAAGGACTGACTCTGAAAAAAAGTGAATAAGACCCCAAAACTGGTCTGAACCAGACTGATCAGGGTGAAAGTGTCCTGTTTTTCCTCTATTCTGGAGTACACCTCATTGTCCATCTCCTGCCAAACATTCAAAGAAAGCTTCGATTCCTTATTTTGAAAATCAAATATGCATGTATATGCGTGGAGTAGAGAAGCATTTCTGAATATTGTATATGGTAAGATTTAGACCAGGAGGGACATCTTCTGTGTTGGAGTGGTAGCTACAGTAGAAATAAAAATTAGGGAGAAAATTTTAATTTCTCCGTTCAGCCTACCACACCAACACAACATGCCAAGTGGACAAAACCAAGGAGGTGTACACAAATAGCATAGTAACAGGTAACAGATGTTAATGATAATCAAGCATCTGTTGGTGTACAGAATATTTATAAATTATTACTGAATAATGACAAGTGAAAGACCTGTAACATACACATAAATACAGCTTATCCACTCATGAGCGCTAAGCTTACAACTTGAGTATGCAAACCGAAAAGCCTCATTTGTCCGGCTAAAAAGCCTGAGATAAATCTATGAAATGGGCTGATAGAGGATGGTCCCATACTAAAAATTAGGTTTCATAATGCGGCCAGTATATTATGCTAACAAAGACATAACCCGGTGTGGCGGCATAGAGCATACTTTTAATTTTAATATGCAAAGAGCATATAAATAATAAAATAAAATAATACTGAGTATATGGTTACTGTTCCAAGAAGAGTATGAGAAATATACTATTTGATAATTATATTGAATCAGAATTATCAATTTTTTCTTAGCATGCCATATACAACCTATAGAAGACACAACATGTTAAAATAACATACTAATTGACCAGAAGCATAGGCCCTGAAAAATGTAGAGTCCTAACTTTGTGTATTTATGATCAGATTGAATATACTACCTGCCGTAGAATAATTCTCTAAGTAGTGTGGATAGTACAGGAATTAAACATGAAAAAATAGCAGAGAGATATCTTTCTGCCTTGTATCAGGAAATAGAAGAATATCTTCCTACCTTTCCAACTGAAGAACTGATAAGATGACAAACATTCAAATGGTTTCTGACATGTATCAGGAAATAGAAGAATATCTTCCTACCTTTCCAACTGAAGAACTGATAAGATGACGAACATTCAAAAGGAGGGCTTGGACCTCACTTGATTAAGGGCTGGTGTGCCAACCACAAAGAGAACTTGGAATACATGACTCATTTAAATGTTGTGATCTCAATACTCACTATGAAACAGTCATGGGAAATATCTATTATTTGTTAAAAATGAAAGTGTCAATGACACTGTAGCTCAACTTGACAAACTTGAACTTGGTAAGTTATAAATGAAATGGCAAAATTGAAGATCATTGGTACAAATGTTATTTGATGAAATTTCAACCTAACAGCATTGTGTGTGCACAACGTCAGAGTAATCCATGCACTTTTAAATTTAAACTGTAATACTGGCTAAAGGAAGAATGTTGATACACAAATGCAGTATTTTCAGAGGTTATTGTAAATTGAAAGTTTTTTTCACTGAAATGAATGCTAATCAATAGCTCTTATCTAAAGGTCTTGCCTAATGAGCACACCAAGTTCAAAAATAATCCTATGATAATTGTGGCCTGTAGGCCATGTCAAAGAAGAATGTTGATGCACAAATGCAATAAATTCAAAGATTGTTGCTAACAGCAACAGTTTTTGATGGAAATGAAAAGAAAATCAATAGCTCCTATCTTTGTCACCCTGCATAAGCATACAAAGTTTCAAAACAATCTGATAACGATTGTGCCCTCTGAGGCATGCCAAAGAAAGATGTTAATGCACAAATGCACTAAGTAGAAGGTCATTGCTTGTGGCAATGTTTTTGGGGTTTTTTTTATGAAAATTCATAAATATACACTGCAGAGAGTGCAAAAGGGATAAGTTGATGCACAAATGCAGTAACAGTAAGTTCAAAGGCTGGTGATAACAACAATAATTTTTTGACGGAAATGGAAGAAAATTGATAGCTCCCATCTGGAGCTCACCCCAAACAAGCATATCAAGTTTCAAAGCGATCTGGTCAAAACTGTGCACTGCAGGGTGTGCCAAAAGCGAAATATTGATGCATAACTGCACTAAGTTCATCGAAGGTCATTGCCAGTGGCAATATTTTTTGACGGAAATCGATAGCTCCCTTCTAGAGGTAAACCCAAACAAGCATACAAAGTTTCAAACCGATCTGATCATAAATGTGCCCTGTAGGGCATGCCAACGGAATATATTGATGCCTGACTAAACTTAGTTCAAATGTCGTTGCCAGCGGCAACATTTTTTGATGGAAATGGAAGAAAATCAATAGCTCCCATCTAGAGGTCACTCCAAACAAGCATGCCAAGTTTCAAAGTGATCCAATAATAAATGTGCCCTGCAGGGTGTGCCAAGGGGAAATTTTGATGCATAACTGCACCAAGTTCATCAAAGGTCACGGCAACATTTATTGGCAGATATAGAAGAAATTCGATAGCTCCCATCTAGACGTCACCCCAAACAAGCATACCAAGTTTCAAACCGATCTGATCAAAAATGTGCTCTGTACTGCGTGCCAAAGGAGTATATTGATGCCTGACTAAACTAAGGACAGAAATGGAAGAAAATCGATAGCTCCCATCTAGAGGTCACTCCAAACAAGCATGCCAGGTTTCAAAGCAATCTGATTATAAATGTTCCCTGTAGGATGTGCCAAAGGGAAATATTGAGGTCTGACTAAACTAAGTTCTAAAAATGTTGGCCGCGGCAACATTTTTTGACGGAAATGGAAGAAAATCGATAGCTCCCATCTAGAGGTCACCCCAAACAAGCATGCCAGGTTTCAAAGCAATCTGATCATAAATGTGCCCTGTACGGTGTGCCAAAGGGAAATATTGAGGTCTGACTAAACTAAGTTCTAAGAACATTGGTCGCGGCAACATTTTTTGATGCAAATGGAAGAAAATCAACAGCTCCCATCTAGAGGTCACCCAAAATAAGCATGCCAGGTTTCAAAGCAATCCGATCATAAATGTGCCCTGTAGGGTGTGCCAAAGGGAAATACTGAGGTCTGACTAAACTAAGTTCTAAGAATGCTGACCGCGGCAACATTTTTTGATGGAAATTGAAGAAAATCGATAGCTCCCATCTAGAGGTCACCCCAAACAAGCATACCAAGTTTCAAAGCGATCTGGTCATAAATGCGACCTGTGAGGCGTGCCAAAGGAAATTGTGGACGTATGTACGTACGGACGTTCGCTGACGGACGAGAAGTGATGGCAATAGCTCAGCTTGACTTTGTCAAGTTGAGCTAAAAACAAACCTAAAATGGCGGCTTTTTAATCGGCAAGCTTTATTCATGGGACTGAAATGTTTCAAATTTCAGAGGGTTTCTGGTACTAGGTGGGTTGCCCACCAAGTTGATTGCTGCAAGTAATTTTATAAGAAATAGGTCTATTCTACTGGGATTTCTCCACCAAAAAACAGCATCGCCCCATAATATGACAATGGCTGATGCAAAAGCATCAATGCAAGGGCATTTGAAGAATGTGTCAGACTTGAAACTTTTAATTTTTCTTGCAAAAAGACATAATATTTTGGCATACCTGTCTCCTTTTTCCTAGACTCTTGAGAGAAGAAAAATCCTTGCTCCAGCGGCTCTTACTGCTATGAAAAATGCAATTGATGTAATATCAAGAATTTCACAAATCCTCAAAGATAAGGGATCTGCAGTATTTTATTTGTGTGAACTCTTTCCTATGTTTTATGAGCATATTTTTCCCAAACTACAAAATGATGATGTTGGCTTACCATCAGCATTTAGTAGAATGAGATCTGATAAAGAGCGTGATGAATTGGTTGGTAAAATATATATGTTCTATGGGTATTCAATGGCTACAGACTATGGGTATTCAATGGCTACAGCTCTTCTAAAAGTAAGGAGTGAAATTCTGAAAGTAACAGACCAGCTTGAAGTGAACTTGAAAAAACAGTTTGCTGAGTTTCTTGAACACCCAGTGTACCACTCTGCAGCCGTATTTATGGACACAAAAAACACAAATTTAAGTCTAGCAATGATCTTTTAAAAAGCAATGAGTGTCTTGCTAATCATTTTGCTAGAGTTCTTAAAGCAAACTCATGTAACATGAAAAAACTTCAACAAGAGTTCACTTTATTACATTCTCATGTGACAAATTTCTTATATGATACATCAAATGAACAAGCTTGACAGCTGTTATTTGTATCAGATGGCTCTGAACTAACAATATCGAACATTCTGCAAATTTGTATGGTACTCCCTATAAGTAGTGCTGATGTGGAGAGGGTATTTTCAACCTTTGCTAAAGCACTATCCAAAGACAGGTTTTAAACCAGATCGCTATGAGCCTGTCATTAGTGATTTTCTACAGTACCATCCTGATGGTACCATCCGCAAAAGAAATCCCCGTCTCTCAGAACACAAAGCCCATAAGCATACAAAAACTGTCAAAAGGGAAAAGAAATTGTCTGTTCTTGTCTGAATCAGTTATGAAGGTAACAGAGAGTGAGACTGCCGATAGTAATGAGACAGCTGAAGGTGATGATGTCGATGATGATGACAGTGACTCTGACTTTACAATTGACGATATTGACTTAGATGACATTTCTTCTGATGAATCCGAATCGGAGTCAAATTCTAATTCAGATTAATTGAACAGCTTTTGTTTGTGGTAAAATACATTCATAGTAGATTCAAGGCAGTATGTATTCATCGATTTATGTTTGCTATTTCATAGAGAGCTAGAAGAGTGAAGCTCAAACCAGCAACTTAGGTTGTAATTGTGTACTATTTTTGTCAGTCAGTGATGTGTAAAGGCCAATGTGATAAATTCCTTGAATGTGACCTTTGTCGCTTTGGAGAAATAAATAGCAAAAGTGCAGAAAAGAAAACTTGGCTCTTGCTAACTAGATACGGTCC
Source organism: Pictodentalium vernedei (assembly GCA_031216915.1). Lineage (NCBI taxonomy): Eukaryota > Metazoa > Mollusca > Scaphopoda > Dentaliida > Dentaliidae > Pictodentalium > Pictodentalium vernedei. The sequence continues at coordinate 665,773,688 of CM062296.1, forward strand.
TGTTTCAGCTGAATGAGAATATTCATCATGAAGTTGGAGAACAGAGTCAGGATCACCTTCTCCAAGGACAGCTGAAAGCCGAGCGAGTAAAGCAGAATTGAGGATAGACGTCCATTGTACTCCAGAATATTTGATAGTATTGCTGTGTATAACCAGACAATGGCATTGAAAAAAATAATGTCACATACTGAAATATAGCATTTACTAATAGACAGGGTTCATACACTAATATATGATTAAATAATTTCCAGTACTTCCACAACTTTTCCAGTATATTTCCAGTACCCATTGAGAAATTTCCAGTATTCCAAATATCAGACCATACAACTACCCGATATGTGAAACTGATTTAATATGAATGCCCTTTCTCAATCATATTCAGCTAAACATCTCACGAAAGAGTATTTATAAAATATAATTCCTCGGCTGTCTTTCCTTTTCATAGCATCAAAATGCTTTGCTCCTTTGCCATGGCTTTTAACTGCATATTTGCTCATGTTTCCAACATCAAAGGTTTTTGAGCACATGTTGCACTTGTTTCTTGTCATTGATAACCAGGGCCAATCATCCTTGATAGTCAATTTTCTACAACCACGATTCATTGAAGAAACACTTTCCTCACATTTTCACATAGACATGTAGAAAGAACGATTTCAGAAAATGCAAACATGGCTTTCAAATTTTAGAGTTATAAAAAGGAAGGAGTCTCGCTAAGAGAAACTGGTGCTCATAAACTTTAAAATTCACTGCGTTACCTGACCTGACACCAGTAAGGGCTGTACTCTGCATCATCTATGCCTGACAACCTCAATTTATCATTCCAGTGGGAGTTGTTTGGGGGAATTTGGAAAACAATACAAAGTAGGGGCAAAGAAAATTAAAATTCAAGTATATTTCCAGTATTTACCAACTGGGGATAGATTTTCCAGTATTTTTCCAGGACACTGGACAACTGAAAACACCTATTTTCCAGTATTTTCAATAATTATATTTTCAAGTTTCTGGTTTGGGAATGCAAACCCTGAATAGAATACTTAAAGATAACAGTCATATAATTTGCAATAAAAATAGTCTCTTAATTTTGAAGAACCAGTGAAAATTTAATATCCATCATGGCGGTTTAAAAATAAGGAATTGAAGCTTTCTGCCCAGGTCTGAAGGGAGATGGACAATGAGGTGTACTCCAGTAGAGAGGGAAAACAAGTCATTGGGTTTTGTGCAGATCACTTTTGCCCCAATCAGTCCAGTTTGGATCATTTTTTTACTCTTTTTGACTCTTTTGCTTCTTTTCTGGGTTTATCCTTGAAAAAATGCTCAAATTACTATTTTTCAAAAAGAAAGACTAATAAGGAGCAAGGCATGTTGTGTTGGTGTGGTAGGTTGGACGGAAAAAAATTTATTTTAGTACAGTGGAGCCCTCTGACTTGGATATCTCTTAATTGTATATCCCTGTTAATTGAATATAATTTTCAACCACAAAACTGTTTACCATACCTTGAGTACAAATTTGATCTGTTAATTGCATATGGGTTGTAGAGTGAACTCCTGTTAATTGTATATAAATTTTTGTAATATGTCAAAAAAATTACTGTGACACGCACCAAATTCCCCTTATTTATCAACCTTTTTGACCTCACTACATCCAAAACAGGCATTTATTCTATTGGTTCTTGTTTGACAGAGCTCTGTGAGCTCTGTCAAACAAGATATAATAGAATAAATGCTCAGTTTACCTCCAGAACACAGGAAACTGACTCAATCCCTGTTAATTGTATACTCCTGTTAATTGAATAATTTTCACTGGCAAAATGGATATTCAATTAAGAGGATTCTACTGTACTTACGTTTGTAGAATTTGCTTGTTTTGCCAAATAATCAACATTTTGCTAGGGCATATTGTCCCTTGAACACTTAAAAGATAATAGCAAGCAGATTGTGTTTTTTTGTTTTATTATACAAATTTAACTTACACATATAAATGGGAGTCCCACAGAAATCTTGCATCATGTTGTCATGACCAACACCACCTTTGACAACTGACAATCCAAAATCAGTCACCTGTGGATTGACAAGAAATAGTACATCACAAGGCAGAAAATATATATGTATATTGTAGGATGGTACAAATAAACAAAATAACAGAGAAAAGTAAGCGGTTGCTGTGTTTTTTGTGAATTAATAGAACAAATTCCATGTTTTCTTGTCAATCACTAAAAATAGAGTGACCACTATTATTTTTGACATCTTGGGTTAAAATGAGGGGACTAAATACAGGATGAAGCGGGTAATTTGAAATACAGAAAATCGGTGTTTTTTCATTTATGTTGGTACCACTGAAATACTGATATTGTACTATATTTCAGTGATTTGGTCCAATATGATGGTCCATAAGGCAATAATAAACATTTTTTTTCCAAACACACATTCTGAGAGAAAATTTAGTAGGGCTATGTTGTATTAAAAGTTATTCCTCAGAAACCAAATGTTCAAAATGAGTGATAGCTTTTGACTTTTAAGATTGAGGTCCTGCAAGGCTTCTAAATTTGATTCCTGCTGATTCCAAATTTTCAGACTGTTGGGATATTCTCAAGATATGCACTTTGAACTCTTCTTTTAACATCAGGTCCCAGGAGACCTATGAGAGAAAAAAAGGTCAAGCAGGTTCCACTGCCAAAACAACTGTGATTCTGTTTCTGGAATATTTCGCTTCTCTATTGACATGAACAAAGAGACGGGTTGCCATTGCATATAAAACGTGAGTGGAAACTGGTAATATTTATTTTTTAAGAAGGTGCAATATCCACAATTGTACTGGCACCAAGATCTGATGCCATTTGAAATTCCTGATTTGATTCGCGATTTGACTTGATCCAAAAGTTGAGTTTTGCAGAACCCTATCTGAGATGTATAGATAAACATTAAGACTTCTCCTCTTTCAGAGATGCACAACCAGGAAAACTGGGTGAATGTGCATCAAGTACTACATGTATTCAAGTTGCCTGAAAACTAAATGTTGATGCCCACCTGCCTGCCTGTGCAGATTTTGTGAAACCAATAGCCAGGTTCGACATTACTATCTCCTCTGAAACCCTAAGAAATAATTTCTCTCAGTAATACAACTGCACAGGGGAAACCATTGATAACCCTTCCTTCACCTTACACAAGTTGAGAACAATTCTGCCAATAAGTAAAATTAAAATTCATTTTCTTGGCATCCAATCCTTATCTTTTACACCCTTCCCCATCAACCTCAATGCAATGTACACATCAAGCTTGTTCCAATGGGAGATTAAGAGCAGTCAACCCATTTTTTAAATAAAATTTAAATGAGGGTTTTTGTGTTTTATGCTGAACAGACATGGCAAATGCATGAGGTAAGAGGTTTAATCTTTGCCTACTGCAAGTATTTTCTGCTATGCACCAGAAGCATAATTCTAGCTCCTATTAACAGAAGCCATGACTTGGTTTTATGAAAGTGTCAATGACACTGTTGCTCAACTTGACCAAAGGATTGAACTAAATAGCAACTGCCAGTAATGCCAAGTCATTTGCTCATGTTTCTACAGAAAAGACATCACATTAAAGCTACATATGAAATTCAAAAAAGATTGGGTGTGAGATGCGGCCTATAGGGTGTGCTAATGGAATTGTTGACATTTTATATGCCAAATCCAAGATGGCTGCTGGCCATATTTTTCAACAAAATTCAGAAAAATTTGATAGCTCATATCAAGACATCACACCAAAGCTACATATGAAATTTGAACAAGACAGTCTAACGACATCCATATCCCCCAGCGACTCTTATGTTATGATAGGAATAATCTCATTATCGACCTGGACATATATTCATACCCAATAATGTCACTCACCAAATATCATTTAATTTCTTTAATCGCAATTGAAGATATCTTCCAAAAACCAGCAATTTGGGTAAATTCAAAGTCGACAAGGGCTATAACTCTAGTAAAATTATTCAAATCAAAACCTCCTTTCCATATGCACATGTACACATTATCATTTAATTTCTTTAATCGCAATTGAAGATATCTTCCAAAAACCTGCAATTTGGGTAAATTCAAAGTCGACAAAGGGCTATAACTCTGGCAAAATTATTCGAATTAAAACCTCCTTTCCATATGTACATGTACACATTATACTCAAACTGCACACTGAGTTTCGTGAAAATCCAATGAAACATGCAGGAGGAGTTAAGTGGACAAGCATTTGTGATGGAAATTGTACTATTACCAAGAGTCGTAACCACACAAACATTTGTCGCATCGGAATTTCTGGAACACATGCACATCTTCACTCGATACTGATACTTCAAACCAAGTTTCATAAAAATCCGATAAAAATGCAGGAGGAGTGGAGCGGACAAGTATTTGTGATAGAAATTTTGCTATTTCCAAGGGCCGTAATCACGCAAAATACATCACATCCAAAATTCCTGACCACATGCACATCTACACTTGATACTGATACTTCAGACCAAGTTTTATAAAAATCCAATAAAAATTGTAGGAGGAGTTAAGCAGACAAGCCTTTGTGATGGAAATTTTGCTATTTCCAAGGGCCACAGCCATGCAAAATTTGTCGCATCGAAAATTCCTGACCAGATGCACATCTACACTTGATACTGATACTTCAGACCATGTTTTGTAAAAATCCAATAAAAAATGTAGGAGGAGTTAAGCAGACAAGACTTTGTGATGGAAATTTTGCTATTTCCAAGGGCCGTAACCACGCAAAAGTTGTCACATCGAAAATTCCTGATCACATGCACATCTACACTTGATACTGATACTTCATACCAAGTTTCGTAGAAATCCACTGAAAACGGTAGGAGGAGTTAAGCCACATATGGAATTTGGAACTGATCGGGTGAGAGCTGTGGCCTCAGGGTATGCTAAAAGAATTGTGGATGAACAGAGGAACGTACAGATGGACGAATGGACGACAGATCACAAGCCATCCCAATAGCTAATAAACAATAGCTCATGCTTGACATTGTCAAGTTGAGCTACTGAAAAATACTTTGCAGCTGAAGAATTGATATGGTACAGATTTGATAAGTTTTACCTTTATATGTAATTTGTCATCTGGGTCATCAGGATTAACGCCAAGTAAAATATTTTCAAGTTTCAAGTCTCTGTGTACAATATCTGTAAAATCATAAAAACATATCAATAATCAGTAAACAAATGAAACTATGAATAAAATCGTCAACACAATATTAAAATAATGAAATAACATGAAGAAAAATAAACTAGAGATGGTCTTCACCCGGTATACCCCCACTGTGGCATACTGCCTAGTGTGGGTGACTGAAAAGGGGCATTCAATTTTTCTAAGTAAAAAAAAATCCAATATGGCCACCAGTCGGCCATCTTGAAACCAAGCGGGAAAAAAATTATGTCATGCCCAGATCAACTTTGTGGGACCTTAACCAATTGATGAAACCTTGCTGCCCACTTTTGAGAACTTCCACCTCACATATTGGTTACCAAGTCCTATTTTACTAGTACAACAGAACTAGTTAACTTCAGTAAACAAGCACCACTAGTCTTCCTGTGAATTTATGAAAGTTTTGTCTGCAAGTAGTGTTAGGTGAAAGAAATGAAAGGCATTTGAAGTGGGAAGAGAAATAAGACAAAACAACCTAACACTTGTCATTGACTGCAGGTATTTAAAATCTGTTAAGACTGGAGAGGTTGACAACTTTTAAATAATATATTCAAACATACCATGTTTGTGTAAATAGGAGATTGCACTAATTAATTTTGTCATAATAACTTTTGTCTCTGGTTCAGTGAAAAACTTCTTTTCTTTCAAACAATCTGCAAGTTCTCCACCCTCACAGATTTCCATCACTAAATACATCTTCTGCAAAATAAAAGCAATATTATGAGCATACCAGTGATAAACTCAAACTAGAGGATGGCCACCAAAGGGTGGCTGATTCCCCCGAAAAAAGCCTTGATAGCCATTCCAACTTTATTCGCAACACACCCTCTGGTTGTGGGCAATAATAATACCAAGTATCATTAATATCCTTGAAGGCTGTAAGATGTTATGGAGCGGACACGAATTCCATCTACGCCCGGACGGACAGACGGACAGACAGACAGATGGTCGACGTCACGGCTAGATTCCCCCGAATTTTTTTCGGGGGAATAAAAAGAAAAAATGAAAGTGTATTGACACTGTAGCTCAACTTGACAAACCAGAAATGGTAAATTCGAAGATCATTGGTTCCTAATAGCATTGTGTGTGCACAACATCAGAGCAATTCATGCATTTTTAAATGTAAACTGTAAAGCTGGCTAAAGAAAGAATGTTGATACACAAATGAAGAAAGTTCGGAGGTCATTGTAAATGGCAACTTTTTTCACAGTAATGAATCTGCATGTAGATGTTTCACCTAATGAGCATGCCAAGCCCCAAAACAATCCTATGATATATGTGCCCTGTAGGTCATGTCAAAAAAGAATGTAAATGCAATAGAAGATTGTTGCTAACAGCCACAGTTTTTGATAGAAATGAAAAGAAAATCGGTAGCTCCTATCTCTGTCACCCTGAATAAGCATATGAAGTTTCCAAACAACCCGATAATGAAAGCACCCTCTGAGGCATGCCAAAGGCAGATATTAATGCACAAATGCACTAAGTTTAACGGTCATTGCTGATGGCAATGATCTTTTTTAAGGAAATTCATAAATATACCCTATAGAGAGCAAAAGGATAAGTTGCTACAAAAATGAGTGCAAAAGGGATAAGTTGATACAAAAATGTACTAAGTCCAAAGGCTGGTGCTAACAACAATCATATTTTACGGAAATGAAAAGAAATCAACAGCTAACATCTAGATGGCACCCAGAACATGCATACCAAGTTTCAAGCGATCCTATTATAAATGTGCCCTGAGAGCATGCCAGAGGAATACACAGATGCCTGACTAAACTAAGTTCAAAGGTCATGGCCAGCAGCAAGATTTTTTACCAGAAATGGAAGAAAATCAATAGTTCCCATCTAGAAGTTACCCTAAACAAACATACCAAGTTTCAAATTAATCCGATTATAAATGTGCCCTGCAGGGTGTGCCAAAGAGAAATATTGATGCATAGCATAAGTGCACTAAGTTCATCAAAGGTCATTGCCAGTGGCAACATTTTTTGACTGAAATGGAAGATAATCGGTAGCTCCCATCTAGAGGTCACCCCAAACAAGCATGCCAAGATTCAAACCGATCTGATCATAAATGTGCCCTGCAGGGCATGCCAAAGGAATATACTGATGGCTGACTAAACTAAGTTCAAAGGTCGTTGCCAGCGGCAACATTTTTTGCCTGAAATGGAAGAAAATCGATAGCTCCCATCTAGAGGTCACCCCAAATGAGCATACCAGGTTTCAAAGCAATCCGATCATAAATGTGCCCTGTAGGCTGTGCCAAAGGGAAATATTGAGGTCTGACTAAATTAAGTTCAAAGGCCGTTGCCAGTGGCAACATTTTTCGATGGAAATGGAAGAAAATCGATAGCTCCCATCTACAGGTCATCACGAACAAGCATACCAAGTTTCAAGTTGATCCTATTATAAATGTGCTCTGCAGGGTGTGCCAATGGGAATTGATGCATAAGTGCACTAAGTTCATCAAAGGTCGTTTCCAGCGGCAACATTTTTGGATGGAAATGGAAGATAATCGATAGCTCCCATCTCGAGGTAACCCCAAACAAGCCTACCAAGTTTCAAAAGGTCATTGCCAGCGGCAACATTTTTGGACGGAAATGAAAGAAAATCGACAGCTCCCATCTAGAGGTCAACCCAAATAAGCATACCAGGTTTCAAAGAAATCCGATTATAAATGTGCCCTGTGGGGTGTGCCAAACGGAAATATTGAGGTCTGACTAAACTAAGTTCAAAGAACATTGCCAGCGGTAACATTTTTTGCCGAAAATGGAAGAAAATCGATAGCTCCCATCTAGAGGTCACCCCAAAGGAGCATACGTTTCAAAGTGATCTGATCATAAATGCGACCTGTGTGGTGAACCAAAGGAAATTGTGTACGTACGTGCGTACGTACGTAAGCACACTGACGGACGAGAAGTCATGGCAATAGCTCAGCTTGACTTTGTCAAGTTGAGCTACAAATGAAAAAGATCTACATCATTCTGCTCAGTTCAATATTTTTTAAATGTACAATAAACAAGTGAAGCTGCAGATGCCAGATAAATTACAATTCACCTCCAGCTGAACATGCCATAGTGCAAAAAAGTGTAGTTCCCCCTTCAGGGCTCATATTTCATCTAAATTAGGAAGAATCCATTTGAATTCTCGTGAAAATGGTTGCGACAATCCATGTCCCAGAATCCCACGAGACCACCATGGTTGAACCCCTGTTGTATCCTGATAATACATGTTAACCCTTTACCCAATACAGCTTTTTAATTTTTAAAATATAAACTGAAATTGATATTTGTTTTAAAAAATAAACAATATTTACCAATAGAACCTTTAAAATTTGAATGTCATTGGAACTGGCTCGTTGAACAGGTCCCATTGATAGCCATATTTGTACAATTTTATTAACAAAGTGTCAGGGTATTTCAGGTCATGTCAGCCTCGTACTGGTTAACTTACTTCCACTGTGTTAGGTGAAGGGTTAAATTGACTCAATTTTTTTTTACACAAATCTTGAAGAAGGTGCAGCAAGAATCTACATGGATTCTTGCTGGTTTTGTTGTGCAAATCTTTGCATTAATCGATTCTCAAGATTCTCGTCGAAATATTAGCCCTACACTTTCAAAATGAGTCTAAGGTACTTTGATTTTGAAAACAGTTTGGTCTGAGATGAAACAGGCCATACCACGAGTAGATCACTCACTTGTATATAACCAGGAGTAGAGGAACTTTTCCCTTTACCAAATGTCAAGATTAATATTTTTCAATTTTTACCTCCCAAAAATAGCTTATGACCACTCAGTAGAATGTGTTCATTACAATGAGACGTTATAAACATGTTTTGAAGAAAAAAATGAAACTTTTTAGTTTTCAAGAAAATTTATTTGCCAGCATCATCTTCTAGCCTGTTAGGTAAAATGGTCAAGGCAAGTAACTATTACTGACATCAAGGCAATAACCAGTCAAAAAGTAAATGGAGAGAGATTCTGCTCTAGCACAGGTGAGAGAACAGATGTTGGCATAGTTTGCAAAGTGTTGTGTTTGCACAATAATTTAAACCGAAAGTATTTTACATTACTGCCGAGTTACAATTTTTAAAGTATTCTGAAAACAGAGGAAAAATTATTTTTAGGAAGCCAAAATCATGACATAAAACATTTTTTACCTCTTGAAACAGTCGAAGAGTAGATTCTGTTTCCAAATATAAGAAATGTTAATGTTTTACAACAAATATTTTTTCAAAAAGTTCCAACATTTTTATTATATTCTACCTTACAAGATAGCTGTAATGTCTAGCAAATATTTTTCAATACATACTGTCACAACAGATATAAGAGAATATATCTCTAGAAGTGACATGCATTTCGCAGGAAGTTCAGATCGAAATAAATGTGCATTTTTAGGTAACAACATGTGTTAACTCCTTGCATGCCAACAGGATATTCCAGCCCAGGATATAATTTCACTTGTCAATGAAATGAGTAACATTTCGGCACATTTAATCAAATTTTCCTCTGATAAAATGAAAGGATTCTTTCAGAAATGAGCTCTTGAGTGAAATTTGGATGAATGTTTCATCAAATCTGGTCATGGCTGCATTACAGCAGCCATGACTAGATTTGATGAAAAATATCTCAAACAAGAGGCCCCAAGGGATTAATCGCTCACCTGCCAAAGTGGTTCAAATAAGGGGTCACATTCAGTTAGACATGGTTCATCAACACTACAAAGGAATGAAGTCATGAAAAGCAAATTTTGTGGAAAAACACTAAGGAATGATTTGAACAAACCTGAAACTAACATGCTCCCCCCACCACCCCCCACCCCACCTCCACCCACAGAGAGCCCACTTATTAAGCCAGGGATTCAAATTGAACAAACTTGAATCTGATCCCCCTTGAGATGTTATATACCAAATATGAAAGAATTCTGACTGGTGGATCTGAAGAAGGTTTTTAAAGAAATTTCCTCATACTGCGAAAGTTAAACTTTGGGCTCAAATAGGGACCAAAATATTAACCCAGGGACCCGATTTGAACAAACTTGAATCTGACGCACCTAGAGATGTTGAATACCAAATATGAAAGGATTCTGATTGGTTATTTATTAATTTATTGCTGTTGAAGGTCATATACTTAAGCACAATGGCTAATCATGACCGTGACAGTTTTACGGGTGGAGGAAGCCGGAGTACCCTGAGAGAACCACCGAGCAACGACGTGCAGCTGCCAGCTCCTTCTGATTGGTGGATCTAAAAAAGAAGATTTTAAAAGAAATTCCCTCATATTGCACAAAGTTAAAATTCAAGCTCCCTTAGTTAGCCCAAATTAATAATCCAGGGACTCGATTTGAACAAATTGGAATCTGACCCTCCTAGAGATGTTATATACCAAATATCAGACGATTCTAATTTGTGGTTCTGGAGAAGATTTTTTTTAAAATTTCCTCATATTGCACGAAGTTAAAATTCGGGCTCCCATGGGAAGCCCAAATATCAACCCAGGGACCAGATTTGAACAAACTTGAATCTGACCCTCCTAGAGATGTTGTATACCAAATATGAAAGGATTCTGACATGTGGATCTGAGGAAGAAGATTTTTAAAGAAATTTCCTTATAATGCACTGCACTAAATATCAACCCAGGGTCAAGGTTTGAACAAACTTGAATCTGACCCTCCTAGAGAAAATGTATACCAAATATGAAAGCATTCTGACTACAGGGTCTGAAAAAGAAGATTTTTTTTAAATTCCTTATATTACACTAAGTTGATATTCGGGCTCCCATAGGGAGCCCAAATATTTACCCAGATAACCAATTTGCACAAACCTGAAACTGACCCACCATCGAGATGTTGCACACCAAATATGAAAGGATTCTGACTAGTGAATCTGAAGAAGATTTTTAAAGAAATTCCCTCATATTGCACGAAGTTAAAATTCAAGATATAGGGAGCCCAAATCAGGCATGCAGATTTCACGGAAATGATTGTTCCGTTTCCGTGGAGGTTCCGTCAGGGCAAAATCACGGAAATGAAAATAGGTTCCCGCAAATTTTTCAACATTATGCTTTTCATCAAGGAGTACTTAAAACACACTATAAGTTTTCTGCAAAGACTAAAATTGCATTATTTATCATCGATGAAACAGTGATGATAAAAGTAACAACGTTGCGCTCGTTTTGACAATCCTCGTGAGTGCCTCCAGATTGTTGAACATGCGTGTTTCCAGAGTCTCTAATTCTTATTTATTAAAATCAAATGCACCCAATTTCAGCGCGTTTGACAACAAAACGATGTGAAGCCAAACACACGAAACTGTATCATTGAAAACAATAACATAACTTTCTATTATTGAAACTGACGATGACGGAAAATATCTTTGCTAAAATGCAAGATATGTTCTTCCAGTTTTACAGCACTCTGTGCAAAACCAAGGAGAAGAGGTGTGTTCATGCATTATTTATAATCACGTTCTAAAAACATTTTGTCCCAATCAATTTAATAGTTACGTTCCTGACTGGGACGTTTTGCACTGGACAATTCACCCCTTCCCTAATCAGAATATATGTACACAAAAATTTTTTATTTAATTATTTTTTACTTGTTCAACTTTAAAGGAAAAACCGAAATAATTCTTTCATTGACCTACAGTTATGACTGTTTTTTCTTTTATCTTTTTCACTTGCTTGTACACACTCATCATTGCTTCAGTTTATCTGTCACAATAAAAGTGAGTGTTCAAGGGCACAAAATAAACAAATGAAAACATAGATAATTTGTTTCAAATTTTAATTTTTTATTCCACCAAATGTATTCACCCTGTCACCTATAATAATCCACTTCATATTCTAGGTCTTTATTAAAACATTTTTAGGTCTTAAACTGGAAATAAGGATAAGAAAATGGGTACAGAATCAATAAGAAATAAAAAAAAATTGGTTCCCTGATATCTCTTATTGGAACCCAAAAGTAGGTTCCGCAGATATCAAATACACGGAATCTGTTTTAAGGTTCAGTGAATTTCTGAAATCTGCATGCCTGCCAAATATATACCCAGAGGCTCGATTTGAACAAACTTGAATCTGATCTGGCCCCCTCCCCCCCCCCCCCCCTCACCCCTATAGATGTTGTATACCGTACATGAAAGGATTCTAACTGGTGGATCTGAAGAAGAAGACTTTTAAGAACATTGCTCATATTGCACCAAGTTAAAATTTGGGCTCCAATTAAGAGGTCAAATTTAAACTCAAGGACCCTATTTGAACAAAAGTGAATCTGACCCTCCTAGAGATGTTGTACACAAAATATGAAAGGATTCTGATTGATGGATCTGAAGAAGAAGATTATCAAAGAAATTTCCTCATATTGCACTAAGTTAAAATTTGGGCTCCCAAAAGAGAGCCCAAATATTAACCTTGGGATCCGATTTGAACAAACTTGAATCTGTCCCCCCTAGAAATAGCGTATACCAAATATGAAATGATTCTGACTGGTGACCGGATCAGAAGAAAACGATTTTTAAAGAGCATTTCTCATATTGCACTAAGTTAAACTTTGGGCTCCAGTAGGGAGCCCAAATATTAACCCAGAGACCTGATTGGAACAAACTTGAATCTGACCCCCCTAGAGATGTTGTATACCAAATATGAAAGCATTCTGACTGGTGGATCTGAAGAAGATTTTTAAAAGAAATTTCCTCATATTGCACTAAGTTAAAATTTGGGCTCCAATAGAGAGCCCAAATATTAACTCAGGGACCCAATTTGAACAAACTTGAACATGACACCCCTAGAGATGTTGAATATCAAATACCAAAAGATTTTAACCGGTGAATCTGAAGAAGAAGATTTTTAAAGAATATTCCACATATTGCACCAAGTTAAAATTCAGGCTCCAAAAGAGAGCCCAAATATTAACCCAGGGACTTGATTTGAACAAATTTGAATCTGACCCCTCAAGAGATGTTGTATACCAAATATGAAAAGATTCTGACTGGTGGATCTGAAGAAGATATTCAAAGAAATTTCCTCATATTGCACTAAGTTGAAATTCGGATTCCAAAAGAGAGCCCAAATATTAACTCAGGGACCCGATTTGAACAAACTTGAATCTGACCCCCCTAGAGATGTTGTATACCAAATATCAAAAGATTGCAACTGGTGGATCTGAAGAAGATTTTTAAAGAATATTCCACATATTGCACTAAATTAAAATTTGGGCTCCAATAGAGAGCCTAAATCTTAATCCAGGGACTCTCTTTGAACAAACTTGAATCTGACCCCCCCCCCCCCCTCCCCCCCCCCACAAGAGAAGTTCTATACCAAATATGAAACGATTCTGACTGGTGGATCTGAAGAAGACTTTTTTGTATTTTTGAAAAAATTTATGGATGCTATCAGAGTTATGCCCCTTGCGGTGCCCCCTGTGGGCATGTTAACTTTATTTGAACAAATTGAATTGACATATGATGAGGAATATGCACACCAAATTTGGTTCAATTTGGTCCAGGAGTTTGTGAGAAGTCGATAATGTCAAGTTTACACCGGGCGGACGTCGACGGATGGATGATGGACGGAAAGTGATCAGTAAAGCTCCTCTTGAGCTTTGCTCAGGTGAGCTAAAAAGTGGGTTAAAGAGTTAATTACAATTAAAACATGTCAATACATATAATAAGGAGCATACCTACACCTTTGAATAGGTACCAGAACTATCTCAATCATGACCACAAGGAGATTTAACTTTTCTCTCATGGCTTTCAGTCACTCGTGAAAATTCAAATTTCCTTGCACTCGAGGTAATTTTCTTTAATGGTCAAAAACAATGAGTCCACTTAATGGGCTTTCCTTCAATTTTCAAAAGCCAGGAAAATCTAAGAAAATAATGAAATTGAGACTGTGACAATATTGATACCATATCAAAGGCGGCAATTCAAAACTGTTTATTTCTAATTTTTAATCTTGGACAGACGGATGGACTGAATAACATCTGCCTTGTTCTGTGGGTAGACATCAGACACGTTAACCTCCAGAATAATTTTTCAGGGAACCTGAGGGTGATTTTCAGGGAAATGGGATGGATTTCAGGGAAAAGTTCGCGCGGGGGCAAAATAAAAGAAAAAACCTTGTGAATTTTCAGCTCACGGACCACTATTAACACAAGGTTATATCCAGAACTAGTTGTCAACTATGCTGATGCATTTATGCTATGTTGAAAAATTAAACAAATCATAAAATAACTGTTGATTTGACCCTCCCCCCCCCCCCCCGGTATCCTCTACTTCCTGAGTCCCCCCCCCCCCCCTCCCCACCCACTGTCCCACAGAGCACATCCACCTGTGGTTTGCTCTTATCAATGTCTATTTAGCTAATAATTTCCCAAGTCTGGGAATGTTAAAAGGAAAAGATGTCCTGTTGTTCAGTTACTTCAAGAACATTAGTACTCAGAAAGTATCTTTATCAAACTTCATGCATGTGGGACGCTTATGCCCTACACAAAACTTTTCTTTTCATCACTGAAGCATTTTTGTTCAATTCCATTCAAAATTTTCTGGTTACAGATGGCCAACAGTTAACAGTTCTGTAGTCAGCACAACAGAATAAATGTGGTGTTAGAAAAAAAGTCCATTGTGTTTAAACATGCTGTCATAATTTTTCGGCATCTTAAGCGACATTAACCTACTTTTAAGCTGTGCTAAATAGTTGATGTTTACGTTTTGATTTTGGAAAAAGGATGAGAATTAAAGCTATTCTATGAAGGAATAAATAAATATATATTATTTAATTCCTTTTCATATATTTTAATTTCCAAAAACTGCATTTAAATGAAGGTGGAGTTTTCAATTTTTTGAATGTAAGTCACCTATTTTCACTTCGACACTCGCACATTTATCACAAATCTCCGAAGAAAAACCCCAGAAATAAACATGAACACAGTTGAAATATATATCGTAAAATAGCCTTTTCTTAAATAAATTTAACTTAAATCCATATTTTCTGCTTCGTGAGTTTTTACCAGAGTTTGAAATGCATGTGATTTGACTTCGAACGTTTTTCGTAAGTTACAACGGGAACGAAATATTTGACTGTTGTTTTCCGGGATTTTTGGTCCAAAACTGATTCCCGTCCGGGAGGCCGGGAACTACACTGAAATTCCGGGATTTTCCCGGGCATTCCGGGAGAGTTAACATGTCTGGTAGACATCAATAGGATAGACTGACATACCAAATATGAAGTAATTCCATTGAGTACTCTGCATGTTATTCAGGAATTAATTTTAAGGCAATAAAATCTCGGATGACACCTGCATACTAGAGCTGTGCACTATTGAAATTTCAGGTTCGGTATTGGTATCGGTATCGGTATTTTTCGAGTAAATACCTCAGTTTCGGTACGGTATTCAGGATATGCATAGAACACTGAAAATGGTTGCAAACTGACCCAATTTCCCAACATTCAACCATATAGTAACTTAACAGGTTTTGCGCTGACATCTCATGAACTTGACAAGTTACTGTGCTAACTAATTAGTCTAGCAAGTTATTTAATGAATCACTCGATTCATTGTGAAACATCACACTACATCGAGTGATTCATTAAATAACATGCCAAGCTAATCAGTCCTTCGTACATGTACCATGCCCCTCCCCCATTGAATCGGGTAGAAAAAAATTATATGTTCTTCAACTTCAGTGTTTTTCAGTAAGTTTTCACTGGTAGTAACACTCTTGGTCAGGCCCTACCCCCCCCCCCCCTCCCCAGTTGCAACAAGATTAATGTCCACTGTCCAGTGAATTAAGTGTCCAAGATCCACACAAATATGCAAGTAAATTGAAGTAATTCAACTGTAATTAGTCTCTCTATGATAATTCCAGTTGTGAAAGCATTGTGCAATCATTGCCAATCATGCAATGCGTCAATGACATGGTGTCATCCACCTTTCATTGTTTCGGGTTCATCCTTGATAAACATATAAAATAACATGTTTTATGACATTCACCTAGTTGCAACTAGAGATGGTCTGTTGCCGGCTATACACCCACGATGGCATACCGACTAGTGCAGGTGACTGAAAAGGGGCATTCAATTTTTCTAAGTAAAAACAAATTCCAATATGGCAGCCAGTCGGCCATCTTGAAACCGAGCGGGGAAAAAATTATGTCACGTACTTACCCTCATCATATTGATCATTTTTGTGAAGTTTCATGAAAATGCAGCTAAAACTGTGGAAGTAGTTCGCTCCATAAGTTTACATAAAAAAAATCCAATATGGCCGCCAGTCGGCCATCATGAAACCGAGAGGGAAAGAAATTATGTCATGCACTGCTCCTCATCAAGTTGATCATTTTTGTGAAGTTTCATGAAAATGCGGCTAAAACTGTGGAAGTAGTTCGCTCCGCAAGTTTACAAGTGCAACGGACCAACAACGACGAAACAGACCGACCGATGGACAAGTTGACTTCTATATATACCCCACCCCCCCCCCCCCCCACCCCCCCCCCCCCCCCACAAAAAAAAAAAAAATTCGTTTTGTGGGGGTATAATTATAGGGGATTTTAAGTGGAATCACTCTATCAGTGTTCACTAACTTCACTTCTGGTTCTTGGCCTCATACACGTTTCAGAAAATTCCAGAGAAACAACGATTTTCCATGACAAATTTGGGTAAATTTTCATTTTTCAAGAGAAAAACATGTGCAAATCGATTTACTAATAAAAGCAAATCATTTTCAAAGCATTTGCTGCACCTCGACAGACCAAATGAACTTTGAGAATGCTAAATCTGATGTCGCATGTTGGCTTCCATACATTGTTTTTTACAGTGTCTTAAAATTAAGGTCGATCACTTCTTTCCCATGTGCGCTGGTGTGCAGTATAAATTATTTAATAGAAAGAATATAAAGCAGATGATCGGGTATTAAAGTTTGGGGGCTTGTATTTTAATAAAATGATCAGTTGTTAAAAGTATCTGCAACTTAAAATAGTAATGCTGAATTGAAAGAAATGCTATAAAAAAAAATCACCAATACGCGATAACCACTGGAAGTATTAACATTTGTAAATTGTACCACAAGTTGTCAACGTATTGAATTTTCAAAACCAGTGGATTATTTCCAACCAAATGTCAACCAGTAAACCACCCACCCGACCTCGTATGTCCCCTGTGAATAAATCGCACAGTAATTTTCAGAAAATATATTGAATCAGCCAGAATGTTGGAAACACTGGAACCGGGCCACATTTCTTCAGAAACAGAAGTATGAAGTTAACAACTTGCCATTTTTCATTTTTCTGCTGTCACTTTTTTATTTCTTTCTCTGACGTATTCGCAGCATCTGTTGCCTACCAGTAGCTTACAAAGTTCACATTTGTGCGTTTTCTTATCATAAAATATAAATATGTGGCACACAGGCTTTTAGATTTACTATCCACCTTGATGAGTTGACTTTCTGTCAATTTCGCATAAAAATATAAATACCGAAATAAGCGGTATTTTGATTTGGTTTCAGTACGGTTTTCGGTATCAATATAATACCGAAACCATACCGAAAATTTGGTATATCGCACAGCACTAGGGTATACAGCAATAGGATACACTTGCATACCAAATATCAAGTCACTCAACCAAGTACTTTACAAGTTATTCATGATTGAATTTTGGGATGGACGGATGTACAGACAGACAGATGGATGGACGGACAAGCTGAATCCTATATACCCCCCCTGGGGGTATAAAAAACCCAAAAGAATACTTAATTTTTAGACAATAGGCTTAGAATTCCTGCACCAAAATCACAAATATGATAAGAAGATAATGAAATACCTTCGATGATTCTAAAACTTCATTCAAACGGATTATATTTCCATGACCAACCCTCTTCAAAATATCAACCTCCCTCTCTAAAAGTTTCAAGCCTGAGCCTCCAGCCTGTAAAACAAAAGTAGGAACAAACAAAAAAATCAAAAGTTTCAGTTTTCACGTTTCAACATTCATAAATGAAAAAGAAAAAAAAATGTTGAAATAGCCAAGTAACTAAACCTTGAATACAGTTTCCATTTTTCCTTAAATAAATTTTAATTTGTCAAGATGAGTCGTTTTTGCTTCACATCAGGAATTTTCATTTGGGTGTAAAATTGAAGAAAATCAAAGCATGAGTCATCGCTCTAAATGTTCCCCAACTCTACAGATGAAATATTTCTTCTGTTTTTTAACCCATATCTGAACATTCATGAATGATTTCCTTCTATTATATTCATGTCACATCCACATTCAGTTTTTCTTCTTTTATATACAGTGAGCCCACTTAATTGGATATCTCTTAACTGAAAAACCCTGTTAATCGAATATAATTTCCCAACACAAAACATTTTACCATACCTCCAGTACAAATTTGACCTGTTAATTGAATATAGGTTATAGAGTAAACTCCTGTTAATTGAATAATAAATCTTGTAACCTGTCGAGAAATTATCCTACTCTCCCCAGTTTTTCTTTGTTTATAGATCTATTTGACCTCAGTGCATCCAATACAGGCATTTAATCTATTTTTTCTTGTTTGACAGAACTCTGTCAAACAAGATAATAGAATAAATGTTAAGTTTATCTCTAGAATACAGGAAAGGGACACAATCCCTGTTAATTGAATACTCCTGTTAATTGAATAATTTTCACTGGTAAAGTGGCTATTTAACAGGGTTCCACTGTAATGTTACAGCTGAAATTTAACTCACAAAAACTAATGTCTAGTCTTCTGGTGATCCAGATGCATCACGAAGATGAGCAATCGAGATGAGGGGGGTGGGGGGGGGTGGGGCTGGGGGGGAGACAAGATATGTCCTGACTGTACTGACTCAAGTCTTAATTGACAAAATAGTCCAACTACATCATCAAGGCTTGCCTCTGATGAAGACATACCATGATGATGAGGCTGTTACAATCAGTCGTGATTTTAGTTAAAAAAATGAAGACTTTTTGGAAATCTGTGGATAAATAAAATATTCATGCATCAATCATGATACTACTTCTTACTCATACCGATACTCCAAACTGGTTATGCTGGGTCCCAAAAGCCTGAATGAAGTACTACAGATCTCCAATTTGTATGACGGACCGTGTGTGTGACATTAGTCTGAGTATGAAATCTTGTGTAGTACAAAAGTACATAATTACTTGAGGGGTTGGGGGAGGGGGGGGGGGGGGGGGGGCATTGGCAGTGGCAACTTATGACACTGTAGAAGAATGCTACAAGAAGAACTTATACTGTATTTCCCTGGTGTGAATACCCTTTTGGTACTATCAGCAAATCTCAGTCAAGCCAGATACCGAATACCAAACGGATACTGAGGTATACCCCCTAAAAATACTGAACTTAAAATCCAAAACACACTGGAAGGGAGGGGGGGGGGGTGGAGGAGGGTGAGTAGAAACAGAATCTAGAAAGGTATGTGACATGGACAAAACGGACATAGCCAATACTATAGGTGTCCCACAGCCTCCTTCCCATTTTTAGACAGCAAACACATACAAATTATTAATTTGAACTGCAAGGGAATGGGAAGGGGGATGGGGCAGTTAGGGGACCTTCATGTTAGGGCTGGGCAGTTTTGAAATTTGCATTTCGGTTTTGCACAAAAACTCGGTTTTTGGTTTGGTTTCGGTTTTTCAAAATATATTGTAGAAATCTACATTTTATAGGGTAATGCACACATAAAATGTGTCTGTATTTGTCATCAAAGTCATGAGGCTCATCCAGCATGTTGAGTCATCCGGGTTAATCAGTGTTCACCACTCTTTCTCAGCTAATGAACATATTGTGTTGGGCTACTGTAGTGGGCTACAGTGGTGGAGCCATGAGGTATCTAGGGAGACCAGCCAGCCCCCACCCAAAATCCCACATCCTCCTCCCATCCCCAAATTTGAAGAGATTCCTTTTGATTTCCTGCCCTCAGTACAAGCACAGTACCCTCAGTCCTGAGATTCCCCCTCCCCCAAACTCTTCACCAGCATGGTCCACCAGGATTTCAAACCATGGCTCCACCACTGGTGGGATTTCCCTTGTTCTGTCAGTGAGATTTGGGGCCTTGTCAAGATGCAGAAATTTACAAGTAAAGCTACATTTTAGCAAAAAATCAACATTTCCTTATTTTTTTTTTGGAGTCGCTACGCTCTCACCTTGGTTTTGGTGGATAATATGCAATTGTTGTGCTTATTTCGGTGATTACCACATCGCTTGAAAATGGACTGCCCCGTGTTTCTTAACCCTTCACCCAACGCAGACTATATCAAAATTTATTATTTTAAATATCGTGTTTCTAAATGTTTCAAAAAATGTCAACAAAACCATATCATGTTACCCCTCATTGGAACAAGCTCAATGAGCTCGTTCCAATGAGGGGTCACATGATATGGTTTTGTTAAAATATTTTGAAAAATTCAATTTTTTCAACTGCTCAATTTGCATTTTACGCGGGCGGATGTGGGCGATTCGTTAGGTAAAGGGTTAATGGTTCCTGCTTCAAATGACAGTGGAATAAAAGGAACCCAAATCATATTTCTTGTGATTTTGATAACTATTATTGATGTTAGTCGTGATATACGAATCACTTTTATTGGTAACTCACTCACTCCAATGCTTTCCCAATACCTCTCCTAATTTCGACTGTAGAGGTTCATTTTTTTAGTTTGATTTTGCCCAAACATAGAAACTGGGGGAAGTGAGCGGTGCCAAGGTGGAGATATTACCAACTTTACTTTACCCGCTTGGCTGATCCCTGCATTGATTTCAACTTTGTCAAGACAGGCGATGGATGTTTTTGAAGGCAGACGTCTGCATAATGAGATTTGAAAGAAAGTTTGCAATATTGCATCTTGGGATTTGTTGTGTTCACAAAATACACATGGTCATTGGAAAACATGTGTTGATTGTAACAACTTCGTATTGGGAATGTAGTGAATGACAGACCTACAAACAATTCCCAAGAAGTTTAAAAAAAACTTTCAATAGTTACCTGCCATCCATTTAATAGGATATGTTCCATTTTAATTTTACCATTTTATTGTTGACAAAAAACAGAACTGCCAATGTTTATCTCTGAGCATGTGACTTCAGAGAACGTGCCAGCGGTCGGTTAATTAACATAATTTGCTCGTCATTTTTTCCCATGTGAACTTTGAGGTTTTAAAACTCAATAAATTTTATGGTTACCTCCAATATTATTTACTACGTGCCATACGCAGATGATTTTGGGTCAATGGTAATTTATATTATTTTTACACCATATATTGTCAGGTAACTTGCAATACCTATTTGGTCGAATATGAGTGAGCCTGGAACAGTTCATTAAATGTACTTAACGATTCTTGAATTGCTTGTGGATTTTTACGTAAGACTTTTTAATTTTTCATATTCCTTCTGGTGGTGGTTCTGTAGATATCGTTTAAGATACAAGAAATTTGGTACCACTATTTGGGGGGGGGGGGGGGGGGGAGGGGGGGATTTGTTGTCAGTCCTCTCGAAGTAAGCATAAATAAATGGCAAAGCATTTACCTTTGCCTGACATTTAAGCCTTTGGCATGCGAAAAGCAAGTGACTGAGTGGTCATAAACTTAACCAATTCTGGGAAATTTGTTGAAACCGAAAGTCTCGGTTTTTTGTTAAGGCGGTGGTTTGGTTTCGGTTTAAAAAAAAAAACGAAAAACCGATAAACCACCCAGCCCTACTTCACGTAGGGGGGCCATTGCATGTATGGTGGTTTAAGATAATTTCTAACTTCAAGCAAAAAGGGCTATATCCTGACCACAACACAAGCATGAAGTAAAGTTCTGCCAATTGTTTATACTTACAGGGTTTCCACTGATAAGAATCAAATTCAAGTACTATTGAAGCACTTTTCAAGGAATGACGTGATGATTTTTAAGAACTAATGGGACTGCACAAAATGGGCAAATGATCATTTTGTTCACCTGCATTCGCCTAAAAAAGTAATAAGGGGACTGCTTTTTCATTCCCCTACATTACTAGATCTTCACCCAATCAAGCCTGAAAATAAGCAATCTGTAGTTAGCAAAATGAGGTTCCCAGAGGGTGAATTTGCCAATGCTATCCAGTGTGCCAATTTATCCTCTGGGTACCTCTTGCTGTTTAGGCTTGTGACCTTGATTCAGAATGAGGTTCACAGAGGGTAAATTTAGTGAAGATACCCTGCGGTGCAGGGTAGCATCACCAAATTCACCCTCTGGGGTCCTCATTCTGCCGATGACAGTCTGCATATTTTTGCTCCCAATACCTTTTTTATTCATTTATTAACTCTACTAGAACCATGATCTACTTTGTAATGATGATGATAAAATGTACTGTTATGATGACACGAGTCACGTGACAATGAAATGGTGTGATATAACACACTATTGGAAAGGGATCTCTGAGCCTTTTCCGAAAGTGTTTTACATCACAGCATATTATTGCATCATTGACAAACTCATGAAATAAACTGCAGTGGTCTTGAATCCACACACCAGACTGAGCCGGATTATCATGGAACTTCTGGTCTCAGAGGTTATAAGTAAACTTAATTCAATTACTTTTCAAGGGAAGTACTAAAAAAGCCAGTACTTTTCAATTTAAGCACCTCTTAAGGAAGGGGTCGAAATTCAAGGACTTGTTATTTGAGTGGGAACCCTGACCTACATTGTTCACTTGAGAGGTGTCTCATCCCAGGTTACCTGGTCCTATTAAATCAGAAAATCAGAACTTGTCTACCAAAGTAAATAAGCACTCCTACACAATCTTGGCGTGACATGCAGAAGCTTGCGGTCCATTTCTTTTTCTAATAAGAATATAGCAGCTGCAGGTAGAGACTTCAATATTGTTTCTGTTAAGTGTCCTATTCTTCACATGCATTTTGATTTTTGCAAGATTTTACAACACTTTCTTTCCACTGCTAAAATACCTAATGGGATTATCACATGTTGTGCGCAACAATTTTTCCCAGGGTGTCAACCTTCCGAATATAGTCAGAAATATATTTTTTATATTTGACCCATTTCTCATAACTACTCTTATTTGAATTTTATTTGAAGCTAAACCCTTAAAACACTGTGTTATAACAGCTGTTCTCACATAAGGTTCCATTCAACAGTTTTCCAGGCATTTCCAAAAATGACATGCCATGCACTTGTTGAAATGTGAATATAGCCAAACAGAGTTGTCTAACCCAAAGCCACCAGTCAAATTCTGCAAAGAATTTGAAGCTGTTATGGTCTGGAAACAGTCTAGCTCTTAAATAATCCATCACTTATGTTCAATTCAATCGTCTGGAATATTTCAGTTGGATGGAAAGGCAAACCTATGGTTTGATTTTCCGACCAACTGTAATACTCAAGACAACTGAATCTAAAAGTACCACAAACATTCGAAGATTTACACAAGAAATGTTTCTCAATCAGGAATTGATTTGACCGAATCTTTAATGATATAACAATATGTTTGACATGTTTGTAAACGAAATACTTATGAAGACTCACCACAGCTGTAGTTTTATGATTATGCCTCTAATTCCATGAATTATGCTATATCTTAATGTTTTCCAAGGAAAAATAAATTTATTGACTAGAAAATATAATATCTAACTGGAGCATCTTTGTGAATAAAGAGATATCACATTAAATCAACCTTAGTCTATGAACAAACATAATGAAAAGTGGGTAAACAAACAGCCCCAAATTCCTTACAGAATTAGATTGGTGGCCTGAGATTTTGGTCTAACCCATGACATATATTACATTTTCTAAATCCACTAAAAACAGTGCATGTCATCTGATAAAAGTCGAAATATACAAAATGTTTTGTGAGAGAAATAATTCGCTGTCCAATAAAAAGCTGCAACTTGAAAGTTTGCATGTAAAAATACTAAAACTAGCCATTTTCTGAAACATAGTAGCCTCAAAAGAAGTATTTTTCCACTGTCTCCACGCATCTACGGTCAAAGAACACCATCCCCCTTTCTAGAAAATGAAAAAAAAAAAATTTCCATCTCATTTTTTTAGCTTCTCATATCCCAACAACAACTCTGTAATGAAAGTGTCAATGACACTGTAGTTCAACTTGACAAACTTGAACTTGGTAAGCAGGGTTCATACACTTCTAAGGGAGAAAAATTCCATAACTTTTCCAAAACTTTTCAAGGACTTTCCACACATTTTCAAGACCACCAGCAAGAAACTTTCCATACCTTTTCCATACCCCAGTGTCCATAAAATTTCGGCTTTTAAAACATCAGACTTGCCAACAGAAGATATTGGATGCGTCACTATTATTATTGCTTGCGCATTCCGATTTTTTCGTTTGATAGCTCATAAAAGAATTGATTGTAGCAACACTGTTTTTCTTGGATGCAGTTGCCTCCAAATGTTTTTTTTCCGTTCGAGTGACTGACAAGTGCAGCTTCTCCAATATTGGCAATGTGAATCGATTTCACACATGGAATGCATCTGGCTTTCAGTTTATTAACATCTTTTTGTATCCAGCCACAAAACTTTGATTCCGATAGCCACTTTTCTCTGAAGATGCAATTGCCAGGCATGTTTCGCGATATATTTACAGATTTGCAAAAATGAGGTGATCCGCCGGTGTTTCTAAAGTGTCTTGATACTGTACATCTGCCGGTGTTCCTAAAATGTCCCGATAAATGCAAATAAAGACCGGCCAAATAGCAGACGTTCATGAATTCCAACGACGCATCGAGATATTCAATTTTTTTCGAAACAGTATTCGGATTTTCGAAACAAATGATCAATTCCATAACTTTTCCATACACACCTCTTCTGTGTTCAGTTTTCTCCAAGACTTTTCCAAACCAGCTCAAAAAAGGTGCCGTTTTCCAGCCTTTTCCAGGGTATGGAAAATTATTTTCTAATTTCCAAAACTTTTCCAGGATTCCAGACCCGCGTGCGAACCCTGGTAAGTTATAAGTGAAATGGCAAAATTGAAGATCATTGGTACCAATGTTATTTGGCAAAATTCAACACAACAGCATTGTGTGTGCACAACGTTAGAGTACTCCATGCATTTTTAAAAGTAAACTGTAAGACTGGGTTCATTGAAGGTCATTACCAGTGGCAACATTTTCTGATGGAAATCGAAGAAAATCGATAGCTCCCATCTAGAGGTGACCCCAAACAAGCATAGAAAGTTTCAATATCTGATCATAAATGTGCCCTGTAGGGCATGCCAAAGGAATATATTGATGCCTGACTAAAAACATTGTTCTAAAAATGTTACCAGCGGCAACATTTTTTAATGGAAATGAAAGAAAATCGATAGCTCCCATCTAGAGCTCACCCCAAACAAGCATACCAAGTTTCAAAGTGATCTAATAATAAATGTGCCCATCAGGGTGTGCCAAGGGGAAATTTTGATGCATAACTGCACTAAGTTCATCAAAGGTCATTGCCAGCGGCAACATTTCTTGGCAAATATCAATGAAAATCAATAGCTCCCATCTAGAGGTAACCCCAAACAAGCATACCAAGTTTCAAACTGATCTGAGCAAAAATGTGCCCTGTACGGCATGCCATAGGAATATATTGATGCCTGACTAAACTAAGTTCAAAGGTCATTGTCAGTGGCAACATTTTTTAACGAAAATGGAAGAAAATCGATATCTCCCATCTAGAGGTAACCCCAAACAAGCATGCCAGGTTTCAAAGCAATCCGATCATAAATGTGCCCTGTAGGGTGTGCCAAAGGGAAATATTGAGGTCTGACTTGTCACTAAACTAAGTTCTAAGAACAGTGGCCGTGGCAACATTTTTTGCCAGAAATTGAAGAAAAGCGATAGCTCCCATCTAGAGCTCACCCCAAACAAGCATACCAAGTTTCAAAGTGATCCAATAATAAATGTGCCTTGCAGGGTGTGCCAAGGGGAAATTTTGATGCGTAACTGCACTAAGCTCATCAAAGGTTGTTGCCAGTGGCAACATTTCTTGGCAGATATCAAAGAAAATTGATAGCTGCCATCTAGAGGTAACCCCAAACAAGCATACCAAGTTTCAAACCGATTTGATCAAAAATATGCCCTGTACAGCGTGCCAAAGGAATATATCGATGCCTGACTAAACTAAGTTCAAAGGTCGTTGCCAGCGGCAACATTTTTTGCCTGAAATGGAAGAAAATCGATAGCTCCCATCTAGAGGTAGACCCAAACAAGCAATCTGATCATAAATGTGCCCTGTAGGGTGTGCCAAAGGGAAATATTGAGGTCTGACTAAACCAAGTTCTAAGAACGTTGGCCGCGGCAACATTTTTTAACAGGAATTGAAGAAAATCGATAGCTCCCATCTAGAGGTCACCCCAAACAAGCATACCAAGTTTCAAAGCGATCTGATCATAAATGCGACCTGTGAGGTGTGCCAAAGGAAATTGTGGACATAAGTACATACGTACGTATGTCCAGATGTATGTCGACGGACGAGAAGTGATTGCAATAGCACAGCTTGACTTTGTTAAGTTGAGCTAAAAATCATATAAAAAACAATACCCAATTTTTCAGTCACTGTTTCCCATCATTCCATGACAATTTACATCATCCATCAGGCTCCAACACAGCATTTAAAACTTTTGACGTCTATTGTCATATGAAGAGCTAATGCTATCATATACCTGTTATTAAAAATACACATCCGCTTTACATGGCATTAAATTCAATGCATGCTTTCTATTTAAAATTTTTATATTGTGCAAAATTGTGAAGTGGAACATTAAAAAAAAGTATATGTTTTTCTGGAGTTTTTTAAAATATGGAAGCAGAAAT
The DNA here is from genome assembly GCA_031216915.1 of Pictodentalium vernedei. Lineage (NCBI taxonomy): Eukaryota > Metazoa > Mollusca > Scaphopoda > Dentaliida > Dentaliidae > Pictodentalium > Pictodentalium vernedei. The sequence goes on from CM062296.1 coordinate 665,800,677, forward strand.
ACATACAAAAGTTCATTACAAAGCATAATTGCCCAGAGATGGACCTGGAATTTATGACATCTAGAATTAAAAATCTCCTTACATCCCAGAATCTGAAACAGATCAGTTTGTAACATACTCATTGGAAAGGAAATATTGTCTTTTCTAATTTTTAGCTTGTACCCAAAACTGTAGAGCTCAACCCTGAAAAAAATAAAACAAGAAATTGGAAGTGGAAATCTAAAGGGCTATAAAAAGGAAGACAAGAACTTATAACTACCTTCTCCTTATTGACAGCTTTGATTGCCCATCGAACACCAGTTTCTTTATGGGTTCCAGCATATACTTTACCGAATGCTCCTTCACCAAGTTTTTCATTTGTCTCATAATAATCATTCAACATAGAGTCATCGTCCAGTCTTGTATGAGGAACTGATTTTTGTTCTGCACTACCCTTCCGTGCTGTGGACATCTTGAATTATTATGGTTTCATTTGTGTAAAATGTGCTGTAATTCCAAAGTCAAATCTGAAAGGCATAGATAATGAAAAAATTAAATGCCACTGTCACACTCATACAAACATACAAGAAAATATCCGCAGAGCTGATACTCCCCAAATATGAGCCCAAGGGTAAGGCATGACAGTGATAGTTTGTAAAATACTCGAGATAAACTCGAGCAAGTGCAACTGTCAAATTTAAGTAAAAATAAATTGTATACAGGCCTGTAAATGCATTTTTGAGCAAGGTGAACGATCTATGACCTTGAAGTTATAACACTAGGTAAAAGTCATGACACAAGCGATTCAAGAGCAAGTGCAATATGAAGCATGAACGACACGCTGCGGTCATGAGCAACTATTAAGTGAAGAACAAGATCTGTCCTTTGAGTCAAAACACAAGAATGGTCTCTGACCTTGACTTTAGACTTAAGGTCATGATACACACTTGAGTGAAAAGAAAAACTCTGTGGAGTATGAACAACATCAGTCCAATGAGAAATGTTTTATGGACCAGACAACATTAGAATTGGAAAACAAACAAAAGAACTGTCTCAGATATTTTCTATTGTAAAAAGGTACAATATTTCCAATCTGAAGAACCATCAGATTCGATTCATTCCATTTTTGTCAATCATCATTTTCATGAAGAATGGACATGAATACAAAAGCATTTTTGGGGGTTTGCATTGTTTAGACCCATAGTATATAAGATTTTTTGCAAGTGCCCTTTGAACTCCTAATACACAATATGAGAGAGAGTAGTTGTACTCAGAAAATTTACTCTGCTGAACAACTGTCCTGCCTGTCTGTTTTCTTTTCAGGACTTTGCATTTCAACATCTTTAAATGAAAGTGTCAATGACACTGTAGCTTAACTTGACTGTGTGTTGTGTTTGATGAAAAGGATAATGTTCAATGTTTATGAAAGGATTATGAAATACGACAAGAATTGTGACAATTGAGAATATGTTAATTTCTGTTCCCTGTCTGCTATGTTTTCAATAAAAATAATTTGAGGTGTAGACTGTACTAAAGAATTGACAGGTGGGTTAATTTGGCCCTCACAGTTAATGTATGCCAACCAAAATTACCAAGTTAGAGCGAAATTATTCCAAAATGAGTCATCCTATCAAGTTACAATGAAATCCATTCATAAATATGACCTGTAGACTGTGCTAAAGGTTTTTGGGCTTCAGGCCTGTGTAGCCATCAAAAGGGGACATCTAGACATTATACTGAGACATCCTACAACAATGGAATCCCTTCATAAATACGTCCTGTAGTCTGTGCTAAAGGTTTTGGGCTCGGGCAGCTGTCACGGTTGAACAATCACGACCAAAAGGGGGCGTTCTCATCTAAACATTAGCTGGAGTCATCCTACCAAGTTACAATGAAATCCCTTCATAAATACGACCTGTAGACTGTGCTAAAGGTTTTCAGGTTTTGGGCTCAGCAGCCATCACGGTTGACAGATCGCGACCAAATGGGGAAGTTCTCATCTAGACATCATACAGAGACATCCTACCAAGTTACAACGAAATCCCTCCATATTAAATATGACCTGTAGATTGTGCTAAAAGTTTTGGGGTTTCGAGCTTGGGCAGCCGTCACAGTTGACAGATCATGACCAAAAGGGGATGTTCTCAACTAGACATTATACAGAGTCATCCTACCAAGTTACAATGAAATCCCTTCATAAATACGACCTGTAGACTGTACTAAAAGATTTTCAGGTTTTGGGCTCGGGCAGCCATCATGGTTGACCGATCGCGATCAAAAGGGGACGTTCTCATCTAGACATGACCTCAAACCTGCATATGAAAATGTTGTGACGATCAGACAAGAACTATGGGGTGTAGCCGTGCTAAAGGAAAATGTGAACAGACTCACAGACTAACAGACTTCGCACACATGATGGCAATAGCTTATCTTGACTTTGTCAAGTTAAGCTAAAAATTGAGCACAAATTTTGTAGATCAAAATCTGTCTCGGAAGTAACGTGGGATGTGTTCTGATCATCTACCGTTATGTAATTTGGCAAATTTGTTGAGGATAAATCATTTGAGGAACTGAAGCACATGTTTTGAAAAAACTTAAGTTTAGACTCAAGATTCCGGATTTAAGTTCAATTTGGGAATCAGCCATGATTTTCACTGAAATCCATATCTTAAAAAAAACTCAAGTGAAAACTTAACCGAGTTCAACGTTTCCACCACTTTTCAGATAAATGTTGCTAGTTCCTTGATTTAAGCCAACTTGTAAGCATCTCCTGCTGTATGTATTTATTTAATGAAAGAAAATACACCAGTCGGTTAACAAAAATAATACTGATTAACAAAAGAAATATGGGGGATCAATAAAAATTTAATCCTCCAGATTAAGTGTTACTGAACCTCCCAACAAAAGCATATTAATTTATTTATTGGAGTTAAGGTCACATTCAGCATCTATGGCTATCTCCTGACCACAATAGAGGTGGATATTCAAATTTAGCTGGCATTCACACAGTTAACCAAGGGCATTATCAAAATGTCTACTGTATACATATGCAGAATGTTATCTTCATACATCAACCTTTCAAAGAAAAAGTTCTCAATCAAAGATATGTATTGTTCCACCTGTCACAGTAGGTAGTCTTATCTGTAACACAGAAGATCACACACAATACAGGATTTGAGATCAATGATTATTTTATAAAACTGACTCAAATTTCAACCACATATCAATGTAGAGTATGCAATATACTGCAGCCCAAGGTTATTTTTTTATAACTTATTGATTTTTAAGGTCTCCTTAACCCTTTACCAAATGCACAAGTTATCAAAATTTGTTATCAATCTGTTTGAAACACACAAGACTATGGCTTTTGTATGGTTTCTTTTTCTTTTTTTTTTTCTTATTTTCCTTCAGTCTTCCACCACTTACTTATCCACTTGATCACGCTAAAATGAAGGTTCCCAACTCGCTGCTTTTTGGCATATGTTTACAGACAGACGTCACTGGTACTCAGCAATCTATGTTTTTCAGACTCTTGGGGCACTGGGTGTTGTGAAATGCTGTGCAAGGTTTTTACAGTCTCTAATTCTGTGATAACAGTAAATCATCCCAAAGAATTAACTTTTATATTTACATACACCGGAAATAACTGTAAATAATCAAATTACAGCAAGCTGGAGACAGCTATCACATATTAAATTTTTATCTATTGTTTTAATCTGTTTCAAATTCATTCTCAAACCAAGTTGAAAGAAACCCTTTGCTTTGTAAGGCAGTTTTATACATTATTCAGGTCTGTCTTATGACAAAAGATAACTTCAAATTCTAAGGGGTGGGGAGGCCTTTTTCCATTGTATCTTACGTAAAAGGTTAAGACTTTGAGGGTCATTTGCCCATTTCCTACACTATTGCTTTCCAACACAGTACTTCATAGCCAAGTCAAAGAGCACTAAGTTTTTTCATCATTTAAAAATTTCACGGTTATAGAATAGCTATTAAATATACACCAAGAGCAATTTCAGTATACATTCTTATTTGTCGAAAGTCTATGTTGAGAACGAAAAATCTGTCATCTTATTTCTTTTGAGGTAAATAGCAGATGAATGAAGCAGATTGTTTGCCCAATATGAGCAGGCCTAAAAGCTTCTTCCTGAAGGAGCTGGATTAATCAACTAACCATGACAAATGCTGTCATCAACAGTTTTCTTTATTTTTAGAGTCATGGACGAATTTCTACAACAATGGTATGTATCATTAACCTGTGGGTTGAAAGACAGTTAATGTTGAAGAACAAAAAAAACAATGCCAGGGTGGACTATTCTGACACCAATATGCAAAAAATAAGCAGTGAGATACAACACTGACAACAGACAACAGTGTTGAGTAATGTTTGATAGCCACATGACGTAATCTTCGGAGTCATCTGACTTTGGGTTAATAATGAGGACCAGACTCCAAATGTTCACCGAGTCAGAAATTGAACACCAAAATATGAAAATAAAACATACTTCTCACGTGTGACAGATCAGTAAGTGGTCAGTGAAAAATTTGATTCTGATATCAAAGCATGGAGACAGTTGAAAAGTTTATCCTAACCCCTGATTGCAATGTGCAATGCAAGGATAATCAGAATGAAAATATCATGCACATCCATTTCTGTTTCAATTTGATAGAAAAATGTATATCGGACATATAAGGGGAGCTAATTATACTTATACAGGCAAGCGAGTCCATATTATTAATTTCTTCAGAATTGTCAGCAGCATTTGCAATATAAGCCATTCCTGGTGATGATGGTAATTAAAACATAATAATCCCCAAAACTGCCTTTAAAAACGAAACAATGCCGAATTATTAATTAATGTTATTGTCCCTGTCACCATGTATTCACATGTTAAAATCAATATTTTTTGAAGGCAAGGCCTCGATTTGTTCACAGAAAATTGATTAGCAACTTTCTTGTAGCCTTGGATTCAGATCCCAAAGGGATCTGGCCACCTGTCATGAAATGACAAGCTCTTTCGAGAGGGGTCTGGGGGGTTTCTCGCCCAAGAAAATTCACAACCCACAAATCAGAAGAGATATCGTGAAATTAAAAAATGCTAATCAATTCCAGCTATTGCATGGCTGCTCGTAATATTTGCTTTGCATTTTGCGATTTGAAATCAAACAAACTGAGGCCTGAATGTGTATTCTCCCTCACCGTGAACATTCAATGGGGTTCAGCTCTACATATTTTGACGTTCAATCTTTATGTTATATTGGGTATACAATGTGGTCGAATAATCTACTAGCATTTGACAATGATGACCAATTAGTCGATTTTGAAAACTGATAGGTGTGCATGTGGTAGCTCTAGCTCTTGGTGTGCATTGATTGAAAATGTGCACCACACCACCATGTAGAGATGGACAATACACCAAAAACCATAGCGAACGAATCACTGAATACCGAAACTGTCTGAATTTTCAAATTTTCCTACATTCACAATTTATAAGGCCCTGTTGAGGCTTGATAGCAACTGAAGGATTTATTTTCATGAAAGTAGTGCCTGATTTTTTTTTTAGTTTTGTTACCCCTCACGGGTCTGGGCTTTTGTCCGGAATTCTCATTAGACTACAACCTGCACATGTACTGAGCTGCTTAGCAGTGATTTTTAGCATCTTGGCCGCCTGTTCAGCTGAAAGCATTGTTAGAAGTTTGTGATAAAAAAATAATGACTGTTTTAACACAATAAGACATCTTAGAAGGTAATGAAATTTTTACTTTTTGCCTAAAAACATGGTGAGGACCCCTTACTGAAACAAGCTGTTCCAAATTGATGGGGCACAAGCTGTGTTTTGTAGTGATGAGGCAATTCATAAGTACACAATAGGCCATCAGCCAATAAACACCCATCGATTGACAATCAGTAGTCATGGGTGTGGGATGGTTACACGTAAACAAATTGTTGAGATGTTAAATTCTTGGGAATAATCATGCATTAAAGGTGGAAACCCTGGCACAATGATCACCGAAATACAATAGCCTTTGTTTGGACTTGTGTAGAGACAACATAATGTCTGATCTTTGCAGAAAATATGAAACAAAAGTGTCAAAGCGTCTCGGATATACAGTTCGTCTAAATCTCATAATTTATGCACAAGAAAAAAACCTGTATATGTTATTTATCTTATGTTTCTACACGTCCATACCAAAAATTATTGAAATCGGAAATGCCGTTTAGAAGTTCTAGGCAGAAAACTAATTACACGCAATTTTCAACAAAAATGGCCACAGTTGGCCATTTTGAATTTTTTGTTTTCGAAAAAAATTGCCATACATCATTTTACATAATGCCTGATCAATCTGAAAATTTGAAACAAAAGATCCAAAGTGTCTCTTTGATACAGGTGGTAACAGGACAGACAGACAAACAGATGGAAAGAGTGCAATCCATAAGTCTCTTCACACTAACCCTTGGGGGACTAATAAAACTGTAGTGATGTCGGATATGTTAGTACTGTTTCATTTTATTCTGCCGTGATTCTGGTTTATCAAATATTATGTATGCAAGATGGCAGCACCCATTAGTAAAATAAATGTGTTCCTCATCAATAATTAAATAATTAATTAAAGCCCTCAACATTGATAACAAACACCACTAAAACCATTGTTAGGATTGGGGGTGTTTAAATGGTACATTGCCTACCATTAACCATCAATTATACATAAAACACTGACCATCTAACATCGGGATCGACAATTAGCCAATTTTGTATCCAAAACATTGGTGTTCGGATGACAGGTCATTTATCCTATTGGCTTATCAATAGTGTTTTAGAGGCAGAAATTGTTAATGAAAGTGTCAATGACACTGTAGCTTAACTTGACTGTGTGTTGTGTTTCATGAAAAGGATAATGTTCAATGTTTATGAAAGGATTATGAAACAAGACAAGAATTGTGATAATTGAGAATATGTTGATTTCTGTTCCCTGTATGTTTTCAATAAAAATAATTTGAGGTGTAGACTGTACTAAAGAATTGAGGGGTGGGTTAATGTGACCCTCACAGTTAATGTATGTCAACCAAAGTTACCAAGTTACAGTGAAATTATTCCAAAACAAGTCATCCTATCAGGTTACAATGAAATCCCTTCATAAATATGGCATGTAGACTGTGTTAATGGTTTTCGAGCTTTGGGCCAGTGTAGCCATCATGGTTGACCGATCGCAACCAAAAGGGGACATCCTCATCTAAACATTATACTGAGTCATCCTACCAGGTTACACTGAAATCCCTTCATAAATACGACCTGTAGTGTGTGCTAAAGGTTTTTTGGTTTTGGGCTCGGGCAGCCGTCATGGTTGAATGACTGCGACCAAAAGGGGACGTTCTCATCTAAACATTATCTGGAGTCATCCTACCAAGTTACAATGAAATCCCTTCAAAAATAAGAACAGTAGACTGTACTAAAGGTTTTTAGGCTTCGGGCCCCTGCAGCCATCATGGTTGACAAATCATGACCAAAAGGGGACGTTCTCATGTAGACTTTATATGGAGTCATCCTACCAAGTTACAATGAAATCCCTCCATAAACACGACCTCTAGACTGTGCTAAAGATTTTTGTGTTTTGGGTTGGGGCAGCCGTCATGGTTGACAGATTGCGACCAAATGGGGCAGTTCTCATCTAGACATCATACGGAGTCACCCTACCAAGTTACAATAAAATCCCTTCATAAATACAACCTGTAGACTGTACTCAAGGTTTTCGGGTTTTGGGCTCGGGCAGCCATAATGATTGATCGATCGCGACCAAAAGGAGACATTCTAATCTAGACATGACCTCAAACCTGCATATGAAATTTTAACCCTGCTTGTGTGGAGTTAGTATGTTGGGGAGCTGACAGTTGCTCGCCGTTGCTCGGTGGTTCTCTCCGGGTACTCCGGCTTCATCCACCCATAAAACTGTTGTGGTCATGATTAGCCATTGTGCAGAAATATGTGACCTTAAACACCAATAAATAAATAAATACATAATAGCTTATTTTGGACTTTCTGAAGTTAAGCTAAAAATCAATAGACCCCATCTAGAGGTCACCCTGAACATGCATACCAAGTTTCAAAGCAATCTATTCATAAATATGCCCTATAGGGCATGCCAAATGAATATGTTGATGCACAAATGCACCAAGTTCAAAGGCCTTTGCTATGTTTTTTTGACAAACTTGAAACAAGTTTCAAAGCAATCCATTCATAAATGTGCCTTGTAGGGCATGCCAAAGGAATATGTTGATACAACTGCATTAATTTTAAAGGGCATTGCAGATGACATTTTTTGACAGAAATAGAAGAAAATTGATAGCTCACACCTAGATCATACCCCAAGCATGCATACCAAGTTTCAAAACAACCTGATAATTAATGCACCCTCTGAATGTGTGCCAAAGGAACATGTTAATGCACTAATTTTGAAGGTTGTTGCTAGTGGCAATTTTCTTTTTCCCTTTTTTGATGGAAATGAAAATGAAATGGCAAAGTTGAAAATCTTTGGCTGCCATGAGAAAAATACAGCAACACCAAAGCATGTGTCACAGCCAACCACTACCAATTCAGTAGAGTGCACACTGCAGAGCATGCCAAAGAAAAACATTGATGCAAAAATGGCCAAGTTCAAAGATCATTGCTAACAACAACGTTTCTTGATGGAAATGAAAGAAAATCAATAGCTTGCATCTCAGGGTTGCCCCAAACAGCACACCAAGTTTCAAAGCAATCAGATCATAAATGTGATGTGTGCGAGTGCCAAAGGAAATTGTTGACTCACAAAAGGGCAAAGTTGAAGGTCATTACTTACAGTACCTTTTTTGACCGGAATGAAAGAAGCTCCCATCTCGAGGTCAACCCAGAAAACAAAACAAATTTCAAAGCGATCCATTCATGAATATACCTTGTAGGGTGTGCCAAAGGAAATAAAAGTGTCAATGACACTGTATCTTAACTTGTGTGTTGTGTTTGATGAAAAGGATAATGTTCAATGTTTATGAAAGGATTATGAAATAAGACAAGAATTGTGATAATTGGGAATATGTTCATTTCTGTTCCCTGTACCCTATGTTTTTGATAAAAAATACTATGAGGTGTACACAGTACTAAAGAGCTGAGGGGTGGGTTAATATGACCTCACAGTTAATGTATGTGGCCCTCACAGTTAACGTATATCAACGAAAGTTACCAAGTTACAGTGAAATTATTCCAAAACGAGTCATCCTATCAAGTTACATTGAAATCCCTTCACAAATATGGCCTGTAGACTGTGCTAAAGGTTTTCAGGCTTCGGGCCCCTGTAGCCATTAGTTTCCCAATTGTGTCTAAAGGTGACGTTCTCATCTAGACATTATATGAAGTCAACCTACCAAGTTACAATGAAATCCCTTCATAAATATGACCTGTAGACTGTGCTAAAGGTTTTTGGGCTTTGGGATCGGGAAGCCACCATGGTTGAATGATCGCAACCAAAAGGGGAATTCTCATCTGGGCATCATCTGGAGTGATCCTACGAAGTTACAATGAAATCCCTTCATAAATATGACCTGTAGACTGTGCTCAAGGTTTTCAGGCTTCGGGCCCCTGAAACTGTCACAGTTGACCAATCACGACCAAAAGGGGATGTCATCACCTAGGCATTATATGGAGTCAAACTAACAGGTTACAATGAAATCCTTCCATAAATATGACCTATAGACTATGCTAAAGGTTTTGGGGTTTCGGGCTCGGGCAGCCATCAAGGCAGAATGATCGCGACCAAAAGGGGACGTTCTCATCTAGACATTATTTGGAGTCATCCTACCAAGGTACAATGAAATCCCTTCATAAATATCACCTGTAGACTGTGCTAAAGGTTTTCGGGCTTCAGGCCCCTGTAGCCATCACAGTTGCCTAATGGTGTCCAAAAGGGGCTGTTCTCATCTAGACATTATATGAAGTCAACCTACCACGTTACAATGAAATCCCTTCATAAATATGAACTGAAGACTGTGCTAAAGGTTTTGGGCTCGGGCAGCCATCAAGGCTGAATGATCTCAACCAAAAGGGGACGTTCTCATCTAGTCATTATTTAGAGTCATCCTACCAAGGCACAATGAAATCCCTTCATAAATATCACCTGCAGACTGTGCTAAAGGTTTTCGGGCTTTGGGCTTGGACAGCCATCATGGTTGAATGATCGCAACCAAAAGGGGACATTCTCATCTGTGCATCATCTGGAGTGATCCTACGAAGTTACAATGAAATCCCTTCATAAATATGATCTGTAGACTGTGCTCAAGATTTTCAGGCTTCGGGCACCTGTAGCAATCACAGCTGACCAATCACGACCAAAAGGGGATGTCATCATCTAGGCATTATATGGAGTCAACCTAACAAGTTACAATTAAATCCTTCAAAAAATACGACCTATAGACTATGCTAAAGGTTTTTTGGGCCCGGGCAGCCATCAAGGCTGAATGATCGCGACCAAAAGGGGACGTTCTCATCTAGACATTATTTGAAGTCATCCTACAAGGCTACAATGAAAGCCCTTCCATAATTATGACCTGTAGACTGTTCTAAAGGTTTTCGGGCTTCGGGCCCCTGTAGCTGTCACAGTTGCCCAATCGTGTCTAAAAGGGGGACGTTCTCATCTAGACATTATATGAAGTCAAACCTACCAAGTTACAATGAAATCCCTTCATAAATATGACCTGTAGACTGTGCTAAAGGAATTCAGGCTTCGGGCTCGGGCAGCCATAATGGTTGAATGATCGCAACCAAAAGGGGACATTCTCATCTGGGCATCATCGGGAGTGATCCTATGAAGTTACAATGAAATCTTTTTATAAATATGACCTGTAGACTGTGCTCAAGATTTTTGGGCTTCAGGCACCTGTAGCCATCACAGTTGACCAATCACGACCAAAAGGGGATGTCATCATCTAGGCATTATATGGAGTCAACCTAACAAGTTACAATGAAATCCTTCCATAAATACGACCTATAGACTATGCTAAAGGTCTTTGGCTCGGGCAGCCATAAAGGCTGAATGATCACATCCCAAAGGGAATGTTCTCATCTAGTCATTATTTAGAGTCATCCTACCAAGGCACAATGAAATCCCTTCATAAATATCACCTGTAGACTGTGCTAAAGGGTTTCGGGCTTTGGGCTTGGACAGCCATCATGGTTGAATGATCGCAACCAAAAGGGGACATTCTCATCTGTGCATCATCTGGAGTGATCCTACGAAGTTACAATGAAATCCCTTCATAAATATGATCTGTAGACTGTGCTCAAGATTTTCAGGCTTCGGGCACCTGTAGCAATCACAGCTGACCAATCACGACCAAAAGGGGATGTCATCATCTAGGCATTATATGGAGTCAACCTAACAAGTTACAATTAAATCCTTCAAAAAATACGACCTATAGACTATGCTAAAGGTTTTTTGGGCCCGGGCAGCCATCAAGGCTGAATGATCGCAACCAAAAGGGGACGTTCTCATCTAGACATTATTTGAAGTCATCCTACAAGGCTACAATGAAAGCCCTTCCATAATTATGACCTGTAGACTGTTCTAAAGGTTTTCGGGCTTCGGGCCCCTGTAGCTGTCACAGTTGCCCAATCGTGTCTAAAAGGGGGACGTTCTCATCTAGACATTATATGAAGTCAAACCTACCAAGTTACAATGAAATCCCTTCATAAATATGACCTGTAGACTGTGCTAAAGGAATTCAGGCTTCGGGCTCGGGCAGCCATAATGGTTGAATGATCGCAACCAAAAGGGGACATTCTCATCTGGGCATCATCGGGAGTGATCCTATGAAGTTACAATGAAATCTTTTTATAAATATGACCTGTAGACTGTGCTCAAGATTTTTGGGCTTCAGGCACCTGTAGCCATCACAGTTGACCAATCACGACCAAAAGGGGATGTCATCATCTAGGCATTATATGGAGTCAACCTAACAAGTTACAATGAAATCCTTCCATAAATACGACCTATAGACTATGCTAAAGGTCTTTGGCTCGGGCAGCCATAAAGGCTGAATGATCACATCCCAAAGGGAATGTTCTCATCTAGTCATTATTTAGAGTCATCCTACCAAGGCACAATGAAATCCCTTCATAAATATCACCTGTAGACTGTGCTAAAGGTTTTCGGGCTTTGGGCTTGGACAGCCATCATGGTTGAATGATCGCAACCAAAAGGGGACATTCTCATCTGTGCATCATCTGGAGTGATCCTACGAAGTTACAATGAAATCCCTTCATAAATATGATCTGTAGACTGTGCTCAAGATTTTCAGGCTTCGGGCACCTGTAGCAATCACAGCTGACCAATCACGACCAAAAGGGGATGTCATCATCTAGGCATTATATGGAGTCAACCTAACAAGTTACAATTAAATCCTTCAAAAAATACGACCTATAGACTATGCTAAAGGTTTTTTGGGCCCGGGCAGCCATCAAGGCTGAATGATCGCGACCAAAAGGGGACGTTCTCATCTAGACATTATTTGAAGTCATCCTACAAGGCTACAATGAAAGCCCTTCCATAATTATGACCTGTAGACTGTTCTAAAGGTTTTCGGGCTTCGGGCCCCTGTAGCTGTCACAGTTGCCCAATCGTGTCTAAAAGGGGGACGTTCTCATCTAGACATTATATGAAGTCAAACCTACCAAGTTACAATGAAATCCCTTCATAAATATGACCTGTAGACTGTGCTAAAGGAATTCAGGCTTCGGGCTCGGGCAGCCATAATGGTTGAATGATCGCAACCAAAAGGGGACATTCTCATCTGGGCATCATCGGGAGTGATCCTATGAAGTTACAATGAAATCTTTTTATAAATATGACCTGTAGACTGTGCTCAAGATTTTTGGGCTTCAGGCACCTGTAGCCATCACAGTTGACCAATCACGACCAAAAGGGGATGTCATCATCTAGGCATTATATGGAGTCAACCTAACAAGTTACAATGAAATCCTTCCATAAATACGACCTATAGACTATGCTAAAGGTCTTTGGCTCGGGCAGCCATAAAGGCTGAATGATCACATCCCAAAGGGAATGTTCTCATCTAGACATTATTTGGAGTCATCCTACCAAGCTACAATGAAATCCCTTCATAATTCTGACCTGTAGACTGTTCTAAAGGTTTTTGGGCACCTGTAGCCATCGCAGTTGCCCAATCGTGTTCAAAATGGTACGTTCTCATCCAGACATTATATGAAGTCAACCTACCAAGTTACAATGAAAGCCCTTCATAAATATGACCTGTAGACTGTGCTAAAGGTTTTCGGGCTTGGGCAGCCATCATAGTTGAATGATCGCAACCAAAGGGGGCAATCTCATCTGGGCATCATCTGGAGTGATCCTATGAAGTTACAATGAAATCTCTTCATAAATATGACCTGTAGACTGTGTTCAAGGTTTTCAGGCTACGGGCACCTGTAGCCATCACGGTTGACCAATCATGACCGAAAGGGGATGTCATCATCTAGGCATTATATGGAGTCAACCTAACAGGTTATAATGAAATCCTTCCATATTACCTTTTGCCTATGCTAAAGGTTTCTGGGCTTGGGCACCCATCAAGGCTGAATGATCGCGATCAAAATGGGACGTTCTCATCTAGACATTATTTGGAGTCATCCTACCAAGTTACAATGAAATCCCCTCATAAATATGACCTGTAGACTGTGCTAAAGGTTTTCAGGCTTCGGGCCCTTGTAGCCATCACAGTTGCCCAATCACGTCCAAAAGGGGACTTTCTCATCTAGACATTATATGAAGTCAACTCACCAAGTCACAATGAAATTCCTCAATAAATATGACCTGTAGACTGTACTAAAGGTTTTCGGGTTTTGGGCTCGGGCAGTCATCACAGTTGGCAGATCATGCCTAAAAGGGGAAATTCTCATCTAGACATCATAAGGAGTCATCCTACCAAGTTACAATGAAATCCCTCCATATTAAACATGACCTGCAGACTGCCCAAAAGGGGGACGTTCTCATCTAGGCATTATACAGAGGCATCCTACCAAGCTACAATGAAATCCCTTCATAAATACGACCTGTAGATTGTGCTAATGGTTTTCATGTTTTGGGCTCAGGCAGCCATACCGGTTGACCAATCGCGACCAAAAGGGGACATTCTCATCTAGACATGACCCCAAACCTGCATATGAAATTTCGTGACAATCAGACAAGAACTGCAGAGTGTAGCCCGTGCTAAAGGAAAATGTGAACAGACTCAAAGACTCAGACTCACAGACTAACAGACTTCTGCACACGTGACGGCAAAAGCTTATCTTGACTTTGTCAAGTTAATCTAAAAAACAAGAGTAAAGCACAGCATATGCCCCCTCCAGCATTACCATGAACAGCATACATGTTGTCTGACAAAGAAGACATTACAACACGTGTCAGTAACTATCCATACACATATAAAACAAGTTGGTAAACTGTTACTAAACCAGGCCTGGAAATGAGACGAGTGCGAGTGCGATTGCTCCCATCAGCACCCATGATTTTTATCTTACAGGAGCTAAAAAATGCACTTGTTGAAAAATATTGTGGAGCACTAATATACCGTGAGAGCATATAAATGTGTGTTGTTTTGAGAAAGCAGCAGACTGACCAGTGGCAAGTTACTGTCATAATTCAGCAATTCCTTATACACTTAACCCTTTGAACACTAGTGGTATCTGCCATGCCAGTTCAATGGCAGCGATTAGAAGAGTCCATATACATTATTGGGGGTAGACTAATCAATATTTTCAACGTGCAGCCTTGGGGCTGCACATTGAAAATAGATTGTCTTCCCCACACATTTACTAAACAGACATCCTGTTTAATGACGTTGTGACATTTCATGTTCGTGGCTGGAAAAGTGACCGCTTGGGTTCAAAGGGTTAAGATTTCGGGTGTTTGGTGTTAGTAGTCCCACGAAAATTCATATACTAACATTTTACGGGTGCAATTTAATCTCGTCTCTGATTCTGCGGGAGCTTAAAACTGCACCCGTCAATTTTGTTCATTTCCAGCACTGCTAAACATGAAAAATATATGCAATGAAGTGGTGTTGATGGCAGGCATAAATGGTTCCTGGAAGTCTGCTACCACATTCGGACCAGAACTAATAATAAAATATTTCATAAGAATAACTTGTAGACAAATGTGCTTCAGCTATCCAAGAACAAAGCTAGGAATTCCAAACACTTCAAGATGTAGTGACAGAGCTCACATTGAAAGAGAGTCACACTACTCTTGAATCAACAGAACGCCTACCTGGCAATGGCTCTCTGGTTAGCACATTGGACTTTAATTGAAAAGTCAATGGTTCCGAGTTATTAAATGTGTTGTACTATGCTCTGTACTTAAGAGTGTAGCAAGTCAAAGTTACACTTGCCTTCAACCAATGCTAACCATGCTTATGCTGGGACAGTGAATTGGAGGGTCCCCAAGCTACTCGCATCTGCTCGGTAGTTCTCTCTAGCTTGCTCCACCAATAAAACTGCAACACAGCATGATTACTAACCCCCCCCCCCCCCCCCCCCAAAAAAAAAACAATCTAGTTAGGCACAGTGTTAACCATTTACCCAACGTAATGGCCAAAAACAGACAGACCTATTCTAAACAAGAGGCCTCAAGGGGCCTGAGGGCGCTCACCTGACATGGTAGCCTAAATATCAACCCAGAGAATTGATTTCAACAAGTTGCATCTGCTCGTCCTAAGAAAAGCTTACACCGAATATCCAAAGATTCTGACCAGTGGATCTAAAAAAAAAAGAAGATTTTTAAAGAATATTCCTTATACTGAACTAAGTTAAACTTCGGGCTCCCACAGGGAGCCCATATATGAACCCAGGAACTTGGCTTAACAAAATTGAATCTCACACCCCTAAGGATGCTGCACACCAAATATCAAAACATTCCGACTGCTGGATCTGAAGAAGATTTTTAAAGAGAATTCCTCATTTTGAACTAAGTTACAATTCAAGCTCCCACAGTGAGTCCAAATATGGACCTAGGGACATGGCTTGAACAAACTTGAATCTCACCCCCCTAAGGATGCTGCATATCAAATATCAAAACATTCCAACTGCTGGATCTGAAGAAGATTTTTAAAGAAAATTCCTCATTTTGAACAAAGTTATAATTCGAGCTACCACAGTGAGCCCATATATGAACCCAGGGACTTGGCTTAAACAAACTTGAATGTCCCCCCCCCCCTAAGCATCTTGCATACCCAATATCAAAAGATTCTGCCTGCTGGATCTTGAGAAGAAGATTTTTCAAAGAAATTTGCCTGAAATGCACTAAGTTCATATTCGAGCTTCTATAGTGAGCACAAATATGAATCTAGGGAGCCGATTTGAACAAACTTGAATCAGATCCACCCCACAATGTTGCATACCAAATATCAAAAGATTCTGCCTGCTGAATCTGGAGAAGAAGATTTTTTAAGAAATTTGCCTGAAATGCACTAAGTTCGAATTCAGGCTTCTATACTGAGCCCAAATGTGAATCCAGGGGGCCGATTTGAACAAACTTGAATCAGATCCACCCCACAATGTTGCATACCAAATATCAAAAGAATCTGCCTGCTGGATATGGAGAAGAAGATTTTTGAAGAAATTTGCCTGAAATGCACTAAGTTCGAATTCGGGCTTCTATAGTGAGCCCAACTATGAATCCAGGGGGTCGATTTGAACAAACTTGAATCAGATCCACCCCACAATGTTGCATACCAAATATCAAAAGATTCTGCCTACTGGATCTGGAGAAGAAGATTTTTTAAGAAATTTGCCTGAAATGCACTAAGTTCGAATTCGGGCTTCTATAGTGAGCCCAAATATGAATCCAAGGGGCCGATTTGAACAAACTTGAATCAGATCCACAACACAATGTTGCATACCAAATATCAAAAGATTCTGCCTGCTGGATCTGGAGAAGAAGATTTTTAAGAAATTTGCCTGAAATGCACTAAGTTCGAACTCGGGCTTCTATAGTGAGCCCAAATATGAATCCAGGGACCCGATTTGAACAAACTTGAATCAGATCCACCCCAAAATGTTGCATACCAAATATCAAAAGATTCTGCCTGCTGGATCTGGAGAAGAAGATTTTTTAAGAAATTTGCCTGAAATGCACTAAGTTCAAATTCGAGCTTCTATACTGAGCCCAAATATAAACCCAGGGGGCCGATTTGAACAAACTTGAATCAGATCCACCCCACAATGTGGCATACCAAATATCAAAAGATTCTGCCTGCTGGATCTGGAGAAGAAGAATTTTTAAGAAATTTGCCTGAAATAGTTTGAATGCGGGCTTCTATAGTGAGCCCAAATATGAATCCGGGGGGTCGATTTGAACAAACTTGAATCAGATCCACCCCACAATGTTGCATACCAAATATCAAAAGATTCTGCCTGCTGGATCTGGAGAAGAAGATTTTTGAAGAAATTTGCCTGAAATGCACTAAGTTCGAATTCGAGCTTCTATACTGAGCCCAAATATAAACCCAGGGGGCCGATTTGAACAAGCTTGACTCAGATCCACCCCACCATGCTGCATGCCAAATATCAAAAGATTCTGCCTGCTGGATCTGGAGAAGAAGATTTTTTAAGAAATTTTTGCCTGAAATGCACTCAGTTCGAATTCGGGCTTCTATGGTGAGCCCAAATATAAATCCAGGGAGCCAATTTGAACAAACTTGAATCAGATCCACCCCACAATGTTGCATACCAAATATCAAAAGATTCTGCCTGCTCGATCTGGAGAAGAAAATTTTTTAAGATTGCCTGAAATGCACAAAGTTCTAAATCGGGCTCCTATACTGAGCCCAAATATGAACCCAGGGTGTCGATTTGAACAAACTTGAATCAGATCCACCCTACAATGTTGCATAGCAAATATCAAAAGATTCTGCCTGCTGGATCTGAAGAAGAAGATTTTTTAATGTTTTTCCCATTGCCTACAGTGTTAAAAAGTGCTGACTCAGCACTTTTTCAAAGTCCTCAAAAAAGTACCTTGTGATCAAACCAATAGGGATTTTTTTAATCCATTCTATTCTACTGGATAAAAGTAAGCTTTATACAAAATAAGAATTCTCTGTGCCGTGTAGTTTGGAGATATGGCAGTTTTAAGGTTTTTCCTATTTTTAGCTCCCGAGGTTCCCACGGGGCAATGAGAAAATTTTTTTTTGCATCAATCAACTACTTATGACCCATTATCATCTCATATCAAATTTGGTTCAAATCGACCTCACGGTTCGGAAAATAGAAATCTAAATTTTATAGTAAATTTCCTTTCTTATTATACCTACCACAATTGTTTACTACAGGCTTGCACTACAGTGGAAGTCCCTAACTCGGATAAAATACTCTCTATTTTTGTCTTTCAAAAGCAAGTTGGGAAAGAAAAGTGGTGCAAAAGCACCAATAAAAATAAGCCAAAACTGGGTCGAGTGCAACCGGCGCAGACCCAGTACGGGACGCTCTCTCCCAAGTACAACTCCACGACTTCCGTTGCCAGTGCGCATATACCGTCTCTAAAGACTCATTGTTTTTGAATCCGTAAACGTTAGAGTTATGTGATCAGCAGGGAGGAAAGATTCTTTACCCGTAAAGAAGACGGGAGGGCCTCCATGTAAACAATTGTGGTAGGTATAATAAGAAAGGAAATTTACTATAAAATTTAGATTTCTTATCAACCTACTCACAATTGTTTACTACAGGCTGAATAGACAAAAGGCTGGAGGGAATCGCATAACCAACCCCCACATAACCCTAGTGCACTGGAACCGTGAAGTAGAAGGAAGAGGTCCCGAGGCTTATCAACCATAATGTCGCAATCATTGGTAAAGGACAATGAAAAGAGACATATGAGCCTGTGTGACACACAGACAGAAAAAGGGCAGTAACAGCACAAGGCTGAAACTGACCTTCAAGAAGCCTAATGACTATGGCAGACAACAGCCTGAGCAGAAGAAAGAGGACCCAGGGCAAAAAGGTCCTCCGACTGCTCCTGAAACTGGCGCAAATAAAAGGTGGAGAAAGTAGAAGCATTTCTCCAGTAGGCTGCCTGCATAACATCCGACAACTTGACGGAGTTAGAATAAGCCCAAGAGGAAGACAGTGCCCGCACCTCGTGGGCAGAAATACGATTGGTAATACAGTCGCCAGCTGCTAAACGACTATAAGCCGTACGAATAGCAAGACAAATCCATCGAGAAATGGATTGAGGAGAGATCTTCTGTCGACCCGGAATGAGAGACAGAAAAAAACGTTTTCTGCCCTTCCGTATGAAGCGTGTCCGATCAAGATAAATGCGAATAGCATGGACCGGACAGAGAAAAGGGTGAGTACCCTCAACAGAGGGAAGAGCCCTGATACAGATAGGAGGAGGAGGAGTAGTATCTGGTAACTGATTCTTAGCCAAAAAGGAGCAATCAGTGGTAAAAGTAACACTGTTGGGAGAGCTCCTAAAAAAGGCCGGGTCAACCGAGAGGGCGTGAAGCTCACTAAGCTCTGGCCGAAGCAAATGCCATCAGAAAAGCCGTCTTATATGTGAGAAAATGCATATCCACTTGTGATAAAGGTTCGAACGGCGCCCCCCCCCCCCCCCCCCCCAAGCAAAGCAGCACCCACGAAAGATTCCATCGTGGAGTAAGCTGCAAAGTCTGAGGCCTTTTCAAAGAAAAGTGCCGAACAAGCTTGGAGAGGTAAGGATTAGTGCCGATACGACGCTTCCCCACATAAGAAAAAGTCTCTGAAAGCATAGACCTGTAACCCTTGATGGTAACAGGCTGGAGACCCCGAGAATCAAACAGATATACCAGAAACTCCGCAATCTGTGAAATCGAAGGATTGGCATAATCAACAGAGTGATCAGCACACCAACGACAGAAGACCTTCCATTTAGCTGCATAAGCTAAACCAGTGGAGTGCCTCCTTGAAGAAGAAATGCACTCCACTGCTCGTCTCGAAAAACCTCTACGGAGGAGACAGGACCTGACAAAAGATATGCGTGAAGGCACAATGAAGTCGGGTCGACGTGAAACCTCCTCGGGCGACCTTGACAAAGAAGGTCGCGACGTAGCGGGAGATGTGCCGGAACCGCCGCCATCAGCGAGCGGAGCTGATTGATCCACACCCGCTGAGGCGACAGGGGAGCGATCAGAATGATTCGACAACTGCAGGTTCGAATTTTGGCGAGAACCTGAGGAAGAATCGGAACCGGCGGGAAGGCGTAGCCGACTAGACCGTTCCAATCGAGTGACAGAGCGTCCACGGCAAAAGCCAGAAGATCTGGACACGGGGACACGAAAGTGTCCACCTGATGGTTCCAACGAGTCGCAAAGAGGTCGATGTGGGGACGTCCCCAGAGATCGCAAAGCGACTGGAACACTGCCCTGTGAAGCATCCACTCGGTGGAAATAACCCTGCCCTGTCGGGACAGGGAGTCGGCTAGGACGTTCAGACGACCGGGAATGTGACGAACAACCACTCCGGCGTGAACATCCTGAGCGAGCAGTAGAAGATCCCGAGCTAACTCGTACATCGGAAGCGAGTGCGTGCCGCCCTGGTTCCGAATGTAAGCAACCACCGTCGAATTGTCGGATAGTAGAAGGACCTGGCGATTCGACAGGTGAGGGATCCACTGCCTGAAACTCAGAAGAAGAGCAAGAAGCTCCTTCTGGTTGATGTGTAGAGCTGCTTGATCCTGGTCCCACATCCCGTGTAGGGAAAGACCGAGAGGATCCAACGTCGCACCCCATCCGAGATCGCTGGCATCTGCCGTCAGAACGCGATCAGATGTGGGTAAGTCCAGCGGAACACCCTGCGTAATCCACTGAACATCTGTCCAGGGAAGAAGGTGAGGATACAGAGAGTCCGGAAACGGAAGCACCTGATCCAGAGAATCTACATTCGGCCTCCAATGACTGAGCAGAAAGTGTTGGAGAGGACTGACACGCAGCTGACCTAGAGGAATGAGATCCGTCACCGAACCGCAGAGACCGATCAGCCAGAGAAAACTCCGAGCGGTCGCGGACCTGGACTGGGACAGAGTCAGAGCAAAAGCTAGGAGAATCACAGCCTTGGCCTGGGGAACAGCCACCAAACTGAATTTGGTTTGGAAAGACATCCCCAGATGACAAAACGACTGAGAAGGGACCAGGTCCGACTTCTCCTCGTTGACTCTGAATCCTAGCGACGTGAGCAAGCTCAACAGAGTGGCGACATCCGATTCCAGTAAGGCAGCATTGGAATGCCTCTGGAGGATATCGTCCAGATATGCCGAAGTAGTCACCCTGGACTGTGTGCGATGGAACGCTATCACATGCGACATCAGTCTGGTGAACGCCCAAGGAGCCAGGTTGAGGCCGAAAGGCATGGCCTTGAACAGGTAAACTCGCCCCAGAAAAGCGAACCTGAGATACTTCCGTGACGCCCGATGCATCGGAACGTGGAAGTAAGCATCTCGCAGGTCGATGCTGGCTGCGAAATCTCCCTGGTGAATTGATTGGCGGACCGACCTGAAAGTCTCCATGCTGAACTTGGGAGCAATGATAGACTGGTTCAGGATACTCAGATCGATAACCGGTCGGAGTCGGCCGTCCTTCTTCGGCACCAAGAACAGGCGGGAATAGAAACCCACTGACTGAACGTTCTTGACGACCTCGATCGCCCCCTTTGCCAGGAGATTGGCAATCTCCGTGGACAAAAGTTCCCGACGTAAAACGTCTGAAGGAACTGTGGTTGGAAGAGGCACCCTTGACAGAGTGGGGTGCCATCGGAAGGATATGCGCAGCCCGGACCGAACAACATCTAACACCCATGGATCGGATGTGATGGTGGTCCAATGGTCTGTGAACTCTGCTATCCTTCCTCCAACCTGGGACGAGTCGAGGTGAAGACCTTCATTTCGAGCCCCGACGAGGCCCGCGAGAGGAGAAACCACCTCCTCTGCTAAATGAAGAATCCTGAGACTTCCCTCGATTCTGCCGACCCCTACCTTTACCCCGTGAGTAAGAAGTAGAGGCGGCGGCAGAAGGACCAGCCTTTTGCTTCACAGAGGAAGCAGAAGGGTACTTGTTAGGCTTGGAACGGCCCTTGCCTCCCCGAGAAGGCTGATCAAGCTGACGAAACAGCAGCTGATCTTTGGAATGACGTAGGACGTCATCCCGGACCGTCGACACGGAACCATGGAAAAGTTGCGGACCTGCCAAAGAAGCAGATCGAAGAGTAGCACGCTGCTCCTCGGGAAGGGATCGTCCTGTGTCCAGCACAGCGTCCCTTCGAACTAATTCCAAATTCGCTGTGTTACAGGCATGCGTGTGAGTAAGGTGCATAAGCGCCTTGGACAGCACACGCAAAGGAGCCTGTACCTCGTCAAACTTATCTGGAGGCAGATAAGCAGCCAAAGCTGAGACCACGTGATCTGAGAGAGAAAGCATGCCAAGCATCTCTCTAGATAAGCCCAACGTGAACTCCAGAGTCGTCATTGGAATGACGGCAGACTTGGGCTTGGAAAGCCCGAGGGAAGTGGAGTCCTGATCCAGAACCGTCAAAGCCTTGCAGACTGACGGATTGGCGGAATCGTAGGAACGATAACGCACAGGAGGCAAAAAGGTGTCAACCCTGGTGAAGAACGAAGTCTTCAAAGCCTTGGAATTCAGCTTGGCATCCAATGCTGAAAAAGCTTCAACCACCTGTACCGACTGGCACGGTCGAAGGCGCCCAGAAGCAGGTTGCTCCATAGGCTGTTGGCGCGCGACCGATGATCGCGGCCGGGCTGACACTGTCGGCTGGTTAGCAGGTTTGAGCTCAGGCAGAAACCCAAACACAAAGTCAAGAGCCGCCCCCAAGTCCGAAGACTGCTGGCCCTCGACCTCAAGCATGTCGGACTCCTCCCCAGAGTCGGAAGACACATAGCCCATCGTGGGCAAACCAGCCGACGCCTCCCATGGTGTCGGGACACCAGAGGAATCGGAAACCGGCCTGTTTCCAATCCCGGGAGGCGGCGCCATAGGAGGCGCCTAGAAACCACCCATAGCCTCGCTGGAAGCAACAGGAAGGCTCTTAGAAAGAACCTGAGTGAGTAAGGAGAGGGCCTCCCTAAGCTCACTGCCTGTACCGACCGGTTCGACAGGGGAGCGAACCGGCAAAGTGGCTTCACCTCTGACCCTCTTAACCAGCGAAGGGTCACGATCCTCCAAAACACCCGACGCCGGACGACGGGCGGCAGCCGAAACATCTGAAGGCAGACGTGTATAGGGGTACGAAGCACCCCGAGGATCAATATTGCGAGAACTCATGAGAGTCACCGCGGACCTCTGCGGGGCAGAAGATCCAGGCTGCACAAAAGGCGTTGGTCCCCCAAAACTGGTCGTGTGACCAGAGTGAGTAGACGGAAACGCCACGGAGTTCATAGTGTTTCCACTACGAACATCCGAATCCAAAGACACAACTGTGGTGCTCGACGGCGAAGAGACCACAGCGATGGGCTCGGCCGGCAGCCCCTTCCGACTTCGCCGAGTTGAAGTCAGGGAAGGCTGAGGCCGATATCCCACGTCTACAGTATCGGACAGTCCTGCAGTCCCCTGCAGTGAAAAGCCGAGGCCGGCTGAAACAGACAACGAAGCAGACGGGCCAGCAGCAGTAGTAGATACGTCGAGAGTCGTTGAGGCTGGTGAAAAAGTGGAGAGAGCACACCGGCTCGGCTCCGAAGGAGGAGTCACAACCTTAGTGACAGCCTCAGATGTCGACTGGAGGGTGACCGTAGTCCCGGAACCAGGCATCTCTACACCAGAACACTCAACGGCTCCCGCAGTATCCACCACAGGAAAAGACTGCACATCCCCCACGGAGGAGGAATAACTCTCACCAGACAAAGTCGGCTCGGGAGGCCCCGAACGACCGTGTTCTCCTTTCCCGCGGGAGTGGGAGGCACGGCCACGAGAACGAACGACACGGTTTACTGACGCCCAGGTGGAAGACCATGTTCCACAGACACCACACGGCCGCTCGGCCAAACACCCATTACAGGAGGAACAAGACGAATGTACATCGTCCACATGCTTTGGCAGCAGACATTGCCCACAAGGAATTGTACTGGGCATGATAGAGGTGAGAGGAGCAGAGAAGGTGAGATGAGAAAACAGAACACCCCCAAAGAAGAGAGAAAGGTGACAGAAACAAAGACCCCAGACGGTCGACCGGGAACCACCCAACAGGAAGACTACTCTCAAAAGAAAGAAGAAACACTGTAGGAGTGGTACCCCGCTGACACCTAACTCTAACACAATTAGAAAATTTTGCAAAAAAAGCATTAACAATAATTGTGAAAAAATCTAAGTCCGAACTGCGTGGCACGCGAAATACGCGCGCGACTCGAGAGAGAGCAAATAAATATACATTATGGACATATAACAGAAAAGAGAATATATAAAACACTGTTCCTGAGAATACAAAGGATACACTGTGGTATAATGAATCAGGAATCATCAAACATCGAGCTGGTGGAAACACTGATAAGCGTGCAAAGACATCTCGACACGAAGCGGATTTTAAAAAGAATGAGTCTTTAGAGACGGTATATGCGCACTGGCAACGGAAGTCGTGGAGTTGTACTTGGAAGAGAGCGTCCCGTACTGGGTCTGCGCCGGTTGCACTCGACCCAGTTTTGGCTTATTTTTATTGGTGCTTTTGCACCACTTTTCTTTCCCAACTTGCTTGGGAAAGACAAAAATAGAGAGTATTTTATCCGAGTTAGGGACTTCCACTGTAGTGCAAGCCTGTAGTAAACAATTGTGAGTAGGTTGATAAGAAATTTTAGGCGTGGCCAAAATTTTTGCCCCTCCCATAACGAAGGCAAATAATGCCCGACAAACTTCTCTTGAACAAACTTGATTCTAAACCTCAAAAGGACTCTGGATACCACATATCAAGTCTCTGCTACTGGTGGTTCATTAGAAGAAGATTTTCAAAAAATTTGGCCATTTTTTCCCCACACCTCTGCTCAATATGAGCCGAAACCTATTTTGGATAAAAATCAAAATGCCCCTATATAACCTCTACTTACATGAAATTTAATTAAAATGTGGCCAGTGGTTTAGGAGAAAGAGGCTCAAACACCACCTTCACGCAGGACGACAGACGACGGAAGTCAGACGAAGAGTGATAAGAAAAGCTCACCCTGACTTTCAGTCAGGTGAGCTAAAAATCGGCAATTAATTTTCATTATTTTTTCATTTTTTGTCACAAAAACATAGGTTATGACCCCTCATTGGAACGAGCTCGTTGAGCTCATTCCAATGAGGGGTCATAACCTATGTTTTTGAGACAAAAATGAAAAAAATTAGTTATTCAAGAATTTTTTTTGGCAAGTGTTGTCTGCTTTTTATGTTAGGTAAAGGCTTAAAAAAGCCAAGACCAATACCGGGTCTGGACCTGCGTCGCTGCATGCAATTGATTACAAGGATG
This sequence comes from Pictodentalium vernedei, assembly GCA_031216915.1. Taxonomy (NCBI): domain Eukaryota; kingdom Metazoa; phylum Mollusca; class Scaphopoda; order Dentaliida; family Dentaliidae; genus Pictodentalium; species Pictodentalium vernedei. The sequence continues at coordinate 665,826,167 of CM062296.1, forward strand.
AACAGACTTCAAAGTATCGGCAAACAGGAAACTGAAAATTAGATACATGATACAACTCATCATTATGAAGCAGCAGACCAAATATAAAATCATTCCCTTTCATAGAAGCCAAGAAAACTTTGATGGAAGAAGTGTTTCGGACGGACTGACGGACTGATGTGATGGACAGAGTTGAGCGGTTACTAGACCTGCTCTGCCGCTGGCGACGCAGGTAAAAAGAAAGAGTTGTATGTATATGACTAATCTCTACCAGATTTTAAACTTCCTCTTTATTTCTTTTTTTTGTTTTTTTTGGCATTTAATCTCAAGTTGAAGAACTTTTCCTTTATGTTTGCAGAGCATAAAATAATAAATCCTTCATGTCATTTGCCATTTCACTGTTCTCTACAGCAGGATCTTACCTGTGATTTGTCAAATAACAAAATGACCCACATTTGCCCTAATTTAAATCTAACTGAGAATGTGACTTTCTGAAGAAACAGTACTAGTCACTGCACATTTCTCTTTCTGTATGAACCTACATCTGCATACTAATGTTCTGTTTTTGTTTACTGGTGTTTTTAAGGCCACTTTTAACATCTATAGGTATAGTCAAGTTTAACCAATCTGCATTGGTGCTGAAACAATTTATTGATTACCTTGTGCCAGAATGGCTACAAGCTTCTTCCGGATACGATTGTCACAACCGGTTAACAGCTCACTCATTACAGAAATATGGAAATCTTTTCTATTAGAAGATTCTGACAATGGGAAATATGCAGGATGTGAGTTATGCAAATTGTGTTTAAAATACTCAGGCATTAGGGCAGAGTATTTTATGCGCGATTTAAAAAATCACATTTTGCCTTTTTCCAGCTGAGGAAAAAAAATGAAATTGTTCAGGTTTCCTGACTAATCCTAATTTTCATGCCCTACCCTAATCTTTTAAGTTTAAACAATATTTATTCAGCAAGTCTGATATTATACATCCTACAATGAAGTTCAAACACAAAATCAAAATGACTGCACATTATGAAATAACAAAGTATGTAATACTATTCAGATAAATGAAGGAAACACAGGATATATACACAGGATTCGGCAGGAAGCTTAGAGCTTATTTTGAGCCCTCTCCTAATCTTTTTTCTGAGGTCTTGGCAAATAAAAAGTTAATGAAAATAATATTTGACAGTACTTCTGGGCCTGGCATCAAATACATGTTCCCTGTGAATATAGGCAATGCATTTTAACACTTCACTTAATCCAATGAGCAGATGACACTTGGTAAAAAAATTTCTTCATTAAGTATAAATTTTCACTTTTGCCTCAAAAATATAGCTTATGATCCCTTATTGGAATGAGCTAAACAAGTTCATTCCAATGAGTGGTCATAAGCTATGTTTTATAGACAAGAAATGAAAAAAAAAATTTTGAGTGGAGATTTCTGAAAATAGTATATGCCTGATTTGTCTGTTACATTGGGTAAAGGTTTAACCCTTTACCCAACGCAGACGATATCAAAATTTATTATTTTAAATATCATTTTTTTAAATTTTTCAAAAAAATTCAACAAAACCATATGATGTGACCCCTCGTTGGAACAAGCTCGTCAAGTTCGTTCCAACGAGGGGTCACATGATATGGTTTTGTTGAAAGTTTTAGAAAAATAAAATTTTTTCAACTGCTGAAGTTGCATATAAATTACACGAGCGGATGCGGCCGATTCGTTGGGTAAAGGGTTAAGTGAACATGAGAAAATAAATATTAAAATAAAAAAAAAAATAAAATTTTTTGACTGAATGACGTAATTTTTCTGTTGCATGTAACCTGAACCAAACCACATATCATTTTTTTGCCTTATCTGAATTCAGTATTTCAAAATATTTCTATCCAAGGTATTGATTACATTATCAGTTTAACATCCAAGAATGTGCATATTCTCTGTTCCAAAGGAACAGGTGGTCAATAGGTAATGGAATGGTTATAATTAAGAGCTTTCCAGTTTCCAAATTCCCAGCTTGACAGCTTCAAATACATTTAATATTTTGACATCAGAGTGAAGAGGGTGGGGGGGGGGGGGGAGGGGGTGTTAAAGAGCAGCTCATTAAATAATATTCAATTAGAAGCAAAGAATATTCTTTCATAAATATTTGTTTCATTACAACTTAATGATTCATTCATTTATTGGATGTTAAGCCCAGAAAATAAATGTGGTCAGCTACATGCAAAAAAAAAGTAGGGGCAGTCAGTATTTTAATTTTTTTCTTATATGTAAACCAACGGGAAATAAATGTCAATTATGTTCCTCATAAACTTGATATCCCATCTCATAGCTTTTGACGCATTACCTGCAAAAATATCATTGGCTTTGTGGTGACAATGGTGTACGATGTTTTGCGTCAAGGGCAAAAACTTGAAGAATGAGTACAATTCATTGTAAATAAACAGAAAACTCCAATCTGCAACAGGCACTTTTAGTACAGAGCATTTTCCTTTTTTAAGTAAGTAAATGAAAATTTTGTCAAATACTCAAAGATCAGATCAGGCTGGAAAATTAGGGTCAGTTGTGAAAATGGAAACATTTCAATTTTTTCCATTGGTCTTAAGGCCACTCTCAGACATTATGGTTGTGAACTCGAACAACAGCATAAGTATTTATTTATTTACTGGTGTTTATGGTCACTTTCAGCTTCTTTGGCTACATCATGACTGCAACATTGGTAAGAAGTCAAGATTGGTTAATCGTTTATGCGGTTGTTGCCCACTTTAGAGGACTTCCACCCAGACATTGGTTCTGGGTCCCATTTTACCATTAGAACAGAACTTGTTTACCTCAGTAAACAAACACAGCTCCACTTCCACAGGTTGCCATTGAGAAGTTTATGTGTAAAGTTTAAGTAATCATTTAAATTTGCACTGTTCACTTCAGAGGACTCGAACTTGCACTGCAGGCATTCATCACAGGTTTGTATTATATCAATAAACCCAAACTTGTCTACCACAGTAAAGAAGAACTTCTTTAATTCCCAGAGTTCTTAAAGGAAACAATCTATTTGAGAGAGGCTATAAACACTCTGCAATAAACTGTAACAAAACAATTACACCAAATTATGAAAATTCAAATAAATCTTGCACTTGACCAGTTTACAAACAATACTGTACTAGTAGTCCTCTGACAAGATGAAACTCAGCAATAATTTATTCTAATATGAGTTCTGTTACTGTCACAGTGAACAAACAAACCCTTGGTAACCTGATCAAGTGGAACTGCAATGCTACAATTCTAACCACACTTTGTAGAAATGTGACGTCATAGGAAGACCTCTAACAGAGTGCTGCAGGTTTGTGTAAATAACTTTATATGATAATTGGTATCAACTACCTAGACTACATATTGGTAATCTATATGCATGTCTACAATTACAGAGAAATGTTTAACCCTATAACTGATAGAGTGCTAAATTATTTTTGGACGTTAAAATTAGTTCACGTCTTTTGCTTTGTTACCAAGACAAATTCATACAAACTAAATAATTTCACTTCTTAAAGATATTATGAAGTACATCCACAGAATATAAAGCCTTTAAGTTGGGATACCTGCACTTCAGAATAAAGCCCAAGTAAGGGCTTCAAGCACTCTACCAGTTAACTGTTTATCCAATGCACACTATACATTCAAAAATATTGAAATTTGTTATTTTAATTGTTTATTATCCAAATTTTTCAAGAAATTTAACCCTTTACCTAACATGAAAAGCAGACGACACTTACAAAAAAAAAAAATTCTTGAATAACTAATTTTTTTCATTTTTTGTCTCAAAAACATAGGTTATGACCCATCATTGGAACGATCTCCATGAGCTCGTTCCAATGAGGGGTCATAACCTAGGTTTTTGAGACAAAAAATGAAAAAATAATGAAAATTAATAGGCAATTTTTTAGAATAGTGCTGGCCGGTTTTGGCCGTTACATTAGGTAAAGGGTTAAATAGCTCATCTAAATGAGGGGTTACATGAAATTGTTTTGTTTAACCCTTTACCCAACGTAACAGTCAAAACCGGCCAGCGCTATTCTCAAAAATCGCCAATTAATTTTCATTATTTTTTTCATTTTTTGTCTCAAAAACATAGGTTATGACCACTCGTTGGAACGAGCTCGTCGAGCTCGTTCCAACGAGGGGTCATAACCTATGTTTTTGAGACAAAAAATGAAAAAAATTAGTTATTCAAGAATTATTTTTGCAAGTGTCGTCTGCTTTTCATGTTAGGTAAAGGGTTAAAACATTTTGAAGAATACTTTTCTTTCAGCTGTACAATTTGTGTATTACACAGGTGAATGCAGCAATTCGTTAGGTAAAGTGTTAATCCTTTATCTAACATAAATAATAGACAACACTTAAAAAAAAATTCTTAGATAAATAAATGTTTTGATTTTTAGCTTCATAAACATAGCTTACAACACTCATATGTACTCATATAACTTTTCACTCGATGTTATTTCAGCCCTTTATTGTAACACGGTGTCATTTGCAATGCCTTAATTATAGACAACCAATCCAATATATTTCCATAAATAACTGAAAAATTTCAATTTCAGCATACACATACTTTATGATCCTTCAAGGGAATGAACTTGTTACGCTCATTCCAATGAGGGGCCCATAAGTGTTATTTTCGGAACCAAAAAGTTTAAAATATCAATTTGAAGGGCATGTTTTGTGAATTGTGATGGCCACGTTTGTCCAATTTACTTGGTAATGCCTCAAGCAGATTATAACACTATAACTGTTAACCCTTTACCTAACATAGTGGCTATTCCTGATACATGCTAGTCACAAAAATCATAAAATTTTATTATTTTCAAATTTGCCTGAAAAAACATAGGATATGACCTTCATTGCAACAAGCTCATCAAACTCATTCTAAAGAAGAGTCATAAGCTATGTTTTTGAGGCAAAAAGTGAAAATGTTTTAGATAAAGAATTTTTTGCAATTGTTGTCTCAGTCTGCTATTTACATCAGATAAAGGGCTAAAGTTAAATTTACTCCAGTACCCGCATAATAATACCCATCGCTTGATCCTATCTTACATGTAAAATATGCAAGTAGTTTAAACAAGTTTACCCCATTACACTAGCATGGCTCTGAAGCTGTGGATGAAGGATGAAAGCATTTAGAAATATGCAGCGGAAAATTATTAGTGAAAGAATAGGTTTCATCATCAAAAACAATATAAGGACACATAGTCATACCTTGGTCCTTCAAGTCAGAGATACAGTTTTAATGCCCAGAATTTACTGTAGATCTCTTGAACATGGGCTTCCAAACTCACATAAAAAACCTGCCCTGCTCACTGAATAACGATATAGTCGTGTTCTTATCTAATCTGTCATTTTGTTTAAGAAAGAAAAAAAAAGGAAAGCAAACTTTCGATTTTACCAAAACAAACAAAGGTTTCATTTTTTCCTTTTGCAACTGCAAGATAATCCAAATACAAATATGTATTTTTTCACATGTTGCAACACATTTAATATTTGAAATATTTTTTGGGAGGGGGTTTGTTTGCCTGCAATAAAAGCATTACATAGAAACATGAGAACTTTATCTTTAAATCATCAATTTTGAAAACTTACTGCCTTTCCTTTTACTAACCACATACATGCTGATGTCAAAATATGAAGATTTCAAGCTGCATTTTTCCCCATAATGCAGCAAGGAATTTAACCAATTCAGTGTTGTTTGACAGAGCTCATTCAGATCTGTCAAACAAGACTGAATTGGTTAAATTCCAAGTTGCAAGTTTACTCGCAAAGATGCCGTTTTGAGATGGATAATTTATGATTCGGCTGTCGTGTCAAATTCGATTTTCATTTCCATTCACGGCATTGACATACTGCTGTACATGAAAATAAGTGAAGGGCTTCAGAATTTCAGTAAGCAACTGCCCGAAATCAAGAAGTTGAGAACTTTAGAACACGCCTTTTACTTTCAGAAAGACAGATACCCATTTCACAATCTAACTTGACAAGTTGACATTTTTATTAGAAAGGAGCTAACTCCAAATCCCAGAATCATTGATTTACAAAGTACTGTTGAGGTTATGCAAATTATCAATAAGATGGTCACCTGACCTGATTTCCATGTCCATTCTTCCTTTCGGTTTACATTGAGTTATCATTACTGGAGAGTATTCAATGAATTCTGAGAATTCCCATTACTTCGAAAAACAACAAGAGGCCCCAGGGGGCCTGAGAGCACTCACCTGACATGGTAGCCTAAATATCAACCCAGAGAATTGATTTCAACAAGTTGCATCTGCTCCTCCTAAGAAAAGCTTATACCAAATATCCAAAGATTCTGATCAGTGGATCTAAAAAAAAAGATTTTTAAAGAATATTCCTCATATTGAACTAAGTTATAATTCGGGCTCCCACAGGGAGCCCATATATGAACTCAGGGACTTGGCTTTAACAAACTTGAATCTCACCCCCCTAAGGATGCTGCACACCAAATGTCAAAACATTCCGACTGCTGGATCTGAAGAAGAAGATTTTTAAAGAAAATTCCTCATTTTGAATTAAGTTACAATTCGAGCTCCCACAGTGAGTCCAAATATTGACCTAGGTCCATGGCTTGAACAAACTTGAATCTCACCCCCCTAAGGATGCTGCATACCAAATATCAAAACATTCCGACTGCTGGATCTGAAGAAGATTTTTAAAGAAAATTCCTCATTTTGAACTAAGTTATCATTTGGGCTCCCACAGTGAGCCCAAATAATAGCAAATATGGACCTAGGGACATGGCTTGAACAAACTTGAATCTCATCCCCCTAAGGATGCTGCATACCAAATATCAAAACATTCCGAATGCTGGATCTGAAGAAGATTTTTAAAGAAAATTCCCCATTTTGTCAACGAAGTTATCATTCGGGCTACCACAGTGTGCCCAAATATGAATCCAGGGACTTGGCTTGAACACACTTGAATCTCACCCCCCTAAGCATGGTGCATGCCCAATATCAAAATATTCTGCCTGCTGGATCTTAAGAAGATTTTCAAAGAAATTTGCCTGAAATGCACTAAGTTCAAATTTGGGCTCCTATACTGAGCCCAAATATAAACCCAGGGAGCCGTTTTGAACAAACTTGAATCAGATCCACCCTTCAATGTTGCATACCAAATATCAAAAGATTCTGCCTGCTGGATCTGGGGAAGAAGATTTTTTTTAAGAAATTTGCCTGAAATGCACTAAGTTCGAATTCGGGCTTCTATAGTGAGCCAAATCTAAATCCAGGGAGCCGATTTGAACAAACTTGAATCAGATCCACCCCACAATGTTGCATACCAAATATCAAAAGATTCTGCCTGCTCGATCTGGAGAAGAAGATTTTTGAAGAAATTTGCCTGAAATGCACTAAATTTGAATTCGAGCTTCTACAGTGAGCCCAAAAATGAATCTAGGGAGCCGATTTGAACAAACTTGAATCAGATCCACCCCACAATGTTGCATACCAAATATCAAAAAGATTCTGCCTGCTGGATCTGGAGAAGTAGATTTTTTAATGTTTTTCCCATTGCCTACAGTGTTAAAAAGTGCTGACTCAGCACTTTTTCAAAGTCCTCAAAAAAGTACCTTGTGATCAAACCGACAGGGATTTTTTTTAACCATTCTATTCTACTGGATAAAAGTAAGCTTTATACAAATTAAGAATTCTCTGTGCCGTGTAGTTTTGGAGATATGGCAGTTTTAAGGTTTTTCCTATTTTTAGCTCCCGAGGTTCCCATGGGGCAATGAGAAAAATTTTGTTTGCATCAATCAACTACTTATGACCTATTATCATCTCATATCAAATTTGGTTCAGATCGACCTCACGGTTCGGAAAATAGAAATTTTAGGCGTGGCCAAAATGTTTGCCCCACCCATAACGAAGGCAAATAATGCCCGACAAACTTCTCTTGAACAAACTTGATTCTAAACCTCAAAAGGACTCTGAAAACCACATATCAAGTCTCTGCTACTGGTGGTTCATTAGAAGAAGATTTTCAAAAAATTTGGCCATTTTTTCCCCACCCCTCTGTTCAATATGAGCCGAAACCTAATTTGCATAAAAATCAAAATGCCCCTATATAACCACTACTTACATGAAATTTAATTAAAATGTGACCAGTGGCTTAGGAGAAAGAGGCTCAAACACCACCTTCACACAGGACGACAGACGACGGATGGACGACGGACGAAAAGTGATAAGAAAATCTCACCCTGACCTTCAGTCAGGTGAGCTAATAAAACATAGCCAAGTGTGTTTTGCACATATAGGTGTATGTTTGGATATTTAGTTTTCATTCTTCTCAATTTTCAATTGACAAATTGTATTACAGGTATGTATGGCTAACTTTTTATTAATATTAATTTAACCCTTTCCCTGCAGTCCTGGGTTTCCTAACATTAACAGAGCATTAAGCGAATTGATACTTTTCACTTACCTTGACACCAGGTGTCACAGTCCTATTTTTTCAAGAAGAGTTTTGTACTCTTTGGAGTGATGAGTCTGTATGTGGCGACGTACATGTAGGTTGAAGGTACTTCCGCACTGGCTGACAACTGACTTAAAGATTACATAATTGGCATTTCGCATTTCTATCATCGCTTCTTACAAAATATTGATATATGTTACTATGCGTTTTAGCGGACTTTTTGTTGATTCTACAAAATCTATGGCATGCTAAATGTGAATATTCAACAGTTAACCAAAACCGAAAATATATGTTTTTTAAGCTCTTTTTTGGTTCGGTTTTGGTTTCCACTTAAAACATGAGTTTCGGTTTCAGTTCAGTTAAACCGACCAGCTCTAATGTGCAATTAACAAGACAAATTTGTACTGATGGTATGGTAAATGGTTTGGTATTTTCAAGTTATATGCAATTAACAAGGGTTTTCAATTAAGTGATATTAAGTGGGCTCCACTCAATTGGGTCAAACTAGACAACACTATAAGAAACCATGCAGCAGCACATGGAAAGAGGATTGTTACTAAAAGATCATACAGTGAAATTCAAGAATGTGAATAGAAGTGAAGTTCAAGAATGTGAATAGAAGTTAACAAAATGAGCTAAAGTTGGTTAAAATTCTGATATTTTATTGTTAATAATGGTGTAAATTTTATGCTGCTAAGTGATTAATTGATACAAATTATAATTCATAAGAAGAGAATGATCTAGACCCATTTACCTAATGTAACGGTTATAAACATCCACTGGTCGTATCCACCTGCATAATATGCAAATTTAGCAGCTGAAAAAAAATTGTTTCAAAAAATGTTCACCAAACCATATCATGTGATCCCTCATTGAAACAAGAGGCCCCAAGGGGCCTGAGGGCGCTCACCTGACATGGTAGCCTAAATATCAACCCAGAGAATTGATTTCAACAGGTACCATCTGCTCCTCCTAAGAAAAGCTTACACCAAATATCCAAAGATTCTGATCAGTGGATCTAAAAAAAAGAAGATTTTTAAAGAATATTCCTCATATTGAACTAAGTTATAATTCAGGCTCCCACAGGGAGCCTATATATGAACTCAGGGACTTGGCTTTAACAAACTTGAATCTCACCCCCCTAAGGATGCTGCCCACCAAATATCAAAACATTCCGAATGCTGGATCTGAAGAAGAAGATTTTTAAAGAAAATTCCTCATTTTGAACTAAGTTACAATTTGAGCCCCCACAGTGAGTCCAAATATGGACCTAGGGACATGGCTTGAACAAACCTGAATCTCACCCCCTAAGGATGCTGCATACCAAATATCAAAACATTCCGACTGCTGGATCTGAAGAAGATTTTTAAAGAAAATTCCTCTTTTTGAACCAAGTTATAATTTGGGCTACCACAGTGAGCCCACATATGAACCCAGGGACTTGGCTTGAACAAACTTGAATCTCACCCTAAGCATGGTGCATACCCAATATCAAAAGATTCTGCCTGCTGGATCTTAAGAAGAAGATTTTCAAAAAAATTTGCCTGAAATGCACTAAGTTCAAATTTGGGCTCCTATAATAGCTGAGCCCAAATTTAAACCCAGGGGGCCAATTTGAGCAAACTTGAATCAGATTCACCCCACAATGTTGCATACCAAATATCAAAAGATTCTGCCTGCTGGATCTGGAGAAGAAGATTTTTTAAGAAATTTGCCTGAAATGCACTAAGTTCGAATTCGAGCTTCTATAGTGAGCCCAAACATGAATCTAGGGAGCCGATTTGAATAAATTTGAATCAGATCCACCCCACAATGTTGCATTCCTAATATCAAAAGATTCTGCCTGCTGGATATGGAGAAGAAGATTTTTGAAGAAATTTGCCTGAAATGCACTAAGTTCGAATTCGAGCTTCTATAGTGAGCCCAAATATGAATCTAGGGAGCCGATTTGAACAAATTTGAATCAGATCCACCCCACAATGTTGCATACCAAATATCAAAAGATTCTGCCTGCTGGATATGGAGAAGAAGATTTTTTAATGTTTTTCCCATTGCCTACAGTGTTAAAAAGTGCCGACTCAGCACTTTTTCAAAGTCCTCAAAAAAGTACCTTGTGATCAAACCGATAGGGATTTTTTTTAACCATTCTATTCTACTGGATAAAAGTAAGCTTTACACAAAATAAGAATTCTCTGTGCCATGTAGTTTTGGAGATATGGCAGTTTTAAGGTTTTTCCTATTGTCAGCTCTCGAGGTTCCCATGGGGCAATGAGAAAAATTTTTTTTGCATGAATCAACTACTTATGACCCATTATCATCTCATATAATTTGGTTCAAATCGACTTCACGTTTCAGAAAATAGAAATTTTAGGCGTGGCCAAAATTTTGGCCCCTCCCATAACGAAGGCAAATAATGCCCGACAAACTTCTCTTGAACAAACTTGATTCTAAACCTCAAAAGGACTCTGTATACCACATATCAAGTCTCTGCTACTGGTGGTTCATTAGAAGAAGATTTTCAAAATATTTGGCCATTTTTTCCCCACACCTCTGCTCAATGAGCCGAAACCTAATTTGGATAAAAATCAAAATGCCCCTATATAACCACTACTTACATGAAATTTAATTAAAATGTGGCCAGTGGTTTAGGAGAAAGAGGCTCAAACACCACCTTCACGCAGGACGACGGACGACGGCCGAAGAGTGATAAGAAAAGCTCACCCTGACTTTCAGTCTGGTGAGCTAACAAGCTCACCGAGATCGTTCCAGTGAGGGGTGACATATGTTTTTGTACAAATTTTTTTCAATATTTGACAAATGCTGATAGGATCACCGATCCAATGTCGAGTTGTGACAGCACAAAAGTGGGTTTAATCATTATCAACTTATCGTCCGGAAACCAGTTGTTTACAATTTACTATGTGAAGGGTCACTGTGACCTTGACCTTTGATCTAGTGATTCCAAAATAAATAGGACTCTTTCTTGCACCACTGCCAACCTACCTATGAAGTTTCATGAACTTGAGTGGAACCATTATCACCCGGAAACCAATTGTTTACGATTTATTATGTTCAAGGTCACTGTGACCTTGACCTTTGACCTAGCGAACCCAAAATAAATATGTGTCTTCCACTCACCTAGGCCAACCTACCTATGATGTTTCATGAATGTGGGTCAAACCATTATCAAGTTATCGTCCGAAAACAATTATGATTTACTATGTTCAAGGTCACTGTGACCTTGACCTTTGACCTAGCAAGTCCAAAATAAATAGGGTTCTTCCTCTCACTGATTCTAACCTACATATGAAGTTTCATGAACATGGGTCAAACCATATCAAGTTATCATCCGGAAACCAAGTGTTTTGATTTACTACGTTCAGAGTCACGGTGACCTTGACCTTTGACTTAGCGAGTCCAAAATAAATAGGGTTCTTCCTCTCACGACGGCCAACCTACATATGAAGTTTCATGAATGTGGGTTCAACCATAGTCAAGTTATCTGGAAACCAATTGTTTATGATTTAGTATGTTCAAGGTCACTGTGACCTTCACCATTGACCTAGTGAGTCCAAAATAAATAGGGTTCTTCCTCTCACCGAGGCCAACCTACCTATGAAGTTTCATGAACGTGGGACGAACCGTTATCAAGTTATCATCCGGAAACCAATTGTTTACGCCCACCCGCCTGCCCACCATTCATCAACTATAAGTCGAGTTTGACTTCGTCACAACTTGACTAAAAATAATATTTAAAGTAATAAATTTTGATATCGTCTGCTTTGGGTAAAGGATTAAAATATTTTCATACCATGTGATTCAATAATGACACAATGACATGCAATTTTATTAGAAACTCAGTTATTAAAAATTTCCAACAAAAAAATTACTTATCATTCATTGGAAAGCTCCTCCATTTGAAATACAGTGGAACCCTGTTAATTGAATAGCTACTTTGCCAATAAAAATTATTCAATTAACAGGAGTATTCAATTAACAGCGATTGTGTCATTCTTCTGTATTCTGGAGATAAACTTAGCATTTTATCTATCAGATCTTGTTTGACAGAGTTCCATGAGCTCTGTCAAACAAGATATAATAGATTAAAAGCCTGTATTGGATGTACTGAGGCCAAATAGGTCTATAAACAAAGGAAAACTGGGGAGAGTCAGGGTAATTTCTCGACAGGTTACAAGGTTTTTTATTCAATTAACAGGAGTTTATTCTGGAACCTACATTCAATTAACAGGTCAAATTTGTAATGGTGATATGGTAAATGGTTTTGTGTTGGGAAAATTATATTTTCAATTAACAGGGTTATTCAGTTAACCCTTTCACTGCTAAATGTCCGTACTGAGTACAGACATAAACTTTTCACTGCTAAATGTCCATACTGAGTACAGACATAAAATTTGATTCCCTGTGCTTCACGTCCGTACTGAGTAAAGTTACCATACAGATAACATCAATACGCCACACAGTGGTATTCTCAATATAACGCACTTGGTGCCACATGTAAGAGGCTGACAATGTGACGTCAGATATTTTTTCGAGTAATTTCCGTCATTTTTACTGAAATACCCGAGTGAACCGCATGTGAAATTTCCAATGAGAGTTACTTTTCCAGATGTTCTTGTATTGCAAACATGTCGAAAAGATTGTACACAACCGAAGAAGTTGTTGCAGAATTGTATGCAGACAATGCAAACATGTCGAAAAGATTGTACACAACCGAAGAAGTTGTTGCAGAATTGTATGCAGACAATGATAGTGATGCTGGTGATTTAGATAGTTCAAGTGACTTTAGCGACTCTCCTGAATCTGAGGGGAGTTCCGCACGGACCGTTGCAATCGAAAGTGAAGACGACGACGTTTCAATGGGTGATTGGAACTAAACATTGGACTCCAAACATGTTCAAATATGTTCTAGCAGATGAAAATTACAAATTAATTTACGTTTCTGATTTTTTTCATTTTTTATATTTTTCCATTTTCCTCCATGTATGGCTCAGCAAAGGAAATTAAAAACTTGCACAGCAGCGAAGGGGTTAAGAGATATCCAATTAAGTGGGTAACACTGTATTAGGCTTGGAAGGGTTGGTACCTGTTGCATATGACAGGCACAAAAAAATGTATTATTCACAAGCTTGATTCCATGAGTTACTTGCCTACCGATTCCTGTGTTGCATGAAGTATTTGTATTTGAAGGGTTATTTAATTAAGCTGACAAGATATTATAAATTTGAGTCGGAAAATTAAATTACAGATGTATCGATGTACCTCCACATGCACTGTGGAGTTAGTTTATACAGGCCTTGGAACATAAACAGTCATATGTTTAAATGCTCAAACAATAAATAACGATCTATTTACAATGAATTACATTTCTGTTGTATCAAACTGTAGGCCTGGGTAGCAATATTAATTCATATCCAATAACATGAACTGTGTAGCCTTCAAACATTATGGGAAATGTACCCATACAAATGTCTAGCTGAGATCAGCTTCAACACACATAATTTTAGATTACTAAGTATTTAACCTTCTAGAAAATAAATGCAACAAGAGCTATTGCTGAAGGCAATTATACCCAAACTGCTGTGCTGGATTGATGAAGCATAAATGAATTAAAAACAAAGCATTGTGATTCTGTTGAAAAAATGGGGGCAACTTTTTTATAAGATGTGTGGGATTGGCTTGTCATAAGGATCCTTCATTCCAAATTTCACTGAAATCCATCCACCGACTGGTAAGATATCGCTGCAGATGGATGGATGGCCAAAGGGATGCATGCAATCCAGTATAAATCCCCCCCCCCCCCCCCCACCCACTCATTCTCTTGGAGAGTGGGGGTATAATAATCATTCTTTCAAGCATCAGAACTTTCATACCTTTTTAAGTATTATGTCAAAAAAATGAAAACAGGGCCTACATTTCATTCTGTTTTGTGAGAATCCAAATGAAATGGGAATCCTGTCATTAATCCTTTTATGTTGTAAAATTTAATTCTTTGTTAATACCAATGTCACATTTAATTGAATTCTCCCCTGCTTCCATGTAAATTATCATGTGGCCCAACATTCAAAGAGGTATCCTGGACTGAGGTTCCAAACTGGGCAGGCACCAAGTACTAGCAACCAGTGGAGTGCTAAATTATTTTTCACTTTAGGTGATTTGTAATATGAGAACTTTTTCTCAAAGATACCATGCTATCAGCAAGGAGAGCCACAAGATTGTGACCTACCGGTATTACAATTTATCAGAGAACCCCTGCTGGCACTCTCCAATAAATTATAACAAACAATTTTAAATAAACATTTTTTTTCTATCACCGAGCAAACCTCAAGCTAATGCATATAGTGTAAAGCTACTAATTAAAGTGACTTTCAACACTGTTTGAAAGATCCATGATAGTAGCTTCTGGTACCCAACAGACTTCGCATTTTTTAAAAAAATCTAGGGTGGCAAAAACTGTCGTCACATTTGCATACAAAATTATTGAATAAGTAATTCAATATTGAATAAGTAATTTTTTTCATTTTTTGTGTCAAAAACATAGCTTATGACCCCTCATTGGAAAGAGTCATAAGCTATGTTTTTGAGGCAAAAAAAGAAAAAAAATATTGAAAATTGAATGGCAGTTTCTGAAAATAGCATTGGCTGGTTTTGGTCATTACATTGGATAAAAGGTTAAGGGTGTTGAATTATATTATGTGTACAGATGTTATATCATGTGTATCAGTAATGACAATTACACAAAGAGATTTTATTTGGCTGAAAATTTATTTATTGGTGCTTAAAGTCACATATTTCTGACTTACATCAAAATACTCTCATTTGAGTTCCATAAATGTGCTTTGCTTTGTATATTTGATGTGCTGATTGACAATGACCCACTGCCCATTGCTTGAGAAAGCATAGGATATAGTGCACACAAAAAAAGGATGTTTCCTAGGCATATGGTTAACAATGCACCAAACCAACTTTTTAGAAAAGCAGTGAAGTACAAATACTGTTGCGCACCTCACATTTGAAGGCCTGTCTACGCATACCAGGGTGCAAAGACACTGTCAACATACAAGTGGTTTTCAAGAGTTTTAAGGCCTTGGAAAGTGAAATGCCAAATTCAAGCACATTCAGGGACTTCAAGTACGGTATGAGCCTGCAATAAAGGAGAAGTTCTATCCAGCATTACAGGCAAGCTCAATTATGATATAATTTATTTGAGGTTTCTAAGTGTGAGTAAATATGTACATCTGAGCAGTGACGAGAATTTCCAATTTCCTGTTGCTTTGTGTCCTGTTTCAAGTTATCGGAGGAGAAAATTATAATGAGCAACACATATCCTCACACTGCAATGAATCAGCTGGGAAAACAGTATACAGGTATTTTATGGAGAGTACAGTCCTATAAGAAAGTAGTAAAAATGTCGCAGAATTTACAACCAGGTTGCTACAGAAGTAAAATGATAAGACAGAACACAAGAGGGTGGAGTACAGGGAACAGGAAACAATGACTCGAGATGGAGTTTTTCCTATATTTCAAGTGTTCCAAAGGGTTGCTGATTCCTGTCCACAGTACCCAAGTTGTGTTCTGTATTTATACCATGATTAACTCTTTGAACACTGGGGGTATCTTCCATGCCAGTTAAATGGCAGAAATTGGAAGAGTCCATATTCATTATTTGGGGGTAGAGCAATTAATATTTTCAACGTGCAGCCTGAAGGCTGCACGTTGAAAATATTAATTGTTCTACTTCACCCGTTCACTTAGTAGCCATCCCACTTAATGAAATTTTGGTGTATCGTGTTGCTGGACCAGAAAAGCGGTCTCTCGTGTTGAAAGAGTTAAAGTTGCATTTAGTGGATGAAGCTGATATTTTTAAACAAAAATATCATTTCCAGCAGTCTGATAACTATCTTGCTGGACACTGTTTTGTGTTGAAGCATTTCATTCACACCATAATGTCACAAAGATGCATAACATCCAATGAGATGCATTCTTACATGACGTTCTTATTGGTATCCAGACTCAGAGATGCACAAATTTTTTGCTGGAGTCATTATCTTGTGGGACCCTTTTCAACTCTGCATTCTTACATTATTTATTATTATACTTCATGAATAAAACTTGACAAAAGACCAAAGACGACGTCTGATTGGACAGATACAATTTGCTAATTTGCGTGATCATGCCTGTTGACTCCACCCGTTCTTGACAATGTGGGATAGTCTTTCGCGATGGTTGTTATTGTTTGTCATAACACATGCTATGATGCAGCGATTTTGTAATATCACACGCTAAATCTGAAAATTGCCGAAAGGGAGAAAATAACACACGCTGTTTCCAAAGATTTCCGAAGTTTTTCTCTCTCCTCAAATCAGACGATAACAACAAACATGGCTTTTGCAAATATTACCGATGAAAATATTGAGGCACTTTTAAGGTCATAGGACAGTTCATCAACTAAGCAAAGTGTTGACAGAAGTGTAAAGTTGTTCAGAGAGTTTTTGGGCACAAAGGGGAAATCAACTGAATTTGAAACATTTGACATATGTGAACTGAATCAGTGTCTTAGTCTGTTTTATGCGTCAGTCAGAAAAAAATATGGTGAACATATGAAGAAAACTTCTTTAAATGCGATCAGGTATGGGTTAATGAAACACTTAAAAGGTCATTCAGTATAATAAAAAACATAGTGACCATTGTTCAGTGTGTTATGGTAGATTAGCCCCCTCAGAAAAAAAATTAACGCCCTCGACTTTGTCTCGGACTTTAATTTTTTTTCTTCAGGTGCTAATCTACCATAACACATTGAACAACGGTCACTATGTTTATACTAATATGTGCTTAAATGGGCATATTTTCAATATTTTGCATTACAACTACTGTTGAGAATAAAATAAACCACTATTCATCACCAATGTGTTCATATTTTTGTTGCTTTTTATATTTTGTATTGAATTATTTCATGATAGTACATGTCATGTTGTAAAAATATAAATTTGATGGTCAATTAATTAATAAAAGAAATTATTATATGCTAGCCCATGAATTATCGCAAATTATCTGAAAGATATTTCTCGATATCCATCAACTCGATGGATATTGAGGAATATCCCTCAGGAGCTTCTTAAATGACGTCACGCTATGCCGCATCACGTCGCCTTGAAGGAACGATCAGCTGATCTCTGTTATTGTTTTGAAACAACATACTTTTTTCTCGTCAAATTGGGCTGAATATTCTGCAATAAAATGTCTCGTAGCATATAATAAAAAAGAAAATCTACACTATTTTAGTCAGTGTCTGGAATTATCTCATGAGTGTGGACCTGAAAGTTTTATTTTTCACGAGCGCTTGCACAAGCGCTCATGAAAAATAAAATTTTAAGGTTCACCCAATGAAGTTTTTCAGTAGCTTCCTAAATGATATTACACTTTGGTGCATGACGTCGCCTTGAAGGAACGATCAGCAGTTTTTTGTTGTTGTCTTGAAAGTGTTTGCAGTCGAATTGGGCTGAATATTGTGCAGTAAAATGTCATATGGCATATAATAAAAAGAAAATCTACTGTTCAGTGAATATAGGGAATTCATAAAAACAGCGTAGATATCCTCTATATAAACACAATTAAATCATGTCATTCCGGGCCATTCTGATGATTTGGACGACCTCTAAGAACTCCACTGAATCTTGAACATGTCACTGTTTTGATTATTTTCTACTTTATAATATACTATTCAAAAAAGTTGATAAAAGTGAAATATATGAAGAAATATATTTATATTTTCATCTAAAAGACAGCTGAGGCATTAAACTGTGACATCTGGTGAATGATTTCAGCAATAGTTGGGTGTCTGACAAGCACACATTCCACGCATTGAGTTTTAGAAGACATGCACGCTCAGTCAGAGAATATACCGCATTCAATCCCAAGACCTCAATACCTTGTAAATCTTCCTCGGTTCGCGAGACAAGTGCGGATCCGAAGTGGCATACTCCTCACCAAACATCCAATATCAGCTTGACTGATGTTATTCCATTCTTCCTGCAGTGCAGCGGCGAGTTCCTGTACATTGGTAGGGGGCTATTGGCATTGTCTAAGGCACCTGCCAAGCATATCCCAGGCATGCTCGATTGGTGAAAGGTCTGGACCAAGGCAGTGCAGTGATGTTCTGCTCCTGGAGGAACTCTGTAGCGACATGGGCCCTGTGTGCTCTTGCATTGTCATCTTGGAAAATGAATCGACGGCCGTGACATCGTGCAAATGGCACCACATGAGCTGCTAACATGTTGTCATGGTAGTACTGCCCTGCGACACGCCCTTGGATGACATGTAATGCTGTTCTGCTTGTCATGGTTATGCCTCCCCACACCATAACCGATCCACCACCAAAACGATCGTGCTGCCTAACGTTTACGTCATGGTGTCATTCGTTCCGCCGCTGCCACACTCTGTTTCACCTGTCGTGGAAGTAGCGAGTGAACCTTGATTCATGGGAAAACATGATGTTGCTCCAGCGACGATTGTCCAAGCGCTGTCATGCTCCACACCAATTACTCCTTTTTGCGATGTGACGTTCAGTCAAACATGGAATTATTTGAGGTTGTCGAGCGTACAAATTCTAGCTGTGTAGGCATTTCGGATAGTCTGACCGCTGACTCACACATCTGTCGCTTGGTGCAGCTGCTGTCCAATTTCTGAGGTACTTTGATGGCACTTACGTAATGCTGTGGTTTGGATGAAATGATCCTGGTTTGCAGTTCTTGCCCTTGGACGACCTGACCAACGTCTGTTATCAACATAGCCTGTCTGACGGTAGCATGACCACAACCTGCTAATCACCGTTTGAATAATGTTGAGAATTTGAGCCACTGCAGTCTGTCTGTTGCCAGCTTCCAACATGCCAATGACACATACATGTTCGTCACATGGCAGTTTTCGCTTACCTCAAAAGTTACGTTTCAACCAGAAACTATTGATGAATGAGTTTATACCAAGAAAAGAACGATGAGACCTTCGAAATAGCCTGTCCAGTACAAATGAAAATTTCAAAACGTACCCCAGACATTAACGCGGTGCTTGTGTGAAAAACCTACACAAAGTTTTCATGGGCCGGTGACATTCATGATCCACACTAAACTTGGTAGCATATTGATATGTCCAATCACGCATATCCAATACCATTAAAAATATCAACATCAGTTTGGATATCCTCTACTTTTTTTGAATAGTATATAATAATTCAACACTCCATTGAGTAAATCCACAAGTTGTATTCTGCCGATCATGAGTTCCTTTTATGGATTTTCGTCTTAATCATCTTGATATTATTATCACCCGTCGCACAATGCATTCGGTCATGTTTAAATCAATCTCAAAGTTGAAATTATGTGATACATGAACCAAATTTCAGATAATTATTTCGCCGAAGGTAGAGTTTTTTTTTACAAACTTACATATAGAATTTAGTTTTTTCATAATTTATTCCAAATTATGTCAACTCATTTGACTAAGTATTTCATATGTAAATTATATTTATACAAAGTGAAAAAATGCAGTGAAAAAAGTCTTCTTTTTTATTGCTCCGCTTCAATGGCATGTCATTAAATATAATCTGTGAATTGTCATCAATGATTACTTTTACTATTATATAAAGTAAAGATGTATCTGTTATACGATCACGCCCAAAGCGTATCATGCATTTCATATTATAATATTCTATCATCTTAAAAAAAGTATCCCAATTAAATTCATCACTTTGAGGTGGCCATGATAGAAGTTATCAGTCATGTGCACAAAAAACTTGGATGGAATGATGTCACACAAACTTGTAATATTGTCTGTATGAGTTAAACATTAGGTGGCAATATTTTCAAGGCAGACGATAAATTTTAAAATCACTTGATTGAGAATGCCAGACCTGATAGTCAGTCCATATAAGTAAATAGTTTTGAGACAGATCATAGCTCCAATCCATGAATTAGTATTTCAACGGCCAGTCAACTAATGTCAGCTCCAGCTCTTCTTGATGCAGGACCAGTAAAAGGGTCCCACTAAAAAGCTAGAACGGTGTCATTTTTGTGCAAAGCACTCTATTGTGTATTCCTGCATTTTCAGTATGCCATCATGATGATCACAAATCAATTCACATTTTCTGATGACAAAAAGTGGCACTTCTGACACCACATGGGACCACATCAAAAATACAAAACCTTTATGCACATCTAGAAACCCTACCTGAACATATGATCACACTTTCAATGCTTCGATTTAAAACCATTTGGAGCCTTTCACCAGCAACCGATTTTCTAGTGACAAAAGTGGTGCTTTGGGCACCACATGGGGACGAATCAAAAATCCAAAACATTTTTGCACATCCAGAGACCCCACCAGAACTAATGAAGACACTTTCAACGTTTCAAATTTATAAAAACCTCTAGAAGCCTTTCACTGGAAACCGATTCTCTAATGACAAAAGTGATGCTATGGGCACCACATGGAGCCAAATCGAAAATCCCAAACCTTCATGCACATCTACAGACCCTACTTGAACATATGAACATACTTTCAACGTTTCGAATTAAAATCCCTACGAGCCTTTAACCAGAAACCGATTCTCTAACGACAAAAGTGCCACATGCGGCTGAATCAAAAACCAAAACCTTTATGCACATCTAGAGACCATACTGGAACATATAAACAACTTTAAACAACCAAAATTACATATCCCAGGAGTCTTTTGCCGGAAACTGATTCTCTAATGACAAAAGTGTCACTATGGGTGCTACATGCAGCCGCATCAAAAATCAAAAATCTTTATGCACATCTAGAGACACTACCAGAACATATGAACACACTTTTCAACATTTCAAAATAAAACCCCTAGGAGCCTTTTGCTGCAAATCAATTCTCCTACAACAAAAGTGGTGCTACGGGCGCCACATGGGGCCAAATCAAAAATCTGAAACCTTTATGCTCATCTAGAGACCCTACTTGAACATGTGAACATACTTTCAACGCTTTGAATTAAAACCCATAGGAGCCTTTCACCAGGAACAGATTCTCTAACAACAAAAGTACTGCATGCTGCTGAATCAAAAACTGAAACTTTATGCACATCTAGAGATGCTACTGGAACATATAAACAACTTTAAACAGCCAAAATTACATATCCCAGGAGCCTTTCCCCAGAAAGCAGTATTTTAGCTCAGTCTTTAAGAAGTGCCACAGGCACCACCTGGTGACAAAAATTCAAAAGAAACCTATTTTTGTCATCTCTATACCATATTTAAGAAGTAAGGTAAGTTTCAAATTATAGCTCAAAAAAGGGGATAAGGACGTACAGACGGAGATCATCACTATATCCCCACATTTTTGAAAATGCAGGGATAAAAACTGGGAGAATGCCATGGCTAAGAAACAACCATTCCCTCAATTATTTATATTTATTTATTGGTGTTTAAGGCCACACATTTCTGCAGAATGGCTAATCATGACCATGACAGTTTTACGGGTAGAGGAAGCTGGAGTACCCAGAGAGAACCACTGAGCAATGGTAAGCAACTGTAAGCTCCCCAACATACCAACTCCACACAAGCAGAGTTAGCATATTGGTTGACGATAGGTGCACCATCAACATGCAGTAAGCCTAAGTACACAACTCAACAGTGCCCCCATGTGGGCAATGGGGGTGAAGTCTTGCCCAAGGACACAAATCATTCTCTCAATTGTGCATCACTGCTAGTGTTGAGAGGTTAACCGAAAATACACCTCAGTATCGGTTACTTAAAAATGCCGACCAACCTGAACGCGAGACAACCTACAGTTGGGACACACATGGTTATTCAACTGCGCAATCTAGAACTTCATGTAATGTGTTAAATAGAAATGGTAGAAATCACAGAAAAAAATAAGAGTCCGGTAATTATTCTTCTAACTTTTTTGGCCCCATAGTCTAATCGTATTTGCATATTAAATAAACTTTCCTTTAAATGCCCAATGATAAAAATCGTCCCATTCAGCAGGAGTTTGAAGCGCCACATGTTTTGGGATCAAAATAAAACAAATATCGAATTACCAAAATGACCACATACTTCACTTAAATGCAATATACACACCTCTGCTGGCCACTGCCAATAATTTTGTATGTATACGTCTCAATGGAAATGAAAAAAAAAAACTACTGTAAACTATACCTGCACCAATAACATTTTCAAGACAGTAGGCCGAGATATGGGGCTTTCAGTATCAATACACAAAAATCAACACGATATTTATTTATATTCATGACCTTTACTTCAACACCTATGGTGAAACACTGTATTTGTAAAATGATCAGTTTATCAAATGGGATTTCTTTTGCTGAACGGGATCTTGCCACTTGCTCTGCATTTATACAGTCCAATATATTTAATTTCTATGTGTAATTTTGAAAACTTTAACTTCAAAATAGGTTTCAAATTCACAACTGAAGTCGAATGAAAAATAGGGTTACAAGGACCTAAATGAGCAACTTTTACTTGATAAAATTTTTAGGGTCGGCATAATATTTTAGGGTCGGCCGGGTTACCCCAAACACAGGCATTTATTTTTTTTTTTTCTCTTGGTGGGGGTGGGGGGGGGGGGGGGGGGGAGGGGTTCTGACATTTTACAACATTAGACCCTGAGCATTTTGTTCACATGTGGAATGCATTGCATATCCAGAACTCTGAGTACAATCTTCATTATCTTTTAGGTTACTGTCACACGGTACTGTGCTATGTGTAATTCTTATAATTTAGAGACAGGGAAAGGTCCTTGCACTTTGAACATTCCTTAAAATTAATATTTGGGAAAAAATCCAACTGCAAATAGTGTTTAATACTTTAAAAATTTTCATTAAAAAAAACGAAACAGGAGGCAACTCTTTTTTTAAAAAACCGAGTAGAAGCCGAAACGAGGAAAAATTTCATAACCTCCCAACACTAATCACTGCTGATTCCAACGTGGTGTGTATCTAGCATGTTACCTATTATCTGTATAAGACTGTGTAACACTGAATACGCACAGCAATTGTGATATAAAAATTTTGTCTATCATGTATAATTCAAGAAAACAAGAGGCCCCACAGGGCCTGAAGCGCTCACCTTGAACAGGACACAAAAAATGCCGACAGGATCACCGATCCAATGTCGATTTCTGACAGCACAAAAGTGGGTTTAATCATTATCAACTTATCGTCCGGAAACCAGTTGTTTACAATTTACTGTGAAGGGTCACTGTGACCTTGACCTTTGACCTAGTAATTCCAAAATAAATAGGGCTCTTTCTTGCACCAATGCCAACCTACCTGTGAAGTTTCATGAATGTGGGTGGAACCATTGTCAAATTATCATCTGAAGACCAATTGTTTACGATTTATTATGTTCAAGGTCACTGTGACCTTGACCTTTGACCTAGCAAGTCCAAAATAAATAGGGGTATTCCACTCACCTAGGCCAACCTACCTATGAAGTTTCATGAATGTGGGTCAAACCATTATCAAGTTATTATCCAGAAACCAATTGTTTACAATCTACTATGTTGAAGGTCACTGTGACCTTGACCTTTACCTAGCGAGTCCAAAATAAATAGATTTCTTCCTCTCACTGATGCCAACCTACCTATGAAGTTTCATGAAAGTGGGTCAAATCATTATAAGTTATTGTCTGGAAACCAATTGTTTACGGATTTACTATGGTGAAGGCCACTGTGATCTTGACCTTTCACACAGCGAGTCCAAAATAAATAGGGTTCTTCCTCTCACTGATGCCAGTCTACACATGAAGTTTCGTGAAAGTGGGTCGAACCATTATCACGTTATCATCCGGAAACCAATTGTTTTGATTTACTATGTTCAGGTACACTGTGACCTTGACCTTTGAACTAGCGAGTCCAAAATAAATAGGGTTCTTCCTCTCATGAAGGCCAACCTACATATGAAGTTTCATGAATGTGGGTTCAACCATAGTCAAGTTATCATCCGGAAACCAATTATTTATGATTTAGTATGTTCAAGATCACTGTGACCTTGACCTTTGACCTAGTGAGTCCAAAATAAAAAAGTTTCTTCCTCTCACCGAGGCCAACCTACCTATGAAGTTTCATGAATGTGGGTCGAACCATTATCGCGTTATCATTGGGAAACCAATTGTTTACGCCTGCCCACCTGCCCAACCACCATTCATCAAACTATAAGTCGAGTTTGATTTCGTCACAACTCGACTAATAAACAAAGTCCAAAGATGAGTCTACATTAAGCAATCCATCTCCATAGGATACACTGTCAATCCTTGAGCCCCTAAGTAGTGACAAAAAAAGTCTGAGCATCATGCCTTTCCTTCTGTGGATCATAATGTAAAATGTGGAGATCCCATAAGGAAGCCCCTTGATACAACCTTTGTGGATTAATCTTAGTTACACACCTCTGGAGGTACTGAATACATAATTTCTAATTCTTCAGCTACATGGCCAATTCCAGCTCCCTTAGGGAGCTCAAATATTAACCCAGGCTCTCGATTTGAATAAAGTTGAATCTGACCTCCCTAGAGATGTTGCATACCAAATATGAAAGCATTCTGACTGTTGGAACTGAAGAAGAAAAATTTTAAAAGAAATTTCTTCATAATGCACTAAGTTAAAATTTGGGTCTAGCAAGCAAGCGCAAATATTAACCTACCGACCTGATTTGAACAAGAACTTGAATCTGACCCCCCTCCCAGAGATATTGTATGCCAAATATGAAAGCATCATTCTGACTAGTGGATCTGAAGAAGATTTTTAAAGAAATTTCCTCATACTGCACTAAGTTAAAATTCACACTACCATAGGGAGCCCAAATATTAACCCAGGGAACCAATTTGAACAAATTTGAATCTGACCCACCTAGAGATGTTGTAAAACAAATTTGAACGGATTCTGACCGGTGAATCTGAAGAAGATTTTTGAAGAAACTCCCTCATATTGTACTAAGTTAAATTTCAGGTTCCTATATGGAGCCCAAATATTAACCCAGGCACTCAGATTGAACAAACTTGAATCTGATCCCCCTAGAGATGTTGTATACCAAATATGAAAGCATTCCAACTGGTGGATCTGAAGAAGATTTTTAAAGAAATTTCCTCATATTGCACTAAATTAAAATTTGGGGTACCATAGCAAGCCCAAATATATACCTAGGGACCCGATTTAACAAACATGAATCTGTCCTCCCTAGAGATGTTGTATACCATATATGAAAGCATTCTGACTGGTGGATCTGAAGAAGATGATTTTTAAAAATTATCTCCCATATTGAACTACCGTACTGACCCGTGTCCAAGCCCATACTCGTGTATAAGCCCACCCCCCATGTTTTCAGATTTAGGAATCAAGGTGACCTGACCGTGTCAAAGCCCACCCCCCAAGTTTTCAGTTTGGCAAAGACAGAGGCGGTGAAATGAAAATAGGTGAGTTATCGCAGCATTCCACTTACCAAAATCAGGAACTCGATTTTGTTTGGAGTTTCGAAGTATGGTGTATTTTGGTTTTTTTACCTTCCATTGTATTAATTGGGCATATTTTTTTAGAGGTAAGTGTTTCTTCTTTAATAAAAAATAAAATATCTCATTCAACATCGTGTCTTGTTTATTTTTTATCAACCTCTTTTTGGAAACTCCAATTGTGCAGGCTCATGTCAATAATTGTCAGAAACACGCCCACAATGAAAAATGTACTCCCAGTTGTTTAAAAAATGAAAGTATCAATGACACTGTAGCTCAACTTGTCAAGACAAAGACATGTACATGTATAGTATGTGACACAGCAATGACAAACATCTAGGTAATGACCTGATAACAAAGGTACATATAAAGAAGTATTGTAACGGTCTGTACATAAATACTGACCGTTTCCTGTAACAAATGTATAGGTAAAGTATTGTAAAGGTGGGTGACAGTCAGATGCTAAACTAGAAAAAAAATCTTTGAGTCCCAGAGTGGGTCTGACTGAACCCCAAAATATTTGTTCTCAAAGCACAGTGATAACAAAGGCACCCCAAAACACACTCGTTCCTGTCCCAAGGTGAAAACAAAGGTACCCAAGAAGTTTTGTGAAGATCAGTTCATAAATACGAGCTGTATAGAACTTGTGACAAAAAACTGATTGGACCTAATTTTGGTACAAAATGGCCACTGGCAGCCATCTTGAATTTTGGACTGCACTCAGAAACACTCATTCTCGTCCCAAGGTGATAACAAAGGTACCCAAGAAGTTTTGTGAAGATCGGTTCATAAATACAGCCTCTACCCTGAGCTGTATTGACATGTGTGCTTACATTGTGTAAGTAGCACTGAATAAATCAAAGTTCATCTAATTTGCATAATTTATGCACGGAAAAAAAAACCCTTACAATATGTGATGTATTCCATGTTACTAAACATTCATACAAAAATTTATTCAAATCAGAACTTTCATACAGAAGTTCTGTACAAAAGACTGATTGCACTAATTTTGGTACAAAATGGCTGCTGGTGGCCATCTTGAATATCGGACCACACCCCAAAACACTCGCTCTCATCCCACGGTGATAACAAAGGTACCCAAGAAGTTTCGTAAAGATTGGTTCATAAATATGGCCTCTTGTCTGAGCTGTATAGAAATTGTGTACAAAAAACTGATTAGACCCAATTTGGGTACAAAATGGACACTGGCAGCCATCTTGAATTTTAGACCGCACCCAGAAACACTCGTTCTCGTCCCAAGGTGATAACAAAGGTACCCAAGTCATTTCGTGAAGATCAGTTCATAAATACAGACTCTAGTCTGAGCCATATTGACATGTGTACTTACTGTGTGTAAGTCGCACTGAAAAAATCCAAGTTCATCTAATTTGCATAATTTCTGCACGAGAAAAAAACCCGTATTATATGTGATGTATCCCATGGTACTAAACATTCACACAAAAAATTATTCAAATCAGCGCTTTCATATGGATGTTCTGTGCAAAAATCTGATTGCACCTAATTTTGTACAAAATGGCTGCCATCGGCCATCTTGAATTTCGGACCGGACCCAAAAACACTCGTTCTCGTCCCACGGTGATACCAAAGGTACCCAAGAAGTTTCGTAAAGATCGGTTCATAAATACGGCCTCTAGCCCGAGCCGTATTGGCATTGGCACTTACAGTGCTGAAAGTAACACCAAAAAACATCAAAATTAGTCTAATTTGCACAATTTACGCACCAGAAAAAAACCTGTATTATATGTGATGTATCCCATGGTACTAAACATTCATACACAAAATTATTCAAATCAGAGCTTTCATGTGGAAGTTCTGTACAAAAACCAGATTTCTGCATCGTCGGTACAAAATGGCGGCTGGCAGCCATCTTGAATTTCGGACCGCACCCAAAAACACTCGTTCTCGTCCCACAGTCATAACAAAGGTACCCAAGAAGTTTCGTAAAGATCGGTTCATAAATACGGCCTCTAGCCCAAGCTGTATCCAATTGATGACGTACGGACAGACGGACAGACGGACGACGGGCCATGACAAAAGCTCAAATTTGGCTTCGCCAAAGTTGAGCTAAAAATGACCTGGCAGATACAGTAATTTTTGGTACAAAACAGAAAAGAAAAGTTACTGGTTTGTTGCATCATTTGCAATACTCCCATCGCATGCTTTTTTCAATTTCGGTACAAAACAGAACGTAAAAAAAATTGAACTTGTATGTTCAGTAAATGTTCCTATGATTAGGATGAGGTGAAAGAAGTTGAAAAAAAGGGGGACGATAATTTTACGTCATTTGTTGTTTGCATTTGATTGTTATATATACTGTGTTTATATTCTGTTGCAATGTTCTTTCAAAAAATGGAAAAAAATATTTATAGGAGACAGTCTTCATTTATTTATTCATTTATATTCCACCAAAGGAAACGACCAGATATTTCCCAGGGATGGTTTGGGTGCATCCGGTTCTGAATTGGAGCATGCTGTACAAACAAAAACAATTGAAAACAACAAAAAGTTTTATTCATTAAAATGATGATCTGAAAGTGAAACGTATGTATAAGATAATCATATGATTTTCTTTTATTTTATTTGAGAGAAAATATATACTTTCTTTTATAAAAGGGGTTCTGCAGAAACGAAATGTACCGAAAATTGAATTACTGTTATTAATCAGTAATCTCTCGTCCAAACGCATTCTGACCCGACTTACAGGCTCTGACCCTCATGCTAAAGACCACCCCCCCCCAGTTTTTACTTTTTCTACTGCAAGCAACCCCTGGGTCAGTATGGTAAGTTAAAATTTGGGCTTTCATAACAATGATGTATACCAAACATTAAAAGATGTTTGGAAACCAAAATACTTAAATATTTTAAGTCCAAAAAAAGGTAACATACTTTAAGTTCAAAAAGGGTCATAACTCTGGCAAACTCCATCCCACTGGCTCCATATTGAAACTTGCCATATTTTTTTCTATTGAAAAAACACCATACCAAATTCAACATCAGAGAATCAAAACTCATCTTCCGGGCAATTGCAAAGGACAAAAGGATGAACAAAACAGATGGACCGATGTAATCCAGTACAGGTATCCAATCGCTTCGACATTCGCAGTATAATTAACAGGTTTATTCAATTAAGAACCATCTAATTAAGTGCACTCAATTGTACCAAAATTCTTAAAGTTTCCTTTCAACTGATTGATTGAAAGGACCATTGGTTCTGGAGAAAAGATTTTTTTTAATTTCTGTAAATATGCTGACTCAGCATTTTTTCGATGGACTCTACAGATCACCCTAACATTACAAACCGATGGCCATTACCATTCAATTCTATTGGTCCTAAAGAAGCTTCATACCAAATAACAGCTCTCTGTTCTGAGTGGTTTGGGAAATATGGACATTTGAAAATATTTCTATTTTTAGCTTCTTGGGTTCCCATGATGATGCAGGAATTTCTTTTTTTGGCACGAGTCAAGTACTTATAACCCAATAATACCACATACCAAATTTGGTTCAAATTGGACCATCAGTTCATAAAATATAAATTTTGGGCAGGGCCAAAAATCTTACCCCTCCCATTACAAAGCCAAATATTGCGTCAGGAACTTCGTTTGAACAAACTTGATTCTACACCTCAAAAGGAAGCTCCATAACAAATATTAAGTCATTGTACCCACTGGTTCATGAGAAGATGATTTTAAAAATATTTTGGATCATTTTCCCCCACCCCCTCCCTATGGGACTGGGCATGTTCAGTTGAACAAAAATGCAATGCCCCTTCGGGGACCATCACTCACACAAACTTTCACTTGAACTGGCCCAGTGGTTTTGGAGGAGAATACCAAAACATGGTGTTGACGGATGACGGACGAAAAGCGATGAGATTAGCTCAGCCTGACTTTGTCACGGTGAGCTAAAAATGTGACAGTTCCTATGTAAATTTCACAAAATTAAAATTAAAATACAGTCTATCTGATGGAGAGGTTTAGCTGGGAATCTAGTCTAATCGATACAAAATTTTCTTCCAGAATAGTGTACATGTCCAAATCATGGTTTTCAAAAGCACCATTACACTTTTGAAGCTGGCACTGGACATTTCTCTGTAGTCAACTTTCTTCAAAAATTATAGAGGACAATGGCAGTTGGTTATTTTTGTTATTTTAACATACCAGTACTTACAATGGCAAGTTTAAAGTTTCAAACAAACATGCATTTAATGTGAAACCACATCAATTTGCATAAGGATTTAATGTTAAAGTGATATAATTCTATGGCAAAATTGATCAGACCAATCCCTTTTCACACTTGACCTGTATTTTACTCTTGGAAACATACCAAGCCAATCAAAGAATTATAAGCAGCAGAGGGGAGCACTCAAGTTATCAGAGGCACTCAAGGTATCACCAGGAAACAAAAATACTTAAATATTTTAAGTCCAAAAAACGGGTCATAACACTGGCAAACTCCATCCCACTGGCTCCATATTGAAACTTGCCATATTTTTTCTATTGAAAAAACAACATACCAAATTCAACTTCAAAGAATCAAAACTCAGCTTCCGGGCAAATGCAAAGGACAAAAGGATGAACAAAACAGATGGACCGATGTAATCCAGTATGGGTATCCAATCGCTTCAACATTCGCAGTATAATTAACAGGGTTATTCAATTAAGAACCATCTAATTAAGTGCACTCAATTGTCCCAAAATTCGTAGTTTCCTTTCAACTGATTGATTCAGGTTTTTTCTTACACTCTCCAAATACTGTTCAACTGATATTGTAGGAACTTTTGAATGTGCACCACATTGATTTTCACCCTTCATTCAATGTAATGTACAGACACAGAATAAAAACAACTGGTCTTAAAAAAACTAACTTCACACTTCACAAAGGAACATCTGTTCTCCTGCTTATTAATGAATGCAGAAATTTGTGTCATAGCGATATATCGAGAACTGACACACTGGAATGAACTGATTGACACACTTAGACAATGAATGCATCATCAACTTAATTTGATTACAAGTGTTTGAAAAATATACTGTTAGCATACTACACATTAACCCTTTACCTAACATGAAAAGCAGACAACACTTGCAAAAAAAATTCTTGAATAACTAATTTTTTTCATGTTTGTCTCAAAAACATAGGTTATGACACCTCGTTGGAACAAGCTCAATGAGGGGTCATAACCTATGTTTTTGTGACAAATGAAAATGTCAATGACACTGTAGCTCAACTTGTCAAGACAAAGACATGTACATGTATAGTATGTGACACAGCAATGACAAACATCTAGGTAATGACCTGATAACAAAGGTACATATAAAGTATTGTAACAGTCTGTACATAAATACTGACCGTTGCCTGTAACAAATGTATAGGTAAAGTATTGTAAAGGTGGGTGATAGTCAGATGCTAAACTAGAAAAGAAATCTTTTGAGTCCCAGAGTGGGTCTGACTGAACCCCAAAATATTTGTTCTCATAGCACAGTGATAACAAAGGCACCCCAAAACACACTCGTTCCTGTCCCAAGATGAAAACAAAGGTACCCAAGAAGTTTTGTGAAGATCAGTTCATAAATACGAGCTGTATAGAACTTGTGACAAAAAACTGATTGGACCTAATTTCGGTACAAAATGGCCACTGGCAGCCATCTTAAATTTTGGACCGTACCCAGAAACACTCATTCTCGTCCCAAGGTGATAACAAAGGTACCCAAGAAGTTTTGTGAAGATCGGTTCATAAATACAGCCTCTACCCTGAGCCGTATTGAAATGTGTGCTTACATTGTGTAAGTAGCACTGAATAAATCAAAGTTCATCTAATTTGCATAATTTCTGCACAAAAAAAACCCCCTTACAATATGTGATGTATTCCATGTTACTAAACATTCATACAAAAATTTATTCAAATCAGAACTTTCATACAGAAGTTCTGTACAAAAGACTGAGTGCACTAATTTTGGTACAAAATGGCTGCTGGTGGCCATCTTGAATTTCGGACCACACCCAAAAACACTCGCTCTCATCCCACGGTGATAACAAAGGTACCCAAGAAGTTTCGTAAAGATTGGTTCATAAATATGGCCTCTAGTCTGAGCTGTATAGAAGTTCCGTACAAAAAACTGATTAGACCTAATTTCGGTACAAAATGGCCACTGGCAGCCATCTTGAATTTTAAACCGCACCCAGAAACACTCGTTCTCGTCCCAAGGTGATAACAAAGGTACCCAAGACATTTCGTGAAGATCAGTTAATAAATTCAGACTCTAGTCTGAGCCGTATTGACATGTGTACTTACTGTGTGTAAGTCGCACTGAAAAAATCAAAGTTCATCTAATTTGCATAATTTCTGCACGAGAAAAAAACCCGTATTATATGTGATGTATCCCATGGTACTAAACATTCACACAAAAAATTATTCAAATCAGCGCTTTCATATGGAAGTTCTGTGCAAAAATCTGATTGCACCTAATTTTGTACAAAATGGCTGCCATCGGCCATCTTGAATTTCGGACCGGATCCAAAAACACTCATTCTCGTCCCACGGTGATACCAAAGGTACCCAAGAAGTTTCGTAAAGATCGGTTCATAAATACGGCCTCTAGCCCGAGCCGAATTGGCATTTGCACTTACAGTGCTGAAACATCAAAACATCAAAATCAGTCTAATTTGCACAATTTACGCACGAGAAAAAAACCCGTATTATATGTGATGTATCCCATGGTACTAAACATTCATACATAAAATTATTCAAATCAGAGCTTTCATAAGGAAGTTCTGTACAAAAAACAGATTTCTGCATCGTCGGTACAAAATGGCGGCTGGCAGCCATCTTGAATTTCGGACTGAACCCAAAAAACACTCGTTCTCATCCCACGGTCATAACAAAGGTACCCAAGAAGTTTCGTAAAGATCGGTTCATAAATACAGACTCTAGCCCGAGCCGTATCCAATTGTTGACGTACGGACAGACGGACGATGGGTCATGACAAAAGCTCAAATTTGGCTTCGCCAAAGTTGAGCTAACAAAATCTTCGAGTCCCAGAGTGGGTCTGACTGAACCCCAAAGTATTTGTTCTCATAGCACAGTGATAACAAAGGCACCCCAAAACACACTCGTTCCTGTCCCAAGGTGAAAACAAAGGTACCCAAGAAGTTTTGTGAAGATCAGTTCATAAATACGAGCTGTATAGAACTTGTGACAAAAAACTGATTGGACCTAATTTCGGTACAAAATGGCCACTGACAGCCATCTTGAATATTGGACCGCACCCAGAAACACTCATTCTCGTCCCAAGGTGATAACAAAGGTACCCAAGAAGTTTTGTGAAGATCTGTTCATAAATACAGCCTCTACCCTGATCCATATTGACATGTGTGCTTACATTGTGTAAGTAGCACTGAATAAATCAAAGTTCATCTAATTTGCATAATTTCTGCACGAAAAAAAACCTCCTTACAATATGTGATGTATTCCATGTTACTAAACATTCATACAAAAATTTATTCAAATCAGAACTTTCATACAGAAGTTCTGTACAAAAGACTGATTGCGCTAATTTTGGTACAAAATGGCTGCTGGTGGCCATCTTGAATTTTGGACCACACCCAAAAACACTCGCTCTCATCCCACAGTGATAACAAAGGTACCCAAGAAGTTTCGTAAAGATTGGTTCATAAATAATATGGCCTCTAGCAGGGTTTCCGCGAGGGGAAAATTTGTGGGTCCGGTAGTTTAAAGAAAGTGAAACTCAGATGCCAAAGGCGTCTGCCGCACATGTCAAAGGCACGTGCCTATGGAGGGGGGTCTGGGGAAATTTTTTATTTTTAGGGGCTCTTTGGTGGCCTCTGGGGGCATTCTGGTCGCTAAAATGCTGAATAATTGAAGAGGAAAATATGTATTTTTTCCTCCTACAATTCTCTAAATTCCCACGGGACACACAATACTACATCTGGTTGGAGGTTTCATAAAAATACAAACCCAAAACAACACAAAATCCACGAATCATGACAGTGACTGAGCTTTGTTTACAACCGCTCGCGGTAATATTAAAAAAGAACCATGATGCGGACTTGTGACGTCATGCACGTGCAATTAGGTACTTCACTTATCACTCGAAATAAAAACCAGTGATTTCGGACCAAACATGACAATTTGAGTCCGAAATTTTATAGGCGACGTTTAGGATTTGAACTTTGTTTCCTCCTCTCGTCTGGGGGGGGTTATAAAGTATCAGGTTGTCGCCAGTAATAGTAGACATAGTATACAACATAATTATGCCTATATTACATGGAAACAAAGCATCCTGAGTGTCGTGTCTTTACGATACAGCATTGTACTCGACATTTTAATCACCAGCTTTTCTGACTGATCATAGTATGATTGGTGGGGGAATGGGTCCGGTCGACGGACCCGCAGCCGGTCTAGAGGAAACCCTGCCTCTAGTCTGAGCTGTCTAGAAGTTGTGTACAAAAAACTGATTGGACCTAATTTTGGTACAAAATGACCACTGGCAGCCATCTTGAATTTCAGACCGCAACCAGAAACACTCGTTCTCGTCCCAAGATGATAACAAAAGTACCAAAGACATTTCGTGAAGATCAGTTCATAAATACAGACTCTAGCCCGAGCCGTATTGACATGTGTACTTACTGTGTGTAAGTCGCACTGAAAAATCAAAGTTCATCTAATTTGCATAATTTCTGCACGAGAAAAAACCCCGTATTATATGTGATGTGTCCCATGGTACTAAACATTCACACACAAAATTATTCAAATCAGCGCTTTCATATGGAAGTTCTGTGCAAAAATCTGAATGCACCTAATTTAGTACAAAATGGCTGCCATCAGGCATCTTGAATTTCGGACCGGACACCAAAACACTCATTCTCATCCCACGGTGATACCAAAGGTACCCAAGAAGTTTCGTAAAGATCGGTTCATAAATACGGCCTCTAGCCCGATCCGTATTGGCATTTCCACTTACAGTGCTGAATTTAGTCTAATTTGCACAATTTACGCACGAGAAAAAAACCCGTATTATATGTGATGTATCCCATGGTACTAAACATTCATACAAAAAATTATTCAAATCAGAGCTTTCATATGGAAGTTCTGTACAAAAAAGAGATTTCTGCATCGTCGGTACAAAATGGCGGTTGGCAGCCATCTTGAATTTCGGACTGCACCCAAAAACACTCGTTCTCGTCCCACGGTCATAACAAAGGTACCGAAGAAGTTTCGTAAAGATCGGTTCATAAATACGGCCCCTAGCCCGAGCCGTATCCAATTGTTGACGTACAGACGGACCGACGAACAGACGGCCAGATGGACAGACAGACGACGGGCCATGACAAAAGCTCAAATTTGGCTTCGCCAAAGTTGAGCCAAAAATAATGAAAATTAATTACTGATTTTTTAGAATAGTGCTGGCCAGTTTTGGCCGTGATGTTGTGAAAAGGGTTAACCTTTTACCCAATGCACACGATATCAAAATGTGTTATTTGGGGGTTTTTTTCCCAAAATTTTTAACAAAATTTTGATAAAATCATATCGTGTAACCCTACAAGCTCATTCCAATGAGGAGGGTCACATGATATGTTTTTTGTTTTTGTTTTTTTAACTGTGCAGTTTGTAAATTACGCAAACAGATGCTCCTGATTCATTAGGTAAAGGGTTAACCTTCTTCATAACATAATTTTCACATCTGACTTGCAGTATTCAAAATAAGAGGCTCAAGTGAGTCTAAAATACTCACCTGAATACAGTCATCTAGAAGAAAATAAAAGTGGGTTAGTTTGAGAAAGGAAGCAAAAGAGAAATAAGGGTCACCAAAAGCACTCTGAAAAAGTATGTCTGTTTTTCAACAACAGCTTGCCCTCTTGGCATAATCTTACGTTGGGCTTAAAATTATGTTGAAAATCAACAAAAGAGCTTCCCTCTGAAAAGACCTACTAGGTTGGTTAGAATTTTGGGTTGAAATTGGATGAAATATTTAGTGCTCCTGAAGGCAATCAGTTGTGTGAAGAAATGGAGTGAAATGACAGTCAATAGTGATATGACTGACAGTTTTTTTTCTGTAGACAAATTAGAGCTTTCAGGTGAACAAGTAGATGCATACCATATTTCAAAGCATTGTAACTGGTGGTTTATGAGAAGATTTTTGAAGATTTTTCGGCTTTTCAGGCACTGCTCCCAGCCTTCAGGCTTAGGAACTTCTCTGAAACAATGTTAGCAGGATTTCCAAAATGATACATTTGTTTTATAGAGTTAATTGATCTTTGCTTATAATTCTATTACAATTGGAACTACTCTGTCAGATATAATTTAGGAATGGCAAGTAGTGGTAGCTTATTCTGGGGTGGGTGGTTCAGAGTGAATAGTTAAAACATCCATTCGACAAAATTCAGTTATGTGTGTCAATTATTGGGGAGTGGGAGGGTTATTCGTTATTGCACAAGTCTCTTAAGACCCTCTTGGAATTTTTCAACAAAACAGTGTCACAAGGCCTATGGTGTTCAACCAATGATCATAATGGAACTGGCCACCACAATCGGCTGATTGTGGGCAATTGGATGACATCAGCAATGACTCCTGGAACATCGGCTCAACTGATTGTTGCCAAACATTTTGTTTTTTGATTTTTCAAATAAATTTTGATATTGTCTGCATTCATAAACCACATTTTATGATCTTCTGCAATTGTTCATTTGTTAATGTAAAATGATGTCAATGATACCATTCAATAAAGTTTAGAAACAACCGCAATGTGTATTCTTAACCCTTTACCCAACGAATCAGCCACATCCGCATGCATAATATGCAAATTTAGCATCTGAAAAAATAGTATTTTTCAAGAAATTTTAACAAAACCATATCATGTGACCCCTCTTTGGAACGAGCTCATTGAGCACCTTCCAATGAGGGGTCACATGACACGGTTTTGTCGGAATTTTTTGAAAATTTTTTTAAGAAATGATTTTTCAAATAAATTTTGATATTGTCTGCATTGGGTAAAGGGTTAATCTCTCTAGAAGGCCCTTTATGAGATATACAAGTTAAACAAAATGTAATGCTTACAACTGAGTATACTTGCAGCAATCGTCAGTTCACACCAGAAATGTGAAGGCTGGACTCCACTGACTCAGGTCACAGAAAAATTATCAGTTGCATGCACTTTGGCGGTACACGTGACTCGGAGAGCCACGTGTACCCCCCAAGTGCGCACAACTGGTAAAGCAGCTTTAACAGTATTTACAACTAAAAGAGCAACAGTAGTGTCTATCTCTTTCGAACAATGTCAATTTCTAACTGACTTCAAGATCAAAAGTGATGCCGCTGATTAGGATGATCAGACTGCAGCTCGGATGCAAACACTGAAATATGTTCAATTTAATGTAGTTCTTTCGTGCCTCGACTTATCTAGTAGTAAATGACTTGACTGTCAAATGTGTTCAATTTAATGTAGTTCTCTTGAGCCTTTACTTGTCCAATAGTGTACAGTATTACAATCGTAATCGGCATCAGAATCAGCTGATTGTGGACTAAAATAACCGGTAATCGGTCCACGGCCGTTTTTATTAATCGGTTGAACACTAAAAGGCCTTCATAATTTAGAATACTGAAAAACCACAGCAATTAGTTTTCAAGAATCATAGACATCAGGTATCCATTTTCAATTAATTTTCTGGTTAGGAAAATTTATTTGGAATTTAATGTTATTTCAAGGACCAGCAACCCACATAGTATTCAGCCACTGTCAACTGCCAATTATGGAAAGCACAAATGACCAACATGCATGCTTGTATTATTAGTAACATATATTTATATTTATTGGTTTTTAAAATCATTTTCAGCATCTTTGGCTATATCATGACCACAACAAAGGTATGAATTTAAAATTGAGCAAATTTATTTATTATTATTTATTGGTGTTTAAGGTCACATATTTTTGCACAAAGGCTAATCATGACCACAACATGAGTATCAACTCAAGACCAGGGGTGAGCATTAATTAGCAATGTTGCCCATTTTAGAGAGGGTATGCACCTCCCAAGCACTGGTGACTGGTCCTATTTTACCAGTAAAACAGAGCCTGCTTACCGCAGTGAATAGGCACTGCTTCACTTTCTGGGGTTCCCATGGGGAAATTGAGCCAATCATTTATGCCTATCCTGCTCACTTTGGAGGACTTCCATCCCAGGCATTGGTTCTAGGTCCTATTTTACCTGTAGAGCAGAACATGTTTACCACATTAAATATGCACAGCTCCACTTCCTGGGGTTCCATGGGGGAATTGTCTGGGCACCTGAAGGTTAGAGCAGGGTTCATACAGACTAGGCAATTTTGTTTCCATACCTCTGATATCAAATTTCCATAATCTCAAAGATTAAATGTAACTTAATATATAATTCTAATTTTCATCCCCCCTTCTCACCCCTTGACAACTTTTTTAACTCTAAAGGGCCCAGTTCCAAGTTTGATCATGTGGTACTGCAATAAAACTGAGGCTTGAACATTGAGACTTTTGGGTACATTCTAACTACTTGGCCAGTTGTTTCTAGGCAAGTCTTGGCTGCCTATATAGCCAGCAAAAACTTGCCTAGAAACAACTGTAAGGTATGGCAAAAATGTACCATGTATACAAACCACTAGGCCTTTAAGGGTTAAGAAGCCCCAAACACCAATGACTCGAGTAGTGATTCTTGGTGAACCCTAAAAATTGGGAGTACAAAGATATTTTGAACGGTCACATCCAATAGGAGAAATACCCATGTTACACTTATCTGTACATTTTTTTATCTGTTCATTTTCCATAATTTTTTCGAAAATCCACCTCAATTTTCCATACTTTTCCAGGGCCAGGAAAATCAATTTACTGTTTTCCAAGACTTTCCATACCTTTCAATGTCCTGTATGAACCCTGTTAGAACAGTGTTGTTGTGCTTCAGCTAGATTTAATGAGTGAACGCAGATCTTTATTATCATTTTCCAGCACCTTATTCTGAATTTTTTGGAGAGCATTTACCGCTCTTCTTATTATAGACTCAGCTGGGTCATAGAGGACAAGGGTGATCGCCCGTCTCAAAATGAGGCCTGCGTTAATTTTTGACTGGTAGAGTGCTGGAAGCCCATATTTAGGCTTCATTAAATACCACAGGGTGTGACTGTATCATCAACGTTCCACTGAAGGTGGTTTTGTACTGATCATGGCAAGAAGTAACTTTTCTTGTTGACACTTTGCTCAGTTACACTTAACCCTTTACCTAACATGAAAAGCAGATGACACTTGCAAAAAAATTCTTAAATAACTAATTTTTGGTCTCAAAAACATAGGTTATGACCCCTCATTTGAACGAGCTCAACGAGCTCGTTCCAAAGAGGGTCATAACCTATGTTCTTGGGCCAAAAATGGAAAAAAATAATGAAAGTTAATTGGTGTTTTTTATGAATAGCGATGACCGGTTTTGGCCTTTACGTTGGGTAAATGGTTAAGTGGAACATGCCTCTTGGCACCATCCAATCAATTGTAAGAGAGCAATATACGGTGAAAGGAAATCTGTGGATAAGAAAAATGCCGCACTCTACCAGTTAATCAGTATCTGGTGACGTGACATGCCATACAAGTTCATTACTAACAACAACTGTACTTATCACTTTCATCTGTACAGAGGTAAAATAAAAAGCACCAAGTTCACATTCAAAAATAATCAAAATCAGCCTGTATGGAGGTCTTCAAGTGAAACTTTTCCTCAGTGAAAGTACTTCATAATGCAGTTATTCAATCTCCTTTTTGTACTGATTGTAAAGACTTCAAAAAAAGTTTTGACCGTTTATTTCAATATATAAACAAACATGCCTTTGTGCAGTAAACGGTATGTTGTCGTCAAACAATAGATGAATGCTGTTAACTTTTGGTCCCATATCATGATATTCATGTACCCTAAGAGCAAATGTTTAATCAACCTTTACAGTGAAGAAAATACTTGACAACATTATTTTGAGAATCACGTAGGCTGAATTCAATATCTTTTATGAAACTATATTGAGTGAAAATGGCTGTGAGTATGACAACATATACTCTACTAAAGTAGAGTAAATGGGGAGGGAATCACTTGTTCTTTATCTGAAAAAAAATTTTCTTAGGTATTATTATTATTATTTATTATTTATTGGTGTTTAAGGTCACATATTTATGCACAATGGCTAATCGTGACCGTGACAGTTTTACGGGTGGAGGAAGCCGGAGTACCCGGAGAGAACCACCGAGCAACGACGAGCAGCTGTCAGCTCCCCAACATCGTAACTCTAAACTCTGCACCGCAGCACAGGCAAGGTTAGATTGGGTGAAGACATGCGCACCATCGACGTGCAGTACGCCTCAGTACACAGCGTCATCGTGCCCCCATGTAGGCAATCGGGGTGAAGTGTCTTGCCCAAGGACACAACGCGGTTGCCGCAGGTGGGATTCGAACCGAGGACCTCTCGGCTTGCAGCCTGCACCTCTACCAACTGAGCCACCGCGCCCCCATTCTTAGGTATTAAATATTACAGCTCACAAATGAGGAGATAGTAGAGAATGAGTAGTTGAGGTCTGAGGAGTGGATGGTATACCGTTTATACTGTACAGTATCAGTATGATGCCAATATGATTTATTATACTGAGTGAATCTCAAAATAAAAAAATTCGGTAATAAAAATATTCATGTCAAAGACTAAAAGTAGATAAGAAAACAGACCATTAGCACAAAATGCTGACAAGAGTGTGTGGACAACTTACTTCTAACAGACTGACAGAAAAACATTTTATAGATGTTGTGTGAACAAAGAGTAACAGACCACCACATTTATACTACACATTTATTCCTTAATTCTTCCCATCTTATTATCCTTATAATCAGTTGATAGTTGCATATGAGCTTGACTTCCTAAATAAAGTAGTGACTAAGGACTGGGTAGTATAGAGAAAATACCGCTGGGCATCACTATTGGAATTGGTATTGGTATGAAGTCAATACCAAATGCAGCACAGGTACCATGGCAAATCAATCCCAAAATACTGATACCAAACCTGAACTTTCAATACTGCTCATCTCCAATGATGATTGTTTTGGGAAGGGGTTAACCCACAGATATCAGATGCAATATGTAAAGACAAGGTGATGACAGAGCAAGTCGATTTCAACTGCACAATTAACTGGTAGAGTTCTGGAAACCCATATTTGGGCTTTATTCTGAAGTGCCAATACCACAATTTAAAGGCTTCATATTCTATGGATGTGCTTGATATTATCTTTGAAGTGATGTTATTTTATCTGAGAGGATTTGACTTGTTACAATTTATGGGAGAGTGCCTTGTGGCACTCTCCCATATTTATTTATATATTTATTTATTTATTTGTGTTTAGGGTCACATATTTCAGCACAATGGCTAATCATGACCGCGACAGTTTTGCAGGTGGGGGAAGCCAGAGTACCCAGAGATAACCACCGAGCAACGGCGAGCAACTGTCAGCTCCCCAACATACTAACTCCACACATGCAGGGTTAGCATTGGTTGAAGGCAAGTGACCATCGACGTGCAGTACGCCTTAGTACACAATGCCACCGTGCCCCCACGTGGGCAATGGGGGTGAAGTGTCTTGCCCAAGGACACAACGTGATTGCCACAGGTGGGATTCGAACCGAGGACCTCTCGGCTTGCAGCCTGCACCTCTACATACTGAGCCACTGCGCCCCCGGCACTCTCCCATAAATTGGAACAAGGCAAAGATGCACAAAATATTTTAAGGACCAAAAATAATTTAGCACTCAGTTAACAACAAGCAGCGTCTAGCTAGCATTTGCACATCACGGACTGTGGAGTACCGGCACCTTTGCTGTGTTGCATTTTTTTGCATGATTTTAACCCTTTATCCAATGCAGACAATATCAACTTCATTATTTTAAATATTTTTTAAAAATTTTTTATAAATTTCAACAAAACCATATATCCTGTGACCTCGTCATTGGAATGAGCTTGTTGAGATCGTTTCAATGAGGTGTCAGATGATATGCTTTTGTTGAAATTTTTGGAAATTTTTATTTTTTTAACTGATGAATCTGTGTTTCACTCCGATGGGTGCAGCCAATTCATTAAGTAAAGGGTCAACCTGACAAACTTTACATTTGTTTCCACAGATTTGGCATATATGAATAGGGGCACAGTTATTTTTTACTTTCTTTTTGGTGGCAGAGTGTATAATTAAACAAAAATTCATGAGTCAGATAAAACAATTCAACATGCTAAATCAGGCTTCCCATTATTATCACAGAATAAAATTCAAGCACTGTTCAAGGACTTATGAGCGCAATTTTCACGGACTATTATAATTAGTACACAAACTACCAGACCATTTGAACAACCCAAAGAATTTTAGCCTCAGGGACCTGATTAATAAATACAAAATCCCTGCTGATAGACCTTGTTAGTTAAGGATTCCACATTATGAAATACTGCGATAGGCACAAAGTCCAATGACAGAACATACTTCTTTTTATATGTAAGTTTTTAGAAAACCAGTCGTGGCAATAATAAGAGTCTTTGAGAGAAACGGTGCAAAAAATTTTGCTTTGTTTTTTTGGCTGTTGAAAACCAGATGTCCAAGTTGGGTTCAAAACACAATATTTATTTTCATGCTTAAAAAAGCTTGGGACAAAGAACGTGTTAGAGATGGACAACATACCAAAAAACCAAACAGATACTGATATCATGGGGATACCAGAAAAAGTTTGTTAGCAGTGATATCTAGTGAAGTCTTAGCTGTCTTAACATGTTCTGAAATCGCAAAAACCTTAAATATTTGAATCAACTAATGGGAAAATGTCTAAATGACATTGCCATTTAGTGGCGTGATGTTTTCTCCAAACCGAAACGCCTGAAATTGGTGTAAAAAATGTTATGGCTCAATATTTGTGCATCAAGTGGCATTGAGTTAAAAAAACATTTTCATTGGAAGGTGGGGGATATCCAGGCATGGATATCTCCCCCCCCCCCCCCCCCCCCCCCCCCCACCACTTCTCCATATCCCAAATCTGCAAAAACAATACAAAGGACCATTTTTGAAAATTTATCAAAAGGTTAACTTCATTTATAATATGGTCAGTAACACCATATAAACCAAATTGAGGAAAATGTCCTATGTGAGGTAGAGAGAGGGGTATATCCACGTCTAAATATCTGCCCTCTCCCCATGAAAAAAAAATTGTCATTAAGTCCAAGCTATATGACTTTATAATTGGAGATGTACACAATCTGTTTGGAAAAACTTTCACCAGTCTGTGATATGGTGATTAACATGACTGTTAATCCTGGCCAAATGACATTACTATTTGGTGGGTGACTGAACTTGTTTTCAACAGTAAACAAGCACTGCCCCACTTCCCAAGGAGTTTCTTGGGGATCACAGTAATCAAACTTTCCTCCACATCCGGTGTTTCCAGAAAAGTTAATTTGTAACACTTTTATATATTAAGCTAAAGTTGTAATATCCATTGTAACTTGTTGGAAAGATTTCACAGAACTCTATCAGAAAAGATACAATAGATTATAATAAACATTCAGAAGTCAGGACATACTTTCACAATTTCACAGATCATCAAATCTTTTTGGCTCAGCAGTGGTTTCTTCGTCAAGTATTGACTACATGTACCTATGAAGGTAACAAAGACTTGGCTAGAAACTAATGCTATGGTAATTTTACTCATAAACGTGGTAAGGCAAAAAAAATGAATGTGTAAATGACATTGTAGCTTAACTTGACTGTGTGTTGTTGGATGAAAAGGATAATGTTCAATGTTTATGAAAGGATTATGAAATAAGACAAGATTTGTGATAATTGAGAATATGTTAATTTCTGTTCCCTGTTTGTTATGTTTTCAATAAAATAATTTGAGGGGTGGGTTAAAATGGCCCTCACAGTTAATGTATGTCAACCAAAGTTACCAAGTTACAGTGAAATTATTCCAAAACGAGTCATCTTATCACATTACAATGAAATCCCTTCATAAATACGGCTTGTAGACTGTGCTGAAGGTTTTCGGGCTTCGGGCATGTGTAGCCATCATGGTTGACCAATCGCAACCAAAAGGGGACGTCCTCATTTAGACACTATACTGAGTCACCCTACCAAATTACAATAAAATCCCTTCATAAATACGACCTGTAGTCTGTGCTAAAGGAATTCGGGTTTTGGGCTCAGGCAGCCATCATGGTTGAATGATCACAACCAACAGGGGGACAAGTTCATCTAAACATTATCTGCAGTCATCCTACCAAGTTACAATGTAAATCCCTTCATAAATACGACCTGTAGACTGTGCTAAAGGTTTTCGGGCTTCAGGCCCCTGTAGCCATCACAGCTGACCAATCCCGACCAAAAGGGGATGTTCTCATCTAGACATTATATGGAGTCATCCGACCAAGTTACAATGAAATCCCTCCATAAATATAACCTGTAGACTGTGCTAAAGGTTTTCGGCTCG
The DNA here is from genome assembly GCA_031216915.1 of Pictodentalium vernedei. NCBI lineage: Eukaryota > Metazoa > Mollusca > Scaphopoda > Dentaliida > Dentaliidae > Pictodentalium > Pictodentalium vernedei. Next base: position 665,870,664 of record CM062296.1, read on the forward strand.
GGGAGCCATCACGGTAGACAGATCGCGACCAAATGGGGAAGTTCTCATCTATACATCATGCAAGTCATGCTACCAGGTTACAATGAAATCCCTCCATATTAAATATGACCTGTAGACTGTGTTAAAAGTTTTTGGGTTTCAGGCTTGGGCAGCCATCACAGTTGAGAGATCATGACCAAAAGGGGATGTTCTCATCTAGACATTATACAGAGCCATCCTACCAAGTTGCAATGAAATCCCTTTGTAAATACGACCTGTAGACTGTCCTAAAGGTTTTCAGGTTTTGGGCTTGGGCAGCTATCACAGCTGACCGATCGTGACCAAAAGGGAATGTTCTCATCTAGACATGACCTCAAACCTGCATATGAAATTTCATGACGATCGGACAAGAACTACGGGGTGTAGCCTGTGCTAAAGGAAAATGTGAACAGACAGACAGACTAACAGACAAACAGACTTCCGAATGCGTGATGGCAATAGCTTATCTTGACTTTGTCAAGTTAAGCTAATTATGAAAGTTAGAATGATGACCTCAAAGGTGAAACATGTACAGTGAAAATACTGAGGTTACAAAGTAGAGTAATTCTGTGGTTATCTGAATAAAGCCTTAAAAGTCACGTTTTTTATTCAATTAATAAAGGTTTACTTTATAACTCAATACAAGATTTTTACTTAAGGTATGGAAAACGGATTGGTGTTGGGCAATTACACACAAATAACAAGATTAACCCTATACACACTGATGTCAAAACACTGAAATTTCGAGTATATTTCTTTTCCCATTATGCACAAGAATTTTAACCAAATCAATCTTGTCTGACAGTGCTGTCAAACAAGACTGAATTGATTAACCCTTTGAACCCTGATGATATCGTCCATGTCAATAACAGTAATATTTGAGGGTAGACCAATTAATATTTTCAACGTACAGCTTCATGGCTGCATGTTGAAAATACTGATTAGTCTACCCAACACAATCACTTTGCGACCATCCTACACCAGTAAAGAAATCATGACGTATCATATTCCTGGGCCGGAAAATTGGCCTCTCGTGTTCAAACTTCCCAGTTTCAGTTGCATTGTTGGAAAAGTTTGCAGCTTGAAATTTTGATGTTGCAACATCAGTGTGCAGGCGGTTATTATATTATTCTATTGTGAACCACACCCAAGGGAAGTTTTTCTGTCATGGGTTTTTATTTAATGGTGTTTAAGGTTACTTTCAGAACCTATGGCTATATCATGATTGCAATACAGTATATAAAAACTCAAGCTTAGCCAATAGTTTACAATTATGTTGCACACTTTAACCTTTAACCCCTATCTCCAATAACTCCATTTTTATCTTTTTTAGCAATGAATTTAACTAATTATATCTCGTTTGAGAGAGCTTTTGACAGAGCTCACTGAGCTATGTCAAACAAGGCATACTTGGTTAAATATTAAACTGTGTTGTGGGGAACTTCGCTGGTGAAAACTTTGCCAATCTGACATCAGTGTGCAGGCTTAATTCCGACTTTGATAACTTTTTAATGCAAAGGAACAGGTGCCCCAACATGCATTGTTTGGGTAAACTTAAAACTTGTTTTCTAAGTCAGTTGTTTCCAGGCAAGTCTTGGCTAGAAACAACTGCAATGCCACTGGAGGTGGACTTTCAAAGTATAGTGAAAATGTATAAAAATCTCCACCCCCTTAAGGGTTAAAGTCTCCCACAGCAGGCGATGGTCATCAGGTCCTATTTTACCAGCAGCCCTTCAAATTAGCATTTTGGGGCCATGGCACTATACTGCCGTGGCACTACGACAGCATTTATTCTGGTTGTAGGTGGTTCGGTATCAGAGCACACTGACACAGCAGTGAGCCTATGAGTGTCAACGTGTGTGCCAAAATTGTTGACCATTTTATTTTTATAAGAGTTTCTGTTAATATTGTGATAAAAAAGAATGATAGCTTACAATTGGGTTACTTGATTGTTGAAAACCATCATGTTTTTAGACGATTATATTCACAAAATCTGCTGAATTTAATCAACAACTGGCTTAAATAAATTTATTTATTTATTGGTGTTTGAGGACACATACTTCTGCACAATGGCTAATCGTGACCACAATATGGAGATAAAGTCAAGGTCAGTCAATTGATTATGTATGCCCCACGTTGCCTATTTTAGAGGACTTGCACCCCAAGCATTTAAGTGACTGGGTCCTATTTTACCAGTAAAACAGAACTTGTTTACCACAGTAAACAAGCACTGCCTCACTTCCTGGGGTTCCCATGGGGCGTGGGGGAGGGGGGGGGACCTCGAATAAATGGAACTCACCATCATTCAAACTGGCAAGATTACTCTGATCGATCTCAACTGTGCTGTGAACATAGTCACGCCACGGTGACATCTCATGATCTGACAATGCTATTTTAAACTCTGTTCCGCTGTGCACAATGATTGGTCAGGACATTGTCATTTCGTTGGCTATATTTACCTACGAGGAATAATCCAAATTTGGAATCCTTGTGAACATTTCAATGACAATTTTTAACTCAGGACACATGCTTTCTTCAATGATACCCACACACTGTCACCGACTACATGTACCGGTACAAACCCTTTCAATTCTGTGAGTTATTCCCGACATTGTAGTAGTAAGCAAATAACCAGGTTAAACCTGCTGTACAGTACTGTAACACTGTGAAATTGATACCAATTTGTGACAAGATGTCCAAATCACAAACTGATTTGATGTCCACACATTTTATATTTTGTATAATTCTCTTCCACATGTTCTCTTAGGCAACACCTGCATTCATCCATAGTTTACTGGGTGTATTTTAATATATTTTGATCAGCATTTTTTTTGCAATTTAACTGATGGACAAAACTATTCACAGGCTTGGTATTGTGCAGAACATGTCAAAAGGTACACAAGAATTTGAATCTCTAATTTCAAGGGTTGAACCAGAAAAGCAGAAACCTATTTATCACAGTAAACAAGCACTTCTCCACTTCCCAGGGTTTGCATGGGAGCCTGGTGAGGGTACTCTATGTGTTGTTTGTTTGAAGTTTAAGTTCACTTTCAACATCTACAACTATATCACGACCACAACACAAGTTATAAGGCAAGATTCATCAATCATTTATTCCTACTGTAGAGGGCTCTCATCCCAGATGTTAGTTACCAGATCCTATTATATCAATGAATATTTATATTTACTTATTTACTGTTGTTTAAAAGTCACTTTCAGCATCTGTGGCCAGTTCAAAATGGCAACATAGGTATGAAGTCAAATATACCAGATTTGTTACTGATATTGAATTGCATTAAAGTATTATTTATTATTATTTATTGGTGTTTAAGGTCACATACTTATGCACAATGGCTAATAGTGACTGTGACAGTTTTACGGGTGGAGGAAGCCGGAATACCTGGAGAGAACCACCAAGCATTGATGAGCAACTGTCAGCTCCTCAACATTCTAACTCTGTTCAAGCTCCGGTCAAGCAGGGTAACAGCAGATGAAGACATGTGCACCATCGACGTGCAGAACGCCTTAGTACATGGCGTCATCGTTCCCCCATGTAGTCAATCGGGATAAAGTGCCTTGCCAAAGGACACAATGCAGGTCATCCCGGATGGGGATCGAACTCAGGACCTCTAGCATAGAAGTCCAACAGTCTACAACTGAGCCACCGTGCTCCCCTTTAAGGTATTAAGTCCCTCAGAAAATGTCATCACATTAGTACCAGTGATGGAAATGTGACGCAAGTACAAGAAATTTCTTGGCATGCCTACCACTTGCGCAATTTTAATTCTGCACAAGCAGTGTTTTGGACATCTTGTTTCAGTTCGTTTCGACAATGCCAGTATCTTGGCCACTCCAACAACTCCCTCTGCAAAAGGTAAAACAGAATTGGCATTAAGCTTGCCATTGTTCTTGAACCCCCCAAAAAGTAAATTTATGAGCTATATTTGATTAATCCAGGGCAAATCAGGCTGTTAATCAGTCCTGTTTGGCCATCAATAAACTGCAATGCCCTCCAAAATCATGATCAATCCAGGGCGAGTTGGGCTGTTGATCATTCCTGTTTGGCTATTAATAAACTGCAATGCCCTGCAAATTGAATTTTTAAAAACCCTTTATCCCAGTATTGGTTGATTGAGCATGAAGTTCTGCCTGGATTCCAGAAGAACTTCTTTCTCAATTGGCCCATACTGAGGTAGAGGGATTTGTAATAAAACAAAACAAACACAGCTGCAACAACAGTTTATTGGCATTGATTGGCTTGAATGCATCCCATGGAGAACTCACACAATTTACTTGGCATATTTCTGAAGCAAAACAATGAAAAATAGTTCATGAGGCCAATTTGATTGCCAATGTAACCCTCAGGAGAGCGAGTTTTTGGCACCTTGGATTTTTCAAAAAACAAGCTTGCAGTATAGTCCTGTCATCAGGTATAGTGTTTCTACAGTAGGCTGGGGCCTGCGAATCTCAAATTTCACATCAAATCAAATCGGGAATCGAAACAGGCAGAGGATTTCAAATCAAATCTAACTGCTCATAAAGTTGTAGATATTACACTTTCTGTTTTACACCTATAAATATTGCCAGTCTCCATCTTTTTATTGGGGTTCAACAGCACTATTGACAGCCAGGGTCATCTCGTGTTGGACAGTTTTACAGGTGAAGGAAACCTGAGTACCCAGAGAGATCCACCAAGCAGTGGCGAACAACTATCAGTCTCACCAACATAAAAGCTCTACACAAGCAGGCTTAGCACTTGTTGAAGACAAGTGCATCATCGACGTGCACTGTGCCTTAGTACACAGAGGGGCTGTACCCTGACAGTCTCCATTCAAGTATTGTTTTCAATGGTAATTTGTCTGTTTAGTCAAGTCAAGTCAATCAGGAAGCTGAATATTCCAAAATAGAAATTAGTAGTTTTGGAAGCTGAACCTCCTTGAGCTCTTCCCCTGTCAACAGATCTCCTGAAGTCTTCCTCTGTCATCAGGGGCCAATACAAGAACTTTTACAATCTTATTTTATAGAATTGTATTTTCTAGTTATGACTTTAAATGGGTTGAAATGAATCATTAGCATTTTCAAAGATGTGACAATTTGCCCACTGGCAAAGTGTCATATCTTTTAAAATGCCAATGATTAATTTTAGTGAGTTATATTGATAGATAAAAAATACAATTCTAGAAAATACAATTGTAAAAGTTTTATTATAGTATTGGCTCCAGGTCTCCTGTACAGGAGAGAGACCTAATGACAGAGGAAGAGTTCAAGAAGAGACACTTGGTAGTGTTTTAGAACATCCCGATGATTCAGAGATGTCTGAAACAGTCAGACTCGAATCAAATTAAATCAAAATATTGGTATTATTTCAAATCAAATCAAATTTGAAAGCTTTGCAGGGGTGTAACAAGTAGTCAAGAGATACTAAACTCTATAGAATATTTGTACCTTACCAATCACTGTCCTAGAATTTAACACATGCTGTACCAATAACCAATGTACATTTGAGTTACTGACAGGTCAAATACAAACTGAATGTATGACAAGTGATATGGTATTTTGCAATTAACAGGCTCTAATATTAACCCGTCTTCATCTATTTGGATCCCCAAGTACAGGGGTTATGAAACAGGCCTATATCATAGTGAAGGGAGTTAATCAATGTCTTTTTATGCAGAACATTTACTGCTACAATAATGAGTGTATAATTTTGCAGTCATTTTCCTATGCTGTGTCCATGGCAGATAATGAAATGCATAGCTATTTTATTAGGACAGAGAGAAGATAAAGTAATGTAAGAAACATAAAGCAGTAACCTTTTTTCCAAATTGCCTGACAGCAGTTATCTATTGAAAGCAAAACAAAGGGAAAGCCAAGCAAACAATTTACCAATTGTGGGAAATGACAATGCAAATCAATAAACAGATCGCAGTATTCTTTTTCTTCCAATGCAGGACAGAAAAAATAGTCTAGCTTGCTCAACTATGAAATACATGTCATTAACTTTAAAGCAGTGCATTTATAACATCATAACAAAACACCTTGGGCTAGATATACTTCATACACTTGTTGTCATCAACCCTTGATACTCCAAGATGGAGTGAGAAGACATGTTAGAGTTGTGATATGGTACTGTGATTACATTAAAGATGAAAGTGTCAATGACACTGTAGCTCAACTTGTCAAGACATGTACATGTATAGTATGTGACACAGCAATGACAAACATCTAGGTAATGACCTGATAACAAGGTACATATAAAGTATTGTAACAGCCTGTACATAAATACTGACCGTAGCCTGTAACAAATGTATAGGTAAAGTATTGTAAAGGTGGGTGACAGTCAGATGCTAAACGAGAAAAGAAATCTTTGAGTCCCAGAGTGGGTCTGACTGAACCCCAAAATATTTGTTCTCATAGCACAGTGATAACAAAGGCACCCCAAAACACACTCATTCCTGTCCCAAGGTGAAAACAAAGGTACCCAAGAAGTTTCGTGAAGATCAGTTCATAAATACGAGCTGTATAGCAGTTGTGACAAAAAACTGCTTGGACCTAATTTCGGTACAAAATGGCCACTGGCAGCCATCTTGAATTTTGGACCGCACTCAGAAACACTCGTTCTCGTCCCAAGGTGATAACAAAGGTACCCAAGAAGTTTCGTGAAGATCGGTTGATAAATACAGCCTCTAACTTTGGCCGTATTGACATGTGCACTTACAGTGTATAAGTAGCACTAAATAAATCAAAATTCATCTAATTTGCATAATTTCTGCACGAGAAAAAAACTCGTACTGTATGTGATGTATTCCATTTTACTAAACAGTCATACAAAAAATTATTCAAATCAGAACTTTCATACAGAAGTTCTGTACAAAAGACTGATTGCACTAATTTTGGTACAAAATGGCTGCTGGTGGCCATCTTGAATTTCGGACCACACCCAAAAACACCCGTTCTCATCCCACGGTGATAACAGAGGTACCCAAGACATTTCGTAAAGATTGGTTCATAAATACGGCCTCTAGCCTGAGCCGTATAGAAGTTGTGTACAAAAAACTGATTAGACCTAATTTCGGTACAAAATAGCCACTGGCAGACATCTTGAATTTCGGACCGCACTCAGAAACACTCGTTCTCGTCCCAAGGTGATAGCAGAGGTACCCAAGACGTTTCGTGAAGATCGGTTGATAAATACAGCCTCTAGCCCGAGCTGTATTGACATGTGTACTTACTGTGTGAAAGTAGCACTGAAAAAATCAAAGTTCATCTAATTTGCATAATTTCTGCACGAGAAAAAAACCTGTATTATATGTAATGTATCCCATGGTACTAAACATTCACTAAACATTCACACAAAAAATTATTCAAATCAGAGCTTTCATGTGGAAGTTCTGCGCAAAAATCTGATTGCCTCTAATTTTGAACAAAATGGCTGCCATCGGCCATCTTGAATTTCGGACCGCACCCAAAAACACTCGTTCTCATCCCACGGTGATACCAAATGTACCCAAGAAGTTTCGTAAAGATCGGTTCATAAATGCGGCCTCTAGCCCGAGCCATATTGGCATTTGCACTGACAGTGTTGAAAGTAACACTAAATATATCAAAGTTAGTCTAATTTGCATAATTTACGTACGAGAAAAAAACCCGTATTATATGTGATGTATCCCATGGTACTAAATATTCATACAAAAAATTATTCAAATCAGCGCTTTCATATGGAAGTTCTGTGCAAAAAACAGATTTCTGCATCGTCTGTACAAAATGGTGGCTGGCTGCCATCTTGAATTTCGGACCGAACCCAAAAACACCCGTTCTCGTCCCACGGTCATAACAAAGGTACCCAAGAAGTTTCGTAAAGATCGGTTCATAAACACAGCCTCTAGCCCGAGCCGTATTGAATTGTTGATGGACAGACTGGCCATGGCATAAGCTCAAATGAGCTAAAAATAGAGAACTTCGACCAGATCATGATCTGATGAAAATTCTAGATTTGACCAGTTTCCACCATACAACACTATAAGATCTTGTTTGCCCAATATTAAAATGTGAGAACATTAACCCTGCCACCCTGGGATGTGAAGCAGTGCTTGTGGTAAACAAATTGTTTTACTGGTAAAATAGAACCCAGTCACCAGTGGTTGAGGTGGAAGTCCTGATATAAAAGAACTCTTGTATAAGTTGCTCGCCAATCCTTGTAAAATCACTTAGCTTAAAACTAAAACACTGTTATGTAGTTATTATAAAAATCTACCAATTAACTAATATCAGCCAAATCCTCCAGTACTATAAACAACTAGAGTGATGTCACGCATGCAGCCTGACTGTCCCAGGAATGGCAATGCTTAGATGCAAAATAGTCGGAGCCATTTTTTGTTAACAGTTTACCAAACGAATCTGCCATATCTGTACTCGTGATATACAAAATTTGCTATTCAAATTTTATTTTTTCATTTCTCTACTTCAAAACATACCTCATGACCTTAATATTAATGGAACAAACTTGATGAGCTTGTTCCAATAAGGTTAGAAGAAAATAAAAAATGAAAAAATCTGATGTTTCAGAAAAATAATTTGTACTGTTGGCTTCAACTTGTGTTAGGTAAAGGATTAAAGATGCAGTACATAAGCAATGTTGGGCTATAGGAGTCAATTTTCATTTTTGCATGTAATAACTCCCAATCCTTCAAAATGCATTTTGGGAATAATTGCCTAAGTGACACGTTTGTGTGTATGTGTGTGTGTGTGTGTGTGTGTGTGTGTGTGTGTGGGGGGGGGGGGGGGGGGGGGGGGGGGGGGGGGGAGTTGTGGAACCTATATTAAAATCTGGCCTGTATTATTAGCTGGAAAATACACATATCAACTTTGGTTGAAAACAAATAAAATAATCCAAACTGGAGTAATCAGTTGGAAACCAATTGTTTGCAGACAGATGGACGGACGAAAGTCATGACTATAGCCCTGACTATTGTCAGGCTAAAAATGCATTTTGTACCAAACAAAAAATATTGCATGAATGGCCCTGGGTGAGGAGGAGGTGGGGTGGGAGTGAGGGGTGGGGGAGAGTAGGGGTGTGTTAGGGGAGTCCATTTTTTTCCACATGTGGTCAGTCTAAATCGTTCAGAATGCATTTTGAGCAGAGAAAAAAAAATACCTAACTGGCACCATGGGGGTGGGGGTGGGGGGTGGGGTTTGTCTGGGTTTTTAACCACAAACTTTAACCAGAACTGTAAAACTGCATTTTTGACGAAAGAAAAAAAAAGTGCCTAATTGGCACCCCGGTGGGGAGTGGGGGTGGGGGGAAGGGAGGGGGGTGTTATGTGAGTTTAAAAAAAGGTTCCGCATGTAGTGACTGTAAATAGTTCAAAATGCATAATTGGGGAGGGGGGGGGAGGAGGGGGAGGGGGGGTAGGGGGTGGTGGTAGTGTTTGTTTGGGTTTTTAACCACAAACTTGGAGTCACCCTACCAAGCTACAATGAAATCCCTTCATAATTATGGCCTGTGGAATATTCTAAAGGTTCTCAGGATTCGGGCCTCTGTTGCCGTCACAGTTGCCCAAAAGGGGACGTTCTCATCTAGACATTATACGAAGTCAACCTATCACATTACAATGAAATCCTTCCATAAATATGACCTGTAGACTGTGCTAAAGGTATTCGGGCTTCGGGCCCCTGCTGCCGTCACAGTTGCTTAAAAGGGGACGTTTGTAGAAACCAGTTTTGAAAAAAAAACAGCTTTTGAAAAAATAAAAAAAATTTTTTAAAAAATCACCAGTTTTTAAAAAAAAATCACCGTTTTTGAAAAAAAAAACCAGCTTTTGAAAATAAATTTACCACGTTTGAAAAACACATTCTAACCACATTTGAAAATAAAATACCACTTTTTAAATAAATTGGCGTTTTTTTAAAACTGGAACTTTTTTTCAAAACTGGTTATTTTTTTTTCAAAACTGATTATTTTTTCAAAACTAGAAATTTTTTTATCAAAAGTGGTTATTTTTTTTTCAAAACTGGAGAAAATTAATGGAAAATAGTTCTTTTTTAGTTTCAAACTTTTTACCAATCTTCAGCCTTCAAAACCAGATGTCGCCTGGTGCCGACTTGAATCTTGAATCTGTCTGACCTGTGTAGGATGCTGGGTGTCGACTATACAGTTGATAGAAGATATCTGCATTGTTTTGTACGACATCGAAGAACCGCCACCTCTTCTAATACTAACTCGTTAAAAGAAGAGCAACGCGAAGCGTGGCATATGCCCCCTCCCAAAATGCCAAGTGTATCAAACGCCAAATTTATAGAAGAAGTAGCTGTAACCTAAAAAGAACTAGAGGGGGGGCCGCCAAAGGTGGCTAATTCTCCCGAATTAATTCCTTGATACTGTAATGCCTCGATACTGTAATGCTGTGATACTATAACTAATAATACAGTCTAGCAGAATTTTAAATCTCTTACTTGCCAAAAAATCAGTAATTTGACCTTGAGGTCAAAGGTCAGTGTTATATGTGGGTCATGATGATAGGCGACACATGATACACCCACATGCCAAATACCATAAGCCTAGGTCAAAAGATAAAACAGTTCAGAGCCAGACACAAATGCTGTCTACAGACGGACAGACAGACTGAACTGGGTTCATGTGTTTAAATTTATGTGTTTATTCTACTACTGACCCTAACCCTTACCGCCCCCCCCCCCCCCCCCCCCCCCCACCCCCCCCCGGATCATAAATTTGCACTATGTGACTAAAGGTGAAAAAAGACACATAACCCCCACCTGTACTTGAAAATAAGTCACATAAGCCAAAAATAGCCACATAAACCGAAAAACAGCCGGGGCAGACATAAACCCCTTCCGTACTTACGACTAAACACTTAAACCCATTTCGTTAGCTCGGACGTACTGACTGACAGATAGACGACGCCACGTCTACATTCCCCCGAAATTATTTTTCGGGGAAATAATTATTTAAATCCAACATATGATGACAGCAAATATGTTGGACGGACACATTTTGCAATCATCTCCAAAGTTAAACAAGGGCAAATAACTATGTAAATGTTTATGCGAAGATGTTAATTCTGTTTCAGGATCCGTTCCCCCATATTGAGGTATAAGCATGGCAAACATTATTTGAATTCAACAAATAATGACAGTGCCACAGCAGCAAATATGTCGGACGGACATATTTTTCAATGATAATCCCCTAAGTTAAACAAGGGCAAATAACTCCGTAAATCCTTCGGCAAAATTATTCATTCTGCTGTAGGATCCGTTCCCCCATGTTGAGGTACAAGCATACCAAAATTTATTTGAATCCGACAAATAATGACAGGGCTGGAGAGGCATATATGTTGGACAGACACATTTGTGTAACGAACATATATAATGTACGGACGGACGAAGCTCTCCACTAGCTACCACCCCCCCCCCCCCCCTCCCGACTAGATCAGTCGGGGGCATAAAATGTTGCTAGCATTTTAAAACAAGGTTACTTGGGGTAGAAGTCCTCTAAAATGAACAACCTGAGAAAAATCGGTTGACTAACCTTGACTTTATCTCAGCTACCTTGTTTAAATTACATAAGTAACTTGTTTAAACAACATAGCTAACTTGTTTGAACAAGTTACTCACTTGTTTAAACAAGTTAAGCATATTGTTCTAACAAGCTAGAAGGAGTGGTATTGATAGTTGTACCACTGTTGGTGGTAGTAGTACTACTGGCAAGGGTGGTACAATTATTTGTGTTAGTGGTGATAGTGGTGTTTGTACAAATGGTGGTAGTGGTGGTATAACTGGTAATGGTGGCGATGGCACAACTAGTGCTGTCGGTCATGGTGGCACTACCATTGGTTGTGGTAATGGTACCACTAGTGGTTGTGATGATATCCTTAGTGGCGGGGGTTATGATGGTACTATTAGAGGGTAGTGGCTGCGATGGTACTATCAATTGTGGTGGTGATTATATTCCCAAATACCCGTATGTGATTAAGTATAAGTGCACAATGTGCTTTAAAGCCGATGCACACGTAATCACGTACGGGTATTTTGGGATACCTATGACAACTCATGTTCCGTGGAATCTCTTTTGGCACCCAGTCCTAGAACAGGCTTGCCTTTGGTGCCCATTTTAACACCTTATTGCAGAACAAGCACCTCCTTCAGCACCCCATTTTAGGTCAAGCGCCCAATATAGCACCCCAATTAGATTCTGGTGGTGGTGGTGGTGGGGGATGCAAAAAAATGGGGTTCTGTGAAATGAGGTTCGAGAAAAGGGATTCTACAACTAGACACTAGAAATGGATTCTCGGTTTTTACAGGGTTTTGAAAGATGTATGCATTTTGGATAAAGGGAATAACTCACCTAATACTATTTTATCTACCTGTGAAATTTATACTCGCCCAAAAAAGAACGTGTGCATTGCAGAAATTGATCAAACTCCAAAAAAATAATTTCATAGGTGTAAAGAGTGTTAACCTGTTCATGAATAAGTTATATTGAACACAAAAACAGCTTTCCCCGTTAAAATTGCATTAACGTTAAATGATGTGCTGCACGTTTGTGAAAAGGCATGTTTTGCACGTGGAGAGTCTGAAAATGCATGCAGCAGTGTGAATCCTTGGGTATTTAAACACTTCAGTAAGGCCTTCCTATCGTTCACATTCCAACTTGCGCTGCTCTTAAAACGACTCCACATTAGCATGCCAAGATTGACAATGAATCAACGTCTCCTCGCCCTGGGTATGATTAGAGCTGGCAGAACACACAGAGAGGTTGCCCAGCATTTGAACTGCCACCGTAACACTGTAGACAGGCTAGTCCATCGACATGCACAACATGATGACGCTCGAGACCGACCCCGCTCCGGGAGACCCTGAGTTACCACCCCTGCACAAGATCGGTATATCCGTATCGTCCATTTCCGGAACCGGCAACAAACGGCAACGACGACAGCCAGAAACATCCCTAACCTGAGACGGACACATCCTCAAACAGTAATCAACTGGCTGAGAGAATACGGCTCAGCCGGGGCAGACATAAACCCCTTCCGTACTTACAACTAAACACTTAAACCCATTTCGTTAGCTCGGACGTACTGACTGACAGATAGACGACGCCACGTCTACATTCCCCCGAAATTATTTTTCAGGGAAATAATTATTTAAATCCAACATATGATGACAGCAAATATGTTGGACGGACACATTTTGCAATCATCTCCTAAGTTAAACAAGGGCAAATAACTATGTAAATGTTTATGCGAAGATGTTAATTCTGTTTCAGGATCCGTTCCCCCATATTGAGGTATAAGCATGGCAAACATTATTTGAATTCAACAAATAATGACAGTGCCACAGCAGCAAATATGTTGGACAGACACATTTTTCAATGATAATCCCCTAAGTTAAACAAGGGCAAATAACTCAGTAAATCCTTCGGCAAAATTATTAATTCTGCTGTAGGATCCGTTCCCCCATGTTGAGGTACAAGCATACCAAAATTTATTTGAATCCGACAAATAATGACAGTGCTGGAGCGGCATATATGTTGGACAGACACATTTGTGTAACGAACATACGTAATGTACGAACGAAAGGACGGACAAAGCTCTCCACTAGATACCACCTTCCCCCTCCTCCCGACTAGATCAGTCGGGGGCATAAAATGTTGCTAGCGTTTTAAAACAAGGTTACTTGGGGTAGAAGTCCTCTAAAATGAACAACCTGAGAAAAATCGGTTGACTAACCTTGACTTTATCTCAGCTACCTTGTTTAAACGACATAAGTAACTTGTTTAAACAACATAGCTAACTTGTTTGAACAAGTTACTCACTCATTTAAACAAGTTAAGCATATTGTTCTAACAAGCTAGCAGGAGTGGTATTGATAGTTTTACCACTGTTGGTGGTAGTAGTACTACTGGCAAGGGTGGTACAATTATTTGTGTTAGTGGTGATAGTGGTGTTTGTACAAATGGTGGTAGTGGTGGTATAACTGGTAATGGTGGCGATGGCACAACTAGTGCTGTCGGTCATGGTGGCACTACCATTGGTTGTGGTAATGGTACCACTAGTGGTTGTGATGATATCCTTAGTGGCGGGGGTTATGATGGTACTACTAGAGGGTAGTGGCTGCGATGGTACTATCAATTGTGGTGGTGATTATATTCCCAAATACCCGTATGTGATTAAGTATAAGTGCACAATGTGCTTTAAAGCCGATGCACACGTAATCACGTACGGGTATTTTGGGATACCTATGACAACTCATGTTCCGTGGAATCTCTTTTGGCACCCAGTCCTAGAACAGGCTTGCCTTTGGTGCCCATTTTAACACCTTATTGCAGAACAAGCACCTCCATCAGCACCCCATTTTAGGTCAAGCGCCCAATTTAGCACCCCAATTAGATTCTGGTGGTGGGGGTGGTGGGGGATGCAAAAAAATGGAGTTCCGTGAAATGAGGTTCGAGAAAAGGGATTCTACAACTAGACACTAGAAATGGATTCTCGGTTTTTACAGGGTTTTGAAAGATGTATGCATTTTGAATAAAGGGAATAACTCACCTAATACTATTTTATCTACCTGTGAAATTTATACTCACCCAAAAAAGAACGTGTGCATTGCAGAAATTGATCAAACTCCAAAAAAATAATTTCATAGGTGTAAAGAGTGTTAACCTGTTCATGAATAAGTTATATTGAACACAAAAACAGCTTTCCCCGTTAAAATTGCATTAACGTTAAATGATGTGCTGCACGTTTGTGAAAAGGCATGTTTTGCACGTGGAGAGTCTGAAAATGCATGCAGCAGTGTGAATCCTTGGGTATTTAAACACTTCAGTAAGGCCTTCCTATCGTTCACATTCCAACTTGCGCTGCTCTTAAAACGACTCCACATTAGCATGCCAAGATTGACAATGAATCAACGTCTCCTCGCCCTGGGTATGATTAGAGCTGGCAGAACACACAGAGAGGTTGCCCAGCATTTGAACTGCCACCGTAACACTGTAGACAGGCTAGTCCATCGACATGCACAACATGATGACGCTCGAGACCGACCCCGCTCCGGGAGACCCTGAGTTACCACCCCTGCACAAGATCGGTATATCCGTATCGTCCATTTCCGGAACCGGCAACAAACGGCAACGACGACAGCCAGAAACATCCCTAACCTGAGACGGACACATCCTCAAACAGTAATCAACTGGCTGAGAGAATACGGCTCAGCCTGGGCAGACATAAACCCCTTCCGTACTTACAACTAAACACTTAAACCCATTTCGTTAGCTCGGACGTACTGACTGACAGATAGACGACGCCACGTCTACATTCCCCCGAAATTATTTTTCAGGGAAATAATTATTTAAATCCAACATATGATGACAGCAAATATGTTGGACGGACACATTTTGCAATCATCTCCTAAGTTAAACAAGGGCAAATAACTATGTAAATGTTTATGCGAAGATGTTAATTCTGTTTCAGGATCCGTTCCCCCATATTGAGGTATAAGCATGGCAAACATTATTTGAATTCAACAAATAATGACAGTGCCACAGCAGCAAATATGTTGGACAGACACATTTTTCAATGATAATCCCCTAAGTTAAACAAGGGCAAATAACTCAGTAAATCCTTCGGCAAAATTATTAATTCTGCTGTAGGATCCGTTCCCCCATGTTGAGGTACAAGCATACCAAAATTTATTTGAATCCGACAAATAATGACAGTGCTGGAGCGGCATATATGTTGGACAGACACATTTGTGTAACGAACATACGTAATGTACGAACGAAAGGACGGACAAAGCTCTCCACTAGATACCACCTTCCCCCTCCTCCCGACTAGATCAGTCGGGGGCATAAAATGTTGCTAGCGTTTTAAAACAAGGTTACTTGGGGTAGAAGTCCTCTAAAATGAACAACCTGAGAAAAATCGGTTGACTAACCTTGACTTTATCTCAGCTACCTTGTTTAAACGACATAAGTAACTTGTTTAAACAACATAGCTAACTTGTTTGAACAAGTTACTCACTCATTTAAACAAGTTAAGCATATTGTTCTAACAAGCTAGCAGGAGTGGTATTGATAGTTTTACCACTGTTGGTGGTAGTAGTACTACTGGCAAGGGTGGTACAATTATTTGTGTTAGTGGTGATAGTGGTGTTTGTACAAATGGTGGTAGTGGTGGTATAACTGGTAATGGTGGCGATGGCACAACTAGTGCTGTAGGTCATGGTGGCACTACCATTGGTTGTGGTAATGGTACCACTAGTGGTTGTGATGATATCCTTAGTGGTGGGGGTTATGATGGTACTACTAGAGGGTAGTGGCTGCGATGGTACTATCAATTGTGGTGGTGATTATATTCCCAAATACCCGTATGTGATTAAGTATAAGTGCACAATGTGCTTTAAAGCCGATGCACACGTAATCACGTACGGGTATTTTGGGATACCTATGACAACTCATGTTCCGTGGAATCTCTTTTGGCACCCAGTCCTAGAACAGGCTTGCCTTTGGTGCCCATTTTAACACCTTATTGCAGAACAAGCACCTCCATCAGCACCCCATTTTAGGTCAAGCGCCCAATTTAGCACCCCAATTAGATTCTGGTGGTGGGGGTGGTGGGGGATGCAAAAAAATGGAGTTCCGTGAAATGAGGTTCGAGAAAAGGGATTCTACAACTAGACACTAGAAATGGATTCTCGGTTTTTACAGGGTTTTGAAAGATGTATGCATTTTGAATAAAGGGAATAACTCACCTAATACTATTTTATCTACCTGTGAAATTTATACTCGCCCAAAAAAGAACGTGTGCATTGCAAAAATTGATCAAACTCCAAAAAAATAATTTCATAGGTGTAAAGAGCGTTAACCTGTTCATGAATAAGTTATATTGAACACAAAAACAGCTTTCCCCGTTAAAATTGCATTAACGTTAAATGACGTGCTGCACGTTTGTGAAAAGGCATGTTTTGCACGTGGAGAGTCTGAAAATGCATGCAGCAGTGTGAATCCTTGGGTATTTAAACACTTCAGTAAGGCCTTCCTATCGTTCACATTCCAACTTGCGCTGCTCTTAAAACGACTCCACATTAGCATGCCAAGATTGACAATGAATCAACGTCTCCTTGCCCTGGGTATGATTAGAGCTGGCAGAACACACAGAGAGGTTTCCCAGCATTTGAACTGCCACCGTAACACTGTAGACAGGCTAGTCCATCAACATGCACAACATGATGGCGTTCGAGACCGACCCCGCTCCGGGAGACCCTGAGTTACCACCCCTGCACAAGATCGGTATATCTGTATCGTCCATCTCCGGAACCGGCAACAAACGGCAATGACGACAGCCAGAAACATCCCTAACCTGAGACGGACACATCCTCAAACAGTAATCAACTGGCTGAGAGAATACGGCTTACATCCTCGAAGACCTACAATTCGTCCGATTTTGACGTTATGTCATCATCGTGCTCGACTGCAGTGGTGTAGAGTAGGGTTAGGGTTAGGGTTAGGGTTAGCCTAACCTAACCCTACCCTAAACTAACCCTAACCGAACCCTAACCCTAACCCCACCTAACCCTACCCTAACCCACTTCCATGCTAACTTGTTCGCTTGCATGAGGCGTAGATGCACAACAGTAGTCGATGCAGACGGAGGTCATACCAGATATTGAGTGTGTGACTTTTGTGTTTGACCCTTAGTGTCTTTGACTCTCCATGGCACCAAGAGTATTCGTTGTAGCGTAATGAAATTTCTCGTGTTGATCACAAATTGATTCATCTGTGATTGAATAAAATTTCCATGAATGAAAATGATATATATCTTTTTTTGGTGTTATTTTTTAGCATGTACAATTTCTTTTTTGGGAGAGTATATTTTGAAAGAACGATAAAAATTTCGAGTCCCGATTACCTTTTATTGTCACACCACCACAGTTCACTTATCTATTGGCCATGTAGAAAATCCTGCTGGCATGAGCTGATTGAATAGTTGTTTTGGCCAATCTGATAATGCCTTCATGGGATTATCTTACAGCACTCTTATCCAATGGTCATGTACCAAATACAGATGTATGCTATGATCTGATTAGACAATTGTTTGGCCAATCAGACACCGCCATGCTATCATTGAATACCTGTTTTGACCAATCAGATAAAACTGCAATCTTACTGGGTTATCACAAACATGGCACATGGAACTATCTTATCGATGACATAATTAAACAGCTGTGTAAACCTATAGAAGAAAAAACAGTACACATGAGCTCCAAAACGTCCACATTCCAGACTTTTCCTTGAGAAGTACAGAGGCTATAATTTGGGCGCCTGGTGCACTCCAAAACAACTGAAAATACTTTTCTACAAACCTGACTAACTGACATGTAGAGTTATGCGCTATCCAACCCCAATGAGTGCTATCAACGATAAGGGTCTGTGAAAGGTTAGGGTTATTTTGGTGTCATCGTTGGGTCGTAGTTTGATATTTTCAATTGAGCTTCAACAAGTTTCAACAAATTAAGTCATATTGTGTCGGGCAATTTGCAGAGGTAGGATGAGCCGAACAAACAGGAATGATCCGCCCAGTGGCGGCAAGCCATAGTGAAGCTTTACTAGCCCGACAAAAGCATGCAGCTTATCAGTGGTTGAAGACGAGCATGCCATATATATGTTGTACCACTCATTACCCAACATCACTGTAACCCTGCCTGGGCAGTTGAGTATCTCACCGAAGGACACAACGCAGATGACGAATCGCAGGATCAAACCGTTCCTTAATGGTATTTATTTTTTTATTGGTGTTCAAGGTCACATTTCTGCATACTGACTAATTGTGACCACCATGTGGAGATAAAGTCAAGGTTAGTCAACCGATTATACTCAGGTTGTTCATTTTAGAGGACTTCTACCCCAAGTAACCTTGTTTGTGTCTGTCCAACATATATGCCTCTCCAGCACTGTCATTATTTGTCGGATTCAAATAAATTTTGCTATGCTTGTACCTCAACATGGAGGAACAGATCCTACAGCAGAATTAACAAGTGTTTGACCACCGAGGTGGTATTAGTCCCCTACGGCACTTTTGTGACATAAGGTGTGTTTGTCACAGAAGACACTAAAGTATATAAGCATCTTGGATTTTGAAAAAAAAATATTGAGCGTGCATAATCCCCTCACAACCCTTTATCCATGTACCATATATGAAAGGCGTAGCTTGAACCATGTTGGAGGGAGGGGTGGTAACATAAAATAGAGAAAAAAGCTTAAAAAACACATCAATAATGGCCGCCATTCTACCATCTTGGATTTTGAAAAATAAATATTGACTGTGCATCATCCCCTCAGAACCATTTATCCATGTACCAAATATGAAAGGTGTAGCTTGAAGCATATTAGAGGGAGAGGTGGTAACACAAAAACAGACAGACAGACGGACAGACAGATGTTAGATTTTGAAAAAAAAATATTGAGCGTGCATAATCCCCTCACAATCCTTTTATCCATGTACCATATATGAAAAGTGCAGCTTGAACCATGTTGGAGGGAGCAGTGGTTACCAAAAAATAGAGAAAAAAGCTTACAAAACACAACAGAAATGGTTGCCATGGCGCCATCTTGAATTATGGAAAACAAATATTGAACGTGCAACATCCCATTACAACCCTCTATCCATGTGCCAGATATAAAAAGTGTAGCTTGAACCATGTTGGAGTGAGGGGTGGTAACATAAAATAGAGAAAAAAGCTTAAAAAAACACAACAAAAATAGCCGCCATGCCGCCATCTTGGATTTTGAAGAAAAAATATTGAACGTGCATCATCCCCTCCCAACCCTCTATCCATGTGCCAAATATGCAAAGTGTAGCTTGAACCATATTGGTGGGAGGGGTGGTAACATGAAAATAGAAAAAAAAAGCTTAAAAAACACAACAAAAATGGCCACCATTCCGCCATCTTTGATTTTGAAAAAAAAATTTTGAGCGTGCATCATCCCCTCAGAACCATTTATCCATGTCCCAAATATGAAAGGTATAGCTTGAACCATGTTGGTGGGAGGGGTGGTAACATGAAAATAGAGAAAAAAAAGCTTAAAAAACACAACAAAAATGGCCACCATTCCACCATCTTGAAGTTTGAAAAAAATATTTTGAGCGTGCATCATCCCCTCAGAACCATTTATCCATGTACCAAATATGAAAGGTGTAGCTTGAACCATGTTGGTGGGAGGGGTGGTAACATGAAAATAGAGAAAAAAAAACTTAAAAAAACACAACAAAAATGGCCGCCATTCCGCCATCTTGGATTTTGATAAAAAAAATTTTGAGCGTGCATCATCCCCTCAGAACCATTTATCCATGTACCAAATATGAAAGGTGTAGCTTGAACCATGTTGGTGGGAAGGGTGGTAACATGAAAATAGAGAAAAAAAAGCTTAAAAAACACAACAAAATGGCCGCCATTCCGCCATCTTGGATTTTGAAAAAAAAATTTGAGCGTGCATCATCCCCTCAGAACCATTTATCCATGTACCAAATATGAAAGGTGTAGCTTGAACCATGTTGGTGGGAGGGGTGGTAACATGAAAATAGAGAAAAAAAGCTTAAAAAACAACAAAAATGGCCGCCATTTCGCCATCTTGGATTTTGAAAAAAAAATTTTGAGCTTGCATCATCCCCTCAGAACCATTTATCCATGTACCAAATATGAAAGGTGTAGCTTGAACCATGTTGGTGGGAGGGGTGAAATAGAGAAAAAAAAGCTAAAAAAAAAACACAACAAATATGGCCGCCATTCCGCCATCTTGGATTTTGAATAAAAAATTTTGAGCGTGCTTCATCCCCTCAGAACCATTTATCCATGTACCAAATATGAAAGGTGTAGCTTAAAGCATGTTGGAGGGAGAGGTGGTAACATAAAAAAAGACAGACGGACGGACAGATGGACGGACGGATGGACGGACGGATGGATGGACAGACGGACGGACGGATGGATGGAGTGCAATCCTATAGTCTCCTTACGGTTCCCATAGGGGACTAATAATTTTGCCGAAGGATTTACTGAGTTATTAGCCCTTGTTTAACTTTGGGGATTATTGTTGAAAAATGTGTCCGTCCAACATATTTGCTGCTGTGGCACTGTCATTATTTGTTGAATTCAAATAATGTTTGCCATGCTTATACCTCAATATGGGGGAACGGATCCTGAAACAGAATTAACATCTTCGCATAAACATTTACATAGTTATTTGCCCTTGTTCAACTTAGGAGATGATTGCAAAAAGTGTCCGTCCAACATATTTGCTGTCATCATATGTTGGATTTAAATAATTATTTCCCTGAAAAATAATTTCGGGGGAATGTAGTCTTGGCGTCGTCTATCTGTCAGTCAGAACGTCCGAGCTAACGAAATGGGTTTAAGTGTTTAGTCATAAGTACGGAAAGGGTTTATGTCTGCCCCGGCTGTTTTTCGGTTTATATGGCTATTTTTGGCTTATGTGACTTATTTTCAAGTACAGGTGGGGGTTATGTGGGGGGGGGGGGGAGGCTAGGGGTTAGGGTCAGTAGTAGGGTAGGGTTAGGGTTAGCTACCACCCGAAAAATTTCCTAAAAATCACTTTTTTGACTATTTGGACATGTTTTTTAGAATAATCACATAAATTTAAACACATAAACCCAATTCCGTCTGTAGACGGAATTCGTGTCCGGCTCTGAACTGTTTTATCTTTTGATCTAGGCTTACGGTATTTGGCATGTGGGTGTATCACCATGAGATTATGTGTCGCGTATCATCATGACCCACATATAACACTGACCTTTGACCTCAAGGTTAAATTACTGATTTTTTGGCAAGTAAGAGGTTTAAAATTCTGCAAGACCGTATTATTAGTTACAGTATCACAGCATTACAGTATCGAGGCATTACAGTATCAAGGAATTAATTCGGGAGAATTAGCCACCCTTGGCGGCCCCCTCTAGTTCTTTTTAGGTTACAGCTACTTCTATAAATTTGGCGTTTGACACTTGGCATTTTGGGAGGGGGCATATGTCACGCTTCGCATTGCTCTTGTTTCAACGAGTTAGTATTAGAAGAGGTGGTGGTTCTTGGATGTCGTACAAAACAATGCAGATATCTTCTGTCAACTGTACAGTCGACACCCAGCATCCTGCACAGGTCAGACAGATTCAAGTCGGCACCAGGCGACATCCAGTTTTGAAGGCTGAAGATTGGTAAAAAGTTTGAAACTAAAAAAGAACTATTTCCATTAATTTTCTCCAGTTTTGAAAAAAAATAACCACTTTTGATAAAAAAACATTTCCAGTTTGAAAAAATAACCAGTTTTGAAAAAAAAATAATCAGTTTTGAAAAAAAGTTCCAGTTTTGAAAAAATGACAATTTATTTCAAAAGTGGTAATTTTTTTTTTCAAATGTGGTTAGAATTTGTTTTTCAAAAGTGGTAAATTTACTTTCAAAAGCTGTTTTTTTTTCAAAAACGGTGATTTTTTTTTTCAAAACTGGTGTTTTTTTTAAAAAAATTTTATTTTTTCAAAAGCTGTTTTTTTTTCAAAACTGGTTTCTACAGACGTTCTCATGTAGACATTATATGAAGTCAACCTATCAAGTTACAATGAAATCCCTCCATAAATATGACGTGTAGACTGTGCCAAAGGTTTTTGGGCTTCGGGCTCGGGAAGTCATCATGGTTGAATGATCACAACCAAAAGGGGACATTCTCATCTGGGCATCATGTGGATTGATCCAACAAAGTTACAATGAAATCCCTTCATAAATATGACTGTAGATTGTGCTGAAGGTTTTCAGGTTTCGGACACCTGTAGCCATCAAAGTTGCCCAATCACGTCCAAAAGGGTACTTTCTCATGTTGACATTATATGAAGTCAACCTATCAAGTTACAATGAAATCCCTCCATAAATATGACCTGTAGACTGTACTAAAGGGTTTCAGGTTTTGGGCAGTTGTGACGGTTGATAGATCACGCCCAAATGGGGAAATTCTCATGTAGACATCATACGGAGTCATCGTATCAAGTTACAACGAAATGCATCCATATTAAACATGACCTGCAGACTGTGCTAAAAGTTTTTGGGTTTCGGGCTTGGGCAGCCATCACGGTTGACAGATCATGCCCAAACAGGGACGTTCTCATCTAGGCATTATACAGAGGTATTCTATGAAGTTGCAATGAAATCCCTTCATAAATACGGCCTGTAGACTGTGCTAATGGTTTTCGGGTTTTGGGTTCGGGCAGCCATACCGGTTGACCGTTCACGACCAAAAGGGGACGTTCTCATGAAGACATGACATAAAACATGCATGTGAAATTTCGTGATGATCAGACAAGAACTACCGGGTATAGCCTGTACTTGAAGGTTGAATAAAAAACTTTAGCCGCAAACTTTAACCAAAACTCCAAATGTCAACTAAACAGGAAAAGAGAAAAAAAAAAAAAAAAAAAAACCCACTTGAACCTTCAGTAAAAAACTTTAAACCACAAACTTTAACCAAAAACTCTAAATGTTAACAGACGGACAGACGGACGGACAGACAAAAGTCATTACTATACCCCTTACTGTAAACAGTCGGGCTAAAAATCACCATTCAAATATTATTTTAAAAATCATGCCCCCAAAACATTATAATCCCGACCCCCCCACCCCCCCCCTCTCCCCAATGGAACAAGCTCGTCTCAGCTCAGTGAGGGATTATAAGCAATGTTTTGAAAAAAATATATTGTAATGTCTCTCAGTTATGTAAGGTAATGGGTTAAACCTTCACCCAACATGACATATTTATTTATTTATTTATTTATTGATTTATTGGTGTTTAAGGTCACATATTTCTGCACAATGGCTAATCATGACCGCGACAGTTTTATGGGTGGAGGAAGCCAGAGCAACAGCGATCAACTGTCAGCTCCCCAACATACTGACTCCACACAAGCAGGGTTAGCATTGGCTGAAAACAGGTGCACCATCGACGTGCTGTACGCCTTATTACACAATGCCACCGTGCCTCCACGTGGGCAATGGGGGCGAAGTGTCTTGCCCAAGGACACAACGCGGTTGCCGTAGGTGGGATTCAAACCAAGGACCTCTCGGCTTGCAGCCTGCACCTCTACCAACTGAGCCACTGCGCCCCTACCCAACATGACAAGACACTTCCCAAAATATTTCCAGAATTATAAACTGAAAATGTTCATTTTTTGCCTCCAAACATAGATTGGGACTTCTCACTGGAACGAGCTCAAAGAAGACCTCGTCCAATCTCAGTGTTCATAATAGTTGGTCTGATGGCGAAAGAAAATAACAAAATTGGGATTATTGCATATTTATTTATTTGTTGGTGTTTAAGGTCACATATTTCTGCACAATGGCCAATCATGACGTAAACATGTCAACATTTGTTTCGATGAGGCCAGTGGAACTTCAAAATCGAGCACGGAAACCGGGAATATATAACCATGACCTTTGGTGCAAGGATCCCCCAAAATAACTAGGCTTATTCCTCTCATCATATCCAGCCCACAAGTTAAGTCTGAGTTCATTCGGCCCAGTGGAACTTCAATTAGAGCGGACACAGGAAAAGTTTTCAAATTGAAGGTCACTGCTACCTTGAACCAAAATAGAGTTCTTCCTCTCATCACTCCCAAAACCACATGTCAAGTTTTGTTTTGATTGGCACAATAGACTTTTAATTAGAAAACGAAAACCCAATTTTTCAAGTTCAAGGTCACTTTGACCTTGACCTTTGGAGTAAGGACCTAAAAATAAATAGGGCTCTTCCTCTCGTCATACCCAGCCCACATGTCAAGTTTGGTTTCAATTGGCTAAGCAGAACTTCAATGAGAGAGATGGGCAGCAGATGGGTGGCACTAAGGCTTTAACGTCCCCAAATTTTTTGGCAGGGATAAAAAAGAAAATCTTGAATTATGAATCTGGGATGCTATTTTAGTTTATATTCTTTGAAGTGATCTTGATTTCACAGTATTTTATTTTTCACGAAAATAAGGGTTCCTACTGGTATCAGAGAATCAAATTCAAGCACTATATTTAAGCACTTCACCCTCACTGCCCACGTAGGGGCACGATGAAGCTGTGTACTAAGGCATACTGCACATCGATGGTGCACCTGTCTTCAACCAATGCTAGCCCTGCTTTTGTCGAGTTAGTATGTTGGGGAGCTGACAGTTGCACGCCGTTGATCGGTGTTCTCTCTCGGTACTCTGGCTTCATCCACCCAGAAAACTGTTGCGGTCATGATTAGCCATTGTGCAGTAATATGTGACCTTAAACACTAATAAATAAATAAATAAATAAATAAATAAATAAATAAATAAATAAATAAATAAATAAATAAATAATTTAAGCACTTTTCAAGGACTCTGACCATGACTCACAAGGGCTATTATAATTTTCATATGAAATTACAACACTATAAACAACCTAAAGAACTTCAGACTCAGACCTGATTCCTGGAAAACCCAACTTGCTACATATACATGTACATGTATATTGTCCTTCAGTGTAACAAGGTGACCATATTCCACTTGAGGGATGATATAGAGATCAAAGAGATGTGGTTCATGAATGATTTTGTGACATCGCACATGTATGGGGGGCAGGGGGGGGGGGGGGGCGGGTGTTATCGTGAATCTTCTAGTCTCCAGAGGTTAGAGGTAAACTGAATTCAAATACTTTTCAAGAAAGATAGCAATATATCAAGTACTTTTTATGGATAGATACCAATATTTGAGCACTCTTCAAAAAAGGGCTAAAATTCAAGGACTTTTTATCTGAGTGGGAACCCTGGAAGTCTTGACTCACTGATCAGTGCACATGTGTCACTATTGGATGGCAATCACATTGTGGCAATCACATTGTGAAAACAGCCTCTTTTGTGACCACACAATGGCATACCTATCGTATGGCAGTTATGCCCATACCCTGGGCGCCACTTGAAGGGGGGGGGGGGGGGGGGGGGGGGGGGGGGGGGAGGACCATTGAGCAGTTTCTATTAAAGTCAAACAATCCATCCTCAAATAGTGAAAAAAGAATTTTCTTCAGATGTATGATCTGTCCTCGATTATCATGGGTGAGAAGCACTTATGTGGCTGGATTGTTAAATCACTTGTATAAATTATCAGGTAAAATTACACAGTGTTGGGAGCAACATGACCACATACCTTATAGTACCACTATTGAGCCTCAGCTCCAGCTGGCAATAATACCATTCTCCTGTGCAAACTGCGGAGGTTGTGTTGCTTTTCTGCCTTCTCTGTTTTCACTATGCTATAGTCACGCTATTTACATCTCAACGGAATTTCCACATATACATTTGTACAAATATCAACACATAACACACGATCTCGCGAGATAGCACATTGGTTGTAGTTATTTATTTTGGAGGAAATTCTTTTAAGATGGAAACAGCATGCTGTTCTATTCATATGTGCATGCCATAGGTACTATTTTCCTTAGATTTATTTATTTATTGGGGCTTAATGACACTTTCGACAGCGAGGAACACCTCATGTCAGACAGTTTTACAAGTGGAGGAAGCTGGAGTACATGGAGAGAACCACCGAGCAACGGCAAGCATATGCTAGACTCCCCAACGCACTAACTCCATACAAGCAGGGTTAGCCTTGGTTGAAGACAAATGTACCATCGACGTGCAGTACACCTTAGAACACAGCACCACCATGCCCCCACATGGGCAATCACTGTTAAGTGTCTTACCCATGGAAACAATGCAGTTACCCCTAGCAGGGATCGAACCATGGACTGTTTGGTTTGAAGTTCAATGCCGTAACCACTGGACTACCACACTCCCTATTTTCCATAGATATGCTGCTGTGACCGCAATAGAGTACCTGTTAAGTTGCTCCTGTATATTGTTCATCAGTAAATCACCAGTAAAATTCTCTGAACTGTTCACACATTCTACAAACATTACTTTGCAACTACTCTACATGTACATGAGTATTTCTCTCTGATGAGTTACTTCATGGATACAACATTCTGACCAGGCAAAGATCATTTTGACATAAATAAGATTTGAAAAGACCCATTACATAGTGGATTACTGCAGTGAAGATTGGATTAACATCCAATCAAAGGACAATCTACTTTAGAATACCTGACTGGGTTAAGAACTGACATGATTATGTTAACAAAATCCTATAGTTTAAATGCAGCATAAATGTATGTCAGATCAAAAGAAATTATGTAAGTTTGCTTTCTTGAAGGACAAGTGTCAACTGTCTACATGTTTATTCCTTAAGCCAAACTGCAATCCTACTGTCTGAATGAAATACATCTTATGGGTCACAGTACAAAACTACAGAGATGGGCAGTTTTCAAATTTCATGTCGGTTTCGTTTCATTCAAAGAGTCAGGTTTTCTGTTTCGGTTTCCAATGTACAAACATAACAATACATTGCATTTGCATATACGAAGATTATTTGGTGCCACTCAGTGTCACAGGCACTCCCTTTCCAGGGCAACGTACCTGTGTAATATTCTGGTACCAGCACAATGTATTTGCATAAATTATCTTGAGAGTTTCAAGCTTGAGGAAAATTATTTTTGCCTTAAGACTGCAAAAGTATCCCTCCCCCTCCCCCCCCCCCCCCCCCCCCCCTCCCAATGCCTGTGTTTAGGGTAAACAGACCCAACCTAAAAAATTATGCCGACCATCAACATTTTATCAGGTAAAAGTCGGTCATATAGGTCATTGTAACCCTAAATTTCCATCCAACTTCAACTGTGATTTTGACGCTGGCTTTGGAGTTCAAGCTTTCAAAATTACGTGTAGAAATAAATATATTTGTCATTATAAATGTGAAACATGTGACAAGTTCCAGTTCTGCAAAGGAAATCGCATCTGATAAACAGATGAACGTTTAAGGGGACGTCCAACGTAAATTTGGTCAAATTTCAGGTAATTTTCTCCACAGTCCAGAGAAGGTCAGAAAGGAATAACCCCTATAAATTATATATCAATTTGTTTGGAATGAAACGTAGATTTTGTTTATTTTATCATAGATAAGGTGGAACCCTCCATGTGTACCCATCTAGTCACAGTCTGTTCGTGCGTTCTCTTTCCTTTAGGGGTGGCAGGTAGACGGCCAATCTGGCGATGCCACTACCCACGGTATGCTATTTGTTACTCTTGTATAATGTTTATTTTTGTTAATATCTTACATATATGTACACCATGAATAAAGAATCTGAATCTGAGATGAATTTATTGAAACATTCCTTCTCTTCACACTTCTATCGCCTTATTCCACCAACCTGTTCACTACCAACCTCACAAGTCTACAGTGAACTTGAAAGTCAACTTCTGTGGGCTGGTGATCGCCGAATAGTAACTACAACCAAGAGGGTGATGCACACTCAAGAAAAATAACCACAATTAACTCTTTACATGCTGCTGGCAGATATTCCCGCCACCCAGCACAGGGTTTCTCTTGTCACTGAACTATGTATAATTTGGGCACATTTAGTCATATTTTCCCCCTGTAAATTGAGTAGATTTTTCCACCAATGATTTCTTGTGTTACATTCAGATTAATTTTTCATCAATTCTAGTCATGGCTGCTATACAGCAGCCATGACTAGATATGATAAAAATTATCTTGAAAATATTCAGCAAGTTTAGACTTAAATGTGTCTTCCAGAACTTGGCTCCAAGCACAGTTACTGGAAGTTGTGGCTGCAACCACTTTTTCACCGATAACAATGAATGCACCATGTCAGTCCTGACCCCATGTTACAGATACAGTAGTCTATATAAAAAAGACAAGTAATGAAAGCCTATTTTGCCCTGAATGATACCCCCTTCCCAGTTCATTTGTGAATTCGTCCATTGAACAAAGATTCATCAACACAGTTTTCTTGTACAGCTATCCACAAGGTATTTAACTTCATGTTTATTATAAATTAATAATCAAATCATCATTCTACGGCTTCTTTATTTGATAAAAAAAAACCCTTCTCGTTTGACTTATTTGCCTGCGACTCGACGCCATTAGAACAACAATGATGGCGTGACATTTTGTTGCTAGGTTGTACAAAAGTTAACCCAGAAAGTGAAACTACGCACTGCATTGTTCTTGTGCAGCAGACGACAGAACAGAAGAATGGATGTTAGCTGTAATGTAAGAGCCTTTCCTGCAAAACAATTGTTGCACGGGTCCCTGTCCTCTAGTTCTATTTACTGTCAAGGCACAACCAACTTATCTGAATTTTAATAAAAAACTGGTGGTTAATTTAAGACAGCACTACCTTGTTGTCTAAAGTTGAAAATTCAGGAAGCTTTGAAAGGAATATGTATAGGTGGGTGGAAAGAGTATTAGATCTAGGCTATAGGCCTATATGACAGACAGGGAGGGGTGAGAGTGATCTCATGGCCTGTATAAAAAAAGGAAATTCTATTGCATTTCTTCTTTACAATGCCAGTTAGGAATCATGACATTGACAACATTTAAATTTAATGCTGAACAACATTAATCATAATAGTGTATTAGGCCCACTACATGCTGATTGAAACGTGGAGAGGGGTGGGGTTGGGGGGGGGGGGGGGGGGGGGGGGTATGAGGGTGCATAGATTAGGAGCGGCGAGGCTAGTTGTAGACACATATTATTCAGACAAAGCACTTGGCCGATAAAGATATCTCGGGGTCTCGACAAAAATTTTTCCCAGGGACACTTTTTTAAAACAAGAGGCCCCAGGGGGCCTGAGGGCGTTCACCTGACATGGTAGCCTAAATATCAACCCAGAGAATTGATTTCAATAAGTTGCATCTGCTCCTCCTAAGAAAAGCTTATACCATATATCCAAAGATTCTGACCACTGAATCCAAAAAAAAAGAAGATTTTTAAAGAATATTCCTCATATTGAACTAAGTTATAATTCGGGCTCCCACAGGGAGCCCATATATGAACCTAGGGACATGGCTTTAACAAACTTGATTTCTTGAATCTCATGCCCCTAAGGATGCTGCAGACCAAATATCAAAACATTCCGACTGCTGGATCTGAAGAAGATTTTTAAAGAAAATTCCTCATTTTGAACTAAGTTACAATTCGAGCTCCCACAGTGAGTCCAAATATGGACCTAGGGACATGGCTTGAACAAACTTGAATCTCACCCCCCCTAAGGATGCTGCATACCAAATATCAAAACATTCCGACTGCTGGATCTGAAGTAGAAGATTTTTAAAGAAAATTCCTAATTTTGAACTAAGTTATAATTCGGGCTACCACAGTGAACCCAAATATGAACCCAGGGACTTGGCTTGAACAAACTTGAATCTCACCCCCCTAAGCATGGTGCATACCCAATATCAAACGATTCTGCCTGCTGGATCTTGAGAAGATTTTCAAAGAAATGCCTACATCCTATACCGAGTCCAAATATAAACCCAGGGGGCCGATTTGAACAAACTTGAATCAGATCCACCCCACAATGTTGCATACCAAATATCAAAAGATTCGGCCTGCTGGATCTGGAGAAGAAGATTTTTGAAGAAATTTGCCTGAAATGCACTAAGTTCGAATTCGAGCTTCCATAGTGAGCCCAAATATGAATCTAGGGAGCCGATTTGAACAAACTTGAATCAGATCCACCCCACAATGTTGCATACCAAATATCAGAAGATTCTGCCTGCTGGATCTGGAGAAGAAGATTTTTTAAGAAATTTGCCTGAAATGCACTAAGTTCGAAATTGGGCTCCTATACTGAGCCCAAATATGAACCTAGGGGGCAGATTTGAACAAACTTGAATCAGATCCACCCTACAATGTTGCATACCAAATATCAAAAGATTCTGACTGCTGGATCTGGAGAAGAAGATTTTTTAATGCTTTTCCCATTGCCAAAGTCCTGAAAAAAGTACCTTGTGATCAAACCAATAGGGATTTTTTTTAACCATTCTATTCTACTGGATAAAAGTAAGCTTTATACAAAATAAGAATTTTCTGTGTCGTGTAGTTTTGGAGATATGGCAGTTTTAAGGTTTTTCCTATTTTTAGCTCCCGAGGTTCCCACGGGGCAATGAGAAAAAAATTTTTGGCTTCAATCAACTACTTATGACCCATTATCATCTCATATCAAATTTGGTTCAAATCAACCTCACGGTTCTGAAAATAGAAATTTTAGGCGTGGCCAAAATTTTTGCCCCTCCCATAACGAAGGCAAATAATGCCCGACAAACTTCTCTTGAACAAACTTGATTCTAAACCTCAAAAGGACTGTGTGTACCACGTATCAAGTCTCTGGTACTGGTGGTTCATCAGAAGATTTTCCAAAAATTTGGCCATTTTTTCCCCACCCTTCTGCTCAATATGAGCCGAAAGCCAATTTGCATAAAAATCAGTGGTTTAGGAGAAAGAGGCTCAAACACCACCTTCACGTAGGACGACGGACGGACGACGGACGAAGAGTGATCAGAAAAGCTCACCCTGACTTTCAGTCAAGTGAGCTAAAAAAAAGGAAAAACCTTTCTAGAAACCCACTGCGGGCATTTGTGCGTGCGTTAATTTGGGAGTCAGTGGGGAGGCAAGGCAGTGGTGCTTTTGGGGGAATGCCGTTCCCATTGACCCCTTCTACTTGCTGCTGCAAACGTTCTTCCTCCTCAATTGCCAAACTTGAACTGGCTACATCAAAAATTACCTGTTACTTGCACGATGAGTGAAACGTAAAACTTGAAGATTGTGAATGGGGAGGGGGGTGGGAGCTTGTAGGCACAGACTATTCAGACTCGGCGCTTGGTGAATGAAGATCAACAGCCCTCTGCCTTATTAACGGTCCTCGATTCTCGGGCCGGGAATAAACCCTCAGGCTTTTATTCATTCCTCTCGGGCCGGTAATATCCGTAACGCCCTCCAATACCACCCGGTATTGTTATATGATTGGAAGATATCTTCAGAATCTGAAGTTTATGTTAACTTGGCTGCACGTAGTTACTGGCTTTCTTGCCTCTAGATTCATAGATAAGCCTATTGCGACATTTTTCCAATTAAAACAAAAATTATACACATCCGGCCAAACCATGGTCGGCCCGGGGATTTCTAGACCTCTCCCCACGGGAACCCCAGGAAGTGAAACAGTGCCTGTTCACTGCGGTAAACAGGCTGTGTTTTACTGGTAAAATAGGACCCAGTCACCAATGCTTGGGAGGTGCAAACCCTCTCTAAAATGGGCAACATGGCTTATTAACGCTCACCCCTTGTCTTGTGTTGATACTCATGTTGTGGTCATGATTAGCCATTGTGCAAAAATATGTGACCTTAAGCACCAATAAATAAATAAATTGTCTGGACCCCCCCCCCCCCACACACACCTGGGGTGGGGGGGGGGTCATATGCCTACATCAGGGTAATGTTGGGCACCACCCCTAGACTGCGGGGCATTCCCAAAGTCAAATAACCTGAGAGAACAAAATAAGCACCACTAATGAGGTGTATAAATGGGGGTAGACTTTATTTATTTATTTAAATTTTTCCTTTGAACTAACCGTAACATCAGCTGCACATTTTCTGCACACACAGATACTGCTGCAGAGATGTCCAACTTCTAAACTTGTACTTCCTTTTTCTTATCACAAACAGCATAAAACATACGACTGCAGTCTAAAAGTTCACCGACTATCACTGTAAAGCAGGTGACAAGAACTTGATCCGTTTCAATATTCCGCAATCATTTTTAGACGGTATTTTTAGACATCAGAAACCTTAAGTCATCTTTGTTGTTCCAATGGCGTCGAGTCGCGGGCCAAAAAGTCGAACGAAGAGTTTTTTTTATAAAAATATAGAACCTTAGTGAGCACGCTCACATACCCCACGCGCCCAAATATTTCAAGCTCGGAAAAGTGTAATTTTTAGGAAAATGACCCGGAAATCTGTTACTTGTATTTTTCAGAGTCCAGGGCCCGTAATTTTGCCAAAAATCAGCCGAGCAGAACAAAATGCAAACTTGATCTGTAAGTCATTGTGGTAGACTCACATACTAAAATGGCCATAATTTCGATAATATCTGAAAGCGTGTAGAAAAAAAGTCCGGAAAACTGTAATTTTGATGAACTTTTCAAAGTCGAAGGGCCGTAATTTCGGTAAAAATCAGTGGAGCAGAACAAAATGCAAACTTGATCTGTAGGCCACCACGTCAGACTAACATACCAAAAATCAGCTCAATATCTAGAAGCTTGTAGAAAAAAAGTCTGGAAAACTGTAATTTTGATGAACTTTTCAAAGTTCAAGGGCCGTAGTTTCGGTAAAAATCAGTGGAGCAGAACAAAATGCAAACTTGATCTGTAGGCCACCATGTCAAACTAACATACCAAAACTCAGCTCAATATCTGGAAGCCTGTAGGAAAAAAGTCCGGAAAACTGTAATTTTGATGAACTTTTCAAAGTTTAAGGGCCATAATTTCGGTAAAAATCAGTGGAGCGGAACAAAATGCAAACTTGATCTGTAGGCCACCATGTTAGACTAACAAACCAAAACTCAGCTCAATATCTGGAAGCGTGTAGGAAAAAAAGTCTGGAAAACTGTAATTTTGATGAACTTTTCTAAGTTCAAGGGCCGTAATTTCGGTAAAAATCAGTGGAGCGGAACAAAATGCAAACTTGATCTGTAGGCCACCATGTCAAACTAACATACCAAAAATCAGCTCAATATCTGGAAGCGTGTAGAAAAAAAGTCCGGAAAACAAGTAGGACTGACTGACAGACTGTCGGACTGACAGACTGACGGACGGACCAGTCAAAAACATTATACCCCCGCAACTTTGTTGCATGGGGTATAATAAAGAAGCCATAGAATGATGATTTGATCATTAATTTTTGATAAACATGAAGTTAAATACCTTGTGGATAGCTGTACAAGAAAACTGTTGATGAATCTTTGTTCAATGGACAAATTCACAAATGAACTCAGAAGGGGTTATCGGACAGGGCAAAAAAACCTTTCATTACTTGTCTTTTTTATATAGACTACAGTATGTGTAACATGGGGTCAGGACTGACGTGGTGCATTCATTGTTATTGGTGAAAAAAGTGGTTGCAGCCACAACTTCCAATAACTGTGCTCCAAGACAGAACTTGAAACAAAATTGTCGATCACCAGGATACACAGCCCCTCAACATAACTCATGTTTGGTTCTAGAAGTAGTAATCCCAATTACTAGAAAGTAATGGAAACATATTTTTGCAAAGTTTTAAAAGTTAATAAGATTGAAATGAAAATTCATTTTGACCTCCCACTCATGTACATTGAACATTTATTTCCATTTTGGTCAAAAAATTAATACTCTAGGTGCTTTTGTTCATTTTTGAAGATCATTCAATGCAAAGGTTCTTTTTCTGTCAAGTATCTGGATATAGCCTTAGAAATATCATGCTTCCAGCAAGGGGACCATTACTTTAGCAGTATTTTGTTCATACATAATTGTTTTGATACACGTAATTTTACAATGCTTGTTCGTATTGTGCAATGAAATGTTATAAAACAATTATACATAGGCATTTTTATTCCACTGCCGGGCAAACTACATGCTAATGCGTACAGTGTAAAGCCAATAAAGTGGTGTTCAGTACTTTTCAATAGAGCCAGGATAGGGCTTCTATCATTTAACCAGTTAACCATCCATCATCATGGGCAAGCATGTCTGCAGTGAAACACTTGTAGCTCAATCATTAAGATTTCACACAAAAAGGCAGATAAGTGGTATGACAGGTCAGTTCAATGAAGTTACTATTTTGGGAGAATTCCATCCCCACATCAGGAAGCTGTTTGAAATCTTGTACAAAACAGTGACACTTGAGTTAATGATTTATTTTCTCATAAATAGTTTCTTCTTGGTCAGGATTAAAAAAATGAAATATGGAAATAATGCTGAAAAACATGACTCCATCTTCATCAGAGCAAGCCTGGAAATGAGTGGCTACACCACAGATTTTGCAACATTTAAAGAAGCAAAATATTCTTTCCAGGTATTTTTCACCACAGTCTGACAGGGGTCTATGAACGTAATTATCAGTAATTTCGGTAAGCAGACACCGGACATTTCATTTTGCACACGGTTCACCAAGTGCACACAAATCAGCGTAGTGATATCACTCAGACTGACTGGTGTTAACATAACTCCATCAGGGACTACGTTTCAGCTTGACCAGTTCTTTGTTTCAGTGCTATAATTAGTCCTTATGTGGACCAATAAACCTTTTCACCAATTCTATCAAGTCTTGTGACAAACTGACCTCATAAAGTCACCATTTTATTGTTACAACAGAACAGAGGAGCATCACGTTTTTCCACCCTCCTCCCCTTCTCGCCAACCTTCGCACTGGAATGTTTATTGGTGTTATTTCTATATATATATTTGTAAACAATTTGGCACACTGTAGAACGAAAATGGGTTAAATAAATAAATCAGTGTGTAATTTCCAGACATCAATGTCACTGTTTTCATTCTCCTGAGCAAACAAGCTCACTCTGTTGTCTCCCTGGCCTGTGTCGCTTTCAATCATTTTGTGGATTATAAATAAATTTAGCTTAAATCATAACCCATTTGCAGGTTAAGCTATATAACATGATGGTAAGGGGAAAAAGGGTTGTGATGCTTCTCTTCCTTCTCTGTTTTTATCATGCCTACATGATGCTGTTTACATCTTAATAAAATATTTGCCAAATAAATGGCAAAAACTGATGTGCAATCTCTCTTCAACAAGACTGCACGTTAGTTTTTGCCATTTTTTTGGCAGAAATTCTGTTAAGATGTAAACAGCAGGATACTCTATTTCAATGTGGATGCAATACTCAACAATTTGAGAAGATCGTCAAGTCTGACTTTAACCCTTTACCCAAAGTAACGGCCAAAACCAGCCAGCGGTATTCACAAAAGTTGTCAATCAATTTTCATTACTTTTTTCAATTTTTGTCTCAAAAACAAAGGCTATGATCTCTCACTGGAATGAGCTCATCAAGCTCGTTCCAATGAGGGGTCATAACCTATGTTTTTGAGACCAAAAATGAAAAAAATAGTTATTCAAGAATTTTGTTTGCAAGTGTCGCCTGCTTTTCATGTCAGGTAAAGGGTTAAAACATGCAGGACTAGGAATTTAAATTTATGTTGTATTATTTGTTGTAACCTGTAGTTTGTTACAACTGATGTAAACCCCATGTAACCGAAACGGTCATTTGTGGGTTATTTCCAGGCCTGTTAGAAGCTGATGTTACACTGAGAGTGAACATCAATAGCACACATCAACTCACTGATGTTTATAAGAAACATCATTTTCAGACCACTGTTTAAAAGGTCTCCACCTGATGAGCCTTAACTCCTTGCATGCTGCTGGCGATATTCCTGCCCAGAAATCTCTTGCCATTGAAATAAGTAAGGCTGGTATTAAAAATACCTTTGTTTGCCTATTCCCTACCCAGGTGTTGAAATTTGGGTAGGAAGGTGGGGAAATATTTGTATTTAATTACTGTATCTCATTTAAAAGGTGTGTATAATGAATTCAATAGACCATTAGTTGTTTTCCCTTCAATTTCACAATTGCAACTCGAAAATAAATCTTGAGGACAAACCGTGAAACTACTACGACACAGAACTCCATCCATAGGTTCTATACATACATGACAACAAAGCATGTTATGAAATTATACAAATTCTATGGTGATAACACAACCCTGGGAATTAGCATTGGCATCCTGCAATGCCTAGGGTTTTGCCGAGGCATTTTCAGTTTCCCTAGGAAATGTTTTTGCATACAATGCATTGGAACTCAACAAATTTATACACATTTTTGCCTAGGCAAAATTTCTAATTCCCAGGGCTGAAAAACAAATGAGAGAAAAAATGTCTTTCAGTTGGGCATTGCATACAGTTGATCAGCATGAACACAATTTTTATAACATTTGTTTCGACATCAAATTAGCATTAATCTCAATTTTACATGTGTAGGAAAAATGTAAAGGACACACCGGTTAATCTTAACTTCTTGAGTTTTGAAAAAAAAAAAGTTTCTAGAAACTGGCAATAAAAACTTTCCAGTAAGAGTAATTTTGCCGAGTAGATAGGGAATTTGTTTATTTATTTATTGGTGTTTAAGGTCACATACTTATGCACAATAGCTAATCGTGACCATGACAGGTTTATAGGTGGAGGAAGCCGCAACACCCAGAGAGAACCACCGAGCAACTGTCAGCTCCTCAACATTCCAACTCTGTTGAAGCACCGCTCAAGCAGAGTTAAAGCGGTTGAAGATATGTGCACCATCAACGTGCAGAACGCCTCAGTATACGGCATCATCATGCCCCCATGTAGGCAAACAGGAAAAAGTGCCTTGCCCAAGGACACAATGCATGTCGTCCTGAACGGGAATCAAACTCGGGACCTCTAGCATAGAAGTCCAACAGTCTACCACTGAGCAACCACGCTCCCTAGGTAGGGAATAAGCAGACAAACAATATTTTTTATTACAGCCTAATATTTTTTTATTGCAGCCATGCCTAGATTTGATGAAAAATATTTTAAAATTACTCAGCAGGTTAAGAGTTAAAGGGTTGTTGGTTTATTTATTGGGGTTTAACAACACTCTCAACAGCCACGGTCACATGATATCAAACATTTTAATGGAGGAAGCTAGCATACCTGGAGAGAACAAGTGAGCAGTGGTCGGGACCTGTAAGACTCGACAACTGACTGTGCAAAGCAGAGTTTGCAGCAGTTGATGGCAAGTGCACCAACAACGTGCAGTACACCTTAGTGCACAGGACCACCATGCTCCATGTGAGCAATCGGGATTAAGTGTCTTGCACAAGGACACACATCCTGGATCATTTGACAATTTCTGCAAGACTTTCTCTTGACTCTTATCTGGTCACTTTTTCAAAGCTGGAATTAAAGCTTGGTAAGATTTATAATCTCCTTCCCCGCAACCAAATATATCTTACAGATCCTCAATGGAAAGAGGTCACGTAACTTCTACCACTGATGTGCTGTAATTAAAAATTACGCACTGGAGAAATTTTTTCTTAAATTAAGAAAATCTCAACCCTTTATCCAATGAATCGGTCACATCTGTCGCCTATGCAAATTTATTTTGAAAAAATATTATTTTTCAAAAAATTTCAACAAAACTATATCATGTGACCCTCATTGCAAAGGGCTCATCTAGCTCGTTCCAATGAGGGATCACATCATATGGTTTTATTGAAATTTTTTGAAAAATTTGAAAAAATAGTATTTAAAATAATAAATTTTGATATCATCTGCATTGGGTAAATGGTTATGTGACTTGTACATCACAAAAATTTCTAAGGTAAATGCAATTTTACAAAAGACAAAAAAGTTTTTTCCTGATACTTTTCGAATTCTAAATTGCATACACTTAATATTTTTCTTGTGAATCTTGTAAAACATATGTCAGATTTCAAAACTGATACTCAAATCGACTGGAATGATTGTTCTGTTAGCAATATCACATAAACAAGAAGCCCCAAGGGGACTGAATTGTTTACCCAGTCAAAGTCCATTAACTCTTCATGAAAAGATTTCAAGATTTTATAAAAATAACTCATTAACAAGGTGTACTCTGTCCCCAAATTTGACCCTGGGACCTTGTTTTGAACAAACTTGTAACTTTTTATGATGACATATTTAAAATATGGAAGCAGTGAGCGCAGTGGTGTGAGGATTTTTTTAAAAATGTTTTTCTCACAACCCACTGTGCTGAAATCTGGGAGAACAATGATATCCATAAATATCTCCCATACCTTGATTTGAAAATTCTTGTAAATCATTCTTACAAATAAGTGAGAAAACAAATCTACAAACATTTGGAGCTACGCTTTGGGAGAGGATTTTTTTTCCATGTATTTTCCATTATCAGCAGTGTTATTTATATTTATTTATCTTATAAGAAAATATTTCCCTCAATACAGGTAAAACATCTAGACAAAATACAAATCTGTATTGAGAGTAGCAACCACTGAACATGCAATCATTCGATTCAGAAAGAGAACAATGTTTACCTGCACTCAGAAAGAGAACGATGTTTACATGCACTGCAATCAATTATTACACATGTTGAGACCACTGTTTTTGATAAGAGTTATTAAATGATAAATAACCAACTCAATGAAATAAATTAGACTAGATCATTTTTTGCAAAGATATTTTTATACAGACCTACGATGAATTAAATCTGAAAAATAAAACAAAGAAACATGCAGCTGAAACACTGCTATAATTCAGCGGCTACAGTGCAAGTAGAATAATGAATGGGGATTTTGTCATGCATAGCGCAAGAACGCACTACCATGATGTCATGATTTTCAATCATAAAAAAAAAATTCATAGGCACTGAAGGATTATCAAAATATATGCAAAGAAGTCAAGAAATGGAGGAATATTGTAAGATAAATTGGTTATTATGACCAAGTGGGTTTCCGAGATGGTGTATTGAAGTCTCTAATCAATGTCTGGGTGAAAAATCGACTCGTCCTAAAAAACTTGTCAAGGTCTCATCTTCAATCCACTATCTTTAAGCTTGGAACTCACATGGTGGTAATAACCTATATTTATTTATCTATTGGTGTTTAAGGTCACTTTCAGCATCTATGATTATATCATAACCACAACATAGGTATCAAGTCAAGTTGAGCTAATTGTTTATACCTATGCTACCCATTTTACAAGACTTGGCACCCTAGACATTGGTTACCAGGTCCCATTTTATCAGTAAAGTAGAATCTGTTTTATACTACAGTAAACAGACACTTCTCCACTTCTTGGGGCACCCACAAGGTGCCAGTAGTGTTAAAATCTAAGGGCTCATAGTACTTCAAAGTATCCCCTCCTATTATGGTGACAAACATTGTCCCTTGAACTTTGTTTGAATAAACTTTATTCTACACCATAAAAGGACTGTAAGCCCAAAAGAAGAATTACAGCCAAAAGCTACATAGACTTTGAGACCAGAAATATATTGAGACAAGTGTCAGAAACAATACCAAATGTTTTAATGTTCCTCCGAGTAAGACTGAACAATTCATAAACTCTTACTTCGTAAAAACAGTAATAGACTGGAACCAGCTAGAGGAAAACACAGTGAACGCGCATTCAGTTGAAGCATTCATCAGCCCTCAAAGAACAACAACAACAGTAACAATAACTACTCTCCATCGCTCATATGCCATACTTGGTTTCTGCGACTATTGTACAGATACAGATACAGACGGTCCGTACCAAATATTAGGTTCTAACATCTATCAGTTCATGAAAATATTTTTTTTAAAACAAGAATGAGCTTCTCCAACCTCATCTGGGTGGGGGGCATTATATAAACTTTAACAGAATTGAGTCATTAATCATATGAAATTTTCTTGGAATTTTGGAATTGGACCTGTGGTTTGGGCAAAGATTCGAGAGAGGAAGATTTTTATTTTGTTTTCCCCACTCCCCATAATTAAATCTGAGGGTTCCATGGCACACCTAATATGACCTCAGGGTGCTGATAAGTAAAACAAACAAATAAATCAGCTTTACAAAGGTGTTATATATCAAACATTAAATAAGTAGAACTTGAAGGGCTCCATGGTACTCCTAGATATGACCCCTGGAGAGTCTGGATAATTTGATTAACTTGTAAATCAGCTTTACAGAAATGTTATATATCAAACATTAATGTATTTGGAGGAGTAGTTTGGGAGAAGAATGTTTAGTGTAGAGGTGGGTCGGTGGTGAATTTTCAAGTCAGTGTCGGTGTTTTTTAACCCTTTACCCAACAAATCGCCCGCAACTGCCCGCGTAATATGCAAATTGAGCAGTTGAAAAAATTAAATTTTTCAAAATATTTCAACAAAACCAAATCATGTGACCCATCATTGGAACGAGCTCATTGAGCTCGTTCCAATGAGGGGTCACATGATCAGGTTTTGTTGAATTTTTTTGAAAAAGTTTAAAAAAATTATATTTAAAATAATAAATTTTTATATCGTCTGCGTTGGATAAAGGGTTAAGAAGTAAAACCACAGCTGCGGTGCGGTTAATGGTGGTGGAACAGGCCAAGTTCATTCATCGAATTTAGGTTGATTTTGCAAACTTTCTTACCCAGTGCAGTGTGTAAAAAACATCGAAAGATTGTCAGTCATTGACAAAGATAAATTAATAGAACTGAAAAGAATGTTTGGCTTATTGATGTATACTGTAGAGTTCAAATTATGCACAAATTTATAGAGTTCAGGTTGGGCTTTAACTTTCCGTTCGGTGTTCTCCATATAATTACAACACTATTCTCCACATAATTACAACATAGTAAGTGATATTTTATTCAAATAAATCACTGTTCAGTGTTGCGCCCCTATTTATTTATCACCTATTTTCGATTGTCAAGAAAAGAAAATTCCCATTATCCATGTGCAATGTACAGACCACAAGTCACTTCACTGTCTTCAATTATCTTTGAAGATTGAAGTCTTGGGCATAGACCATGCCTACAAAGGAACTGTGACCAATCAGCAGCCGGCCTTAGTGTCATGACTCCAGTACAATGCAAATGAGCTACTGCAAAGTGACTTGCTTCTGTTTTTTTTTTTACTTTAAACTAACTTTTTCTTGACTATATTTTGATTCTCTGATGCAAGTTTTCATCTAATGAATTGATGTCAGAAGGTTGAGTGATAATCAATATCAAAACAAAGTGACACAAATTCAAGCTCAGCAAAATAAACAAGATGTTGGTCAGGCGTTAATCTTTGTTGTTTATTTTTTTAAAAAAGCACATGGCAATCACCCTGTTTCCTGGAAAACACTTTAACAATTCCTGGAACTTTTGTCTGTTTTAAAAAGATGCTTTCAGTTTCCCTTGGTTGTCATGTAAAACAATTCCCAGAGACATTGTTTACAATATGACACCAGCATAATATGTATTTTTTTTAAGTTAATTAGTGGGTAAAATTTCTTCCAATACACATTGTGGTATGTATTACTTCCAGTTTTTCTCTTTGATGTGATCTGCAACAAAACTCACGTATCGACTATCAGTGCCAAGAAAACACTGTATAAGTTACAACATGCCATCAACTTTTGCTGTTTTGACAGGTTGACTTATTCCCAAGTCAATGACGTATCGGTATTGGCCGATCTCTAGAACAGTAGATATCCGTATCGGCAAAACTGATAATACTGGTATCAGCACACCTCTAAATGGATCATTCAATTTCAGTAAATTGTTTTTTGTGCGACGACTTTATATGGCCTTTAAGATTAGAAGTATTGCCTCGTGATCTTGATAATGTGATATGACTTTGTCACAAAGTTTACATTTGCATTTCTCCTTGTCGGTTCGTTCAAATACTGT
The DNA here is from genome assembly GCA_031216915.1 of Pictodentalium vernedei. Taxonomy (NCBI): domain Eukaryota; kingdom Metazoa; phylum Mollusca; class Scaphopoda; order Dentaliida; family Dentaliidae; genus Pictodentalium; species Pictodentalium vernedei. The sequence goes on from CM062296.1 coordinate 665,913,081, forward strand.
AACCCACAGACTTTTAGCCTGTTCAGCCATTGTTAAATATCGAAACTATAAAAATGTGCAATGGAGAACGGATTTTACCTGCCAACGAAAATGTTGGCATTTAAAATTAATGTGATGCAGTTTTTCGGTGGTGGTCCAAAACCAAAACCGCACCGAAAACACCGACCCAGCCCTAGTTTAGTGTTTTCTCCATTACCTTGTATACTATTGGCACAGAAGTCAGAACCTAGGGGGTTAGTCCAAACATGGCCTGAACGCATGTATTTTAATTTTATGGTTTGGTATGTCCTTTAAAAGGATGTACCAAAGCAAAAACACCACATCAGCCCCGGGAGAGGTAGCACCTTTTCCGAGAGCCCCCCCCCCCCCCCCCACCCCACCCCCCCCCCCCCCCCACACAGGTCCTCACCCGAGGGAGGTTAACACCTCAACCAGATCACCAATAAGACACCAAAGTCTTATTAAAAATATATATGGAGATTTTAAAGTTCGGGTGTACCGCATTAAGTTAATTATTGTCGGTCGAGTTTATTATGTTATGCCAATCAACTAATTTCACTGATAATGCTACTTAATCCAGCTGCCCCAGAGAATAAAGTTACAGTTACACTTATGTTGGCTTGTTGTCGATAGAGTATATTTTGTTACTGCAGTTTATTAAGCTCATTGATAACAAATTTAATCCAGCTGGTCAATAGGGATAAGTTACAAGACAAAGACAACCACTCTGATCACTCTGATCACAAACACATGTACTTCTTTTCCATTTTTTTTTCTTTCTCTCTCTCTTTTCCCCAATAACCGTTACGGAATTATTATAACTGCTATGGATACTTAGTAACCGTTATGGATTCTGATAATCTTTCACTCCTTCCCCAGAGGTGGTCATCCACCTTCGGGGAGCTGAGCGTTGGTATAAATGCTACTAGAGCGCATTCAGGACCCTGCCAAATAGGTTAATATGCAGGCCTGTCCCCGAAGTTCGAGGCTTTCTTTGGGTAGACTCCGAAAAGGGCCCGTTGGTTTTGTACATGTCTCAGTCTACTCCTGTGAAAGAAGCCTTCCCACAGAAGCCAGCTCAACCTCTCCGACAATTGACAAAGGCAGACTATACTTGTCAATGAAGGCCTCAGGAAATAATATTTAGCATGTGGCAGATTATACTTGCCTGATAAAGACACCACATCAATCTTGGGGAGAGGGAGCACCTCTGCCAAGAGGCCTCCCTCTCACACTGGTCCTCACCCAAGGGAGGTTAACACCTCAACCAGATCACTAATAAGACCAAAAGCCTCCTCCCTTGGCCTTTCCTCTTCTGCTTCTTCTTGTCATGGGCGCCATCTGTGAAAAAGCTTCAACTAAGTATTTCAAATCGTCAAAGAGCCGAAAGGGGCTTGCCTCAAACTGTCCCAGAGTGCCTTCGGCGCATGAAACCATTTGATCTCACATTATATATTCATGTCATAAGAGAGGAATGTCTCAAATTTCATGGGGCAGACAATTTGAGACAAACTGAACATGGAAAGCTCTTACCCAACAAATTGTGAGAGAAATGAAATCACTTGGATTAGGAAGCGTTAATTTTGTTGCAGTGTTATGACGGCGCAAGTGTTGTATCAGAATACCAATTTGGTGTTCAAACCCATTCGAAGGATCAGTTTCCCAATGCTTTCTTTGTTCATTGTTATTCACATCGATTAAACCTGCTTCTCGTTGATGTGTGCAGAAGTGTTAAATCAGCAGGTGAATTTTTCGCCCCAGCTGTAAGTTTATATGTATTTACAAACCTGGACTTTTAAAAAAATCTAGGGGAGCTACTACGGCTCCCCTAAACCTGTGCCATGAGAGCTATTCTATATTTAAGTCATTTATTAATAAGGGAACTGACGGTTTAAGGAGAGCTATTACAGCTCTTAAGGAGAGAAATTATGGCTATCCTTAAATTGATTTCGCAGAAGCCATGGAGGGTGGGAGCTATATCTCCCCTCAAAAGACCTGTCCAGTGTTTATGCCCCGTTTATGTGTGCATAAATTGTTTGTGGAAATTCAGGAGATGGATAACGTGCGTGTTCAAGAACTCATTTTAGTGACACGCGCTGGTTATGTCTCTACCATTTGCAAACTGCCCATACACACAGTTAATACTGACTTGAATGATTTCAAACAAGAATGTCTGGTACCGGTACTTGAAAAGACAATTATACCCTGCTCAACACTGCCAAATTTACAAAAAGCAAGTTAAGCTAGCACTCACCCTATCAATGTCTTCCGTGTAATGTGAAAGCAGTTTTTCGGCTTTCCAATATATAAAAGATTAACAGAGAAACAAAATGGTCAACCAAAGATTGTCAGACTTAGGGGTCATATATTTGTCAACAGAAAGGGGTAATTTATTACTCGAAAATCCATATGATGTGGTTGAAACATTTGCAAAACGAAATGGTAATACTAGAATATTTTTACATTGACCACTGTAGCCAGCATTGGTGTACCATGATTGACTGTTAATAAAAATAAATTAAGGGCCTATATAAGTAATGAAATTTTGTTTATTTTGAAAATTCTCACCTCTGATATTCCTTCAATTCAAATTAAATATACACAAAATATACATCAAAATGAAGATTGAGACATATAGAACATGAAACACATGTAATCAACTCATCGAGTAGACTGTAGGCACCACTGGTTCCTGGAAGTCTGCTGCCGTATTCGTACTAGAACTGATAATTTAGTAATATTTCTCGAAAACAACTCGTGGCCAAATGTGCTTTGCATATCCAAGAACAAAGCTAGGGGATCAAAATTCTTCAAAACACGGCGACAGAGCTGCATGGGGGTAAATTCCAAAGCCTTTGCTTTTGTTTACGTATGAATATACTTTCGATTTCCGGTCGACGTCATCGGACGGAAAAAGCATGTAAAAACAACTCCGTCTAAAATCAAATTATGAAAAAGATCGCCTTCATACAGTATACTGTTATTAGAGATTGCACAGTTGCCATATTCAGTGCAAGGTATCATGATACCTGTTGAAATTCCTTGGAATTACGATTTTGTTTTTCGATGGAAATTCGTGGTATCAAGTGATTTGCACATGTCTGCCGAGCATGGAAACCATCTTCAATAAAAAATGCAGGCAGTGTTGTCCTTTTCCCAAAAGCAGTCCTGTCGCTGTATTCGAAAGTGTTTTGAATGCCTAGCTTTGTTCTTGGATATATGAAGCACATTTGGCCACAAGTTGTTCTTATGAAATATTATATTATTATCAGTTCTGGTACGAATACGGTAGCAGACTTCCAGGAACCAGTGGTGCCTGCTGTCAACTCGATGAGTTGATGACATATGTGTTTCGTGTTCTATACATCCCAACCTTCATTTTGATGTATAATTTGTGTATATTTAATCTGAATTTAAGGAATATGAGAGGTGAGAATTTCAAAATAAACAAAATTCCATTACTTATATAGGCCCTTAAAACGTGAAGAATTATTTGTTTTTGGTGCCCCCCACCCCCCCTAAAAAAAGCAAACACTGGTTACGTGCCTGCTCAATTGGCCCCATCCACACACATTTTCATCAAGTTTGCGCCATCTCTGTATGTATGTGTAAATGTTGTAGTTGTATATTGTATTGGTGAGAATAACTCATGGCCAAATGTGTAATATATTGTGTTCATATTCGATACTACTGTATGTATGTGAGAAAAGCTTAAAAAAATCAAAACGAAAATCTGAGGAAAATTAAATATTTGATCGTGTGTCACAGTGTTGTTCTTTTTTTGGTTTGGTTCTGTTTTTGCCAGCCGCACTTGGTGCCAATTTGGTGCCGTTTTCTCCATCCACACTTGGTGGCATTTTCACCAGTTGGTGCCGTTTTCGCCAACGAGAGTTGGTGCCATTTTCGCACGGTGCCATTTTCGCCTGCACCTCCATGGCACAGGTGGATTGGTTTGAACAAACTTCATCCTTAGAAACATGATATATTTCAAACAATAAGAAGCATTTTGGCTGAAGGTTTAATTCTAAGAATTAGATTTTTGAGAGTTTTTTCTCATTACCTGATGTGTTGAAATGTGGGAACCCCCCCCCCGTCCCCCACCCCTTCCCCCATATGGGGTTCCCATACTGGACCTTTATCTGAGCACAAAAATAAGAGAGCAATTATTTTCTTACCGAAAATCTTCACTTGAAAGTGTAAAGCTAAAAAAAAAAAAAAATACAAGTGATTCTCAGGCATCGCTGCATTGAAAATGAAAGAGTCAATGACTCTGTAGCTCAACTTGGATATGACAGGAATTCAGTACTTGCTGTGACCAAGACAACTGAATGATGAATATGACAGGAATTAGTATTTGTTTTGGCCCAGTCAACAATAATAAAAGAATTACAAGGTGACTGTAATGGACTACAGATTAAGACCAATCATTGTAGATTATTATTTTTGTGTGGAAATTTTCAGTCCCAAACAAAATATTTTCAGACTAAAATTTTTTCTTCTTCTTCTTAAAATTGACCAAAATGCATCAAAACACAAAAAACTAATTTCCGGATTTTGGTCCAAAATTTTCTAAGTCCCACCCGGACCCCAAATTTTCAGTGTAAAAAATTATTTTTTTTTTTTTGTCTTAAAATTGACCAAAACGCATAAAAAACCAAAACACTAAGTCCCACCCGGACCCCTAATTTGCATAATTTATTCACGAGAAAAACTCTGTATTATATGTAATGTATCCCATGGTACTAAACATTCATACAAAAATTTATTCAAATCAGATCTTTCATTTGGAAGTTCTGCGCAAAAATCTGATTGCACTTAATTTTGAACAAAATGGCTGCTAGCGGCCATCTTGAATTTCAGACTGGACCCCAAAACACTCCTTCTCGTCCCACAGTGATAACAAAGGTACCCAAGAAGTTTCGTGAAGATCGGTTCATAAATACGGCCTCTAGCCCGAGCCGTATTGGGATTTGCACTCACAGTGCTGAAAGTAACACTAAATAAATCAAAGTTAGCCTAATTTGCATAATTTACTCACAAGAAAAAAACCTGTAATATATGTAATGTATCCCATGGTACTAAACATTCATACAAAAAATTATTCAAATCAGAGCTTTCATATGGAAGTTCTGTACAAAAAACAGATTTCGGCATCGTCGGTACAAAATGGCTGCTGGCAGCCATCTGGAATTTGGGACTGCACCCAAAAACACTCGTTCTCGTCCCACGGTCATAACAAAGGTACCCAAGAAGTTTTGTAAAAATTGGTTCATAAATACGGCCTCTAGCCCGAGCCATAGCAGCTTGGCACTTACAGCTCTGAAAGTAACACTAAATAAATCAAAGTTAGTCTAATTTGCATAATTTACGCACGAGAAAAAAACCTGTATTATATGTGATGTATCCCATTGTACTATACATTTATACAAAACTTTATTCAAATCAGAACTTTCATACAGAAGTTCTGTACAAAAAACTGATTTTTGCATCATCGGTACAAAATGGCCACTGGCAGCCATCTTGAATTTCGAACCACACCCAAAAACACTCATTCCCATCCCAGGGTCATAACAAAGGTACCCAAGAAGTTTCGTAAAGATTGGTTCATAAATACGGCCTCTAGCCCAAGCCATAGCAGCTTGGCACTTACAGCTCTGAAAGTAACACTAAATAAATCAAAGTCAGTCTAATTTGCATAATTTATGCACGAGAAAAAAACCCGTATTATATGTGATGTATCCCATGGTACTAAACATTTATGCAAAACTTTATTCAAATCAGAACTTTCATACAGAAGTTCTGTACAAAAAACTGATTTTTGCATCATCGGTACAAAATGGCCGCTGGCAGCCATCTTGAATTTCGGACTACACCTAAAAACACTCGTTCCCGTCCCAGGGTCATAACAAAGGTACACAAGAAGTTTCGTAAAGATCGGTTCATAAATACGACCTCCAGCCCGAGCCATAGCCAATTGTTGACGTACGGACAGACAGACAGATGGACAGACGGACAGACGGATGGACAGACGGACGACGGGCCATGACAATAGCTCAAATTTGACTTCGTCAAAGTTGAGCTAAAAAATGTTGTGTGTTCGATTTTATTATTGACATTCTGAAGTTGGTACCTGTAGTCATTTAGTAGATGAACGCCTCACGCCTTTCCCATCACACACCATTAGAGGCAAGTACAACGGTCGATTCAAAATAGAAAAATCATTCCATTGATGAATATAGGCTATAACTCTTCCTATAAGCCCACGATATGCGTTAAATAAAGGGTCTCTTGAATAACAATCTGTCTTTATGATAAAAACATTCAATGACTTCTTTTTACAAATCTATTTACACAGGAAAAGGAATCAATAATAAAATAACCTGGTCATTTCAAAAGTTGAAACAGTCGCTAAAACGAAACATAAACTAAAATCTAAAGCAGTTATAATTGCTGCTAATGCGACCTTGGATTTATCACAACTCTGCTAAACATACTATAGCTTTTTCAGAAAAGCTGATATATGACTGTAAGTTGATAAATTCAAGATTTGTTGGAAAACCTTTGACTTCGTTTCACTCAATAATCTGCTATTAAGGCAGGTATCGGGTGAGTTCGTCGCATACAAGTGTGGCCCAGGTGACTAAGAAACTTGGACTGAATTTGTGAATTCGGCCCAAATTAGTCCATCAACCCTTTCCCCTGGAAAGTGAGTTCAGCTCATCTAAAAGTGAATTCCCCTGAGAGTTAGTGTTTGAGGGGTGAAGTTATAAACAGTAACAAAGTTGGGACATTTTAAAAAGTATTTGTGAATTCGATCCACATCTTAATAACCTGGATGGGTCTATGATCTCACTGATACTCAGGGGTGGCTCCAAGAGAAGGTGAGTGGGGGCTACAGCCCTCTCATCATCTTATATGGTTTCTTGGCTACATCCAAGCATCTGTATAAAAGTTATATTCTGCCCTTCCTGAACCCTGAGGCAAAGGGAAGGGGGGGGGGTCAATAGGTAACAATCTTACAGAGTAGTAAGCTGGGAAACTCTCCTTTTTATTGTATCTAGAACGGCTATGAACTGTGCCTCCTTCACACCGGGGCTTCAAACCTCGGTTGGTGGAGGTGCAGTAAAAAGCTGTCTAAAAACATTTAAGGTGTTTTTCATGCATTCTTGATACCCACGTGTATTAAATTTTCACAGGAAACAGTGGGTGAGGATTGAAATAAAAAAAAATAAAAAATAAAAATAAAATCCTCCCTCTCTCATTCATTTCAAAAAATAAATACCTGAGAAGCAATTAATCTTTTTTGTATGGCCAAATTATTTAATTATATTATATTATTTCTACAACTGTTAGGTTGAAATATGTATCCTTCATAAAGAAAAACTAAAAATGATGAAAAACTTAAAATTTCAGTTAACCCTGTAACCAACAAATCAGTTGCATCTGCCCATGCAACTAATAAATTGAGCAACTGAAAAGAAAATATTTTTAAAAAATGCCGCTCAGGATCACCGATCCAATGTCGAGTTGTGACCACTATCAAGTTCTCATCCGGAAACCAATTGTTGCGATATACTATGTTCAAGGTCACTGTGACCTTGACCTTTGACCTGGTGAGTCCAACATCAATAGGGTTCTTCCTCGCACCAAGGCCAACACGCCTGTAAAGTTTCAAGACTCTAGGTTGAACCACTATCAAGTTATCATCCGGAAACCAATTGTTGCGATATACTATGTTCAAGGTCACTGTGACCTTGACCTTTGACCTGGTGAGTCCAAGATCAATAGGGTTCTTCCTCGCACCAAGGCCAACACACCTATGAAGTTCCATGACTCTAAGTTGAACCACTATCAAGTTATCATCTGGAAACCAATTGTTGCGATATACTATGTTAAAGGTCACTGTGACCTTGACCTTTGATCTGGTGAGTCCAAGATCAATAGAGTTCTTCCTCGCACCAAGGCCAACCCACCTATGAAGTTTCATGAATGTAGGTTGAACTACTATCAAGTTATCATCCGGAAAGGAATTGTTGCGATTTACTATGTTCAAGGTCACGTTGACCTTGACCTTTGGCGTAGCGAGTCCAAAATCAATAGGGTTCTTCCCCTCACCAAGGCCAATCTACCTATTAAGTTTCATGAATGTGAGTTGAACCATTATCAAGTTATCATCCGGAAACCAACTGTTTAAGATTTACTACGTTCAAGGTCACTGTGACCCTGACCTTCGACGTAGCATGTCCAAAATCAATAGGGTTCTTCCTCCCACCAAGACCAACCTACGTATGAAGTTTAATGAATGTGAGTTGAACCACTATCAAGTTATCATCCGGAAACCAATTGTTTACGCCCGCCCGCCCGCCCGCCCGTCCGTCCGTCCGTCCACCCGCCCGCCCACCATTCACCAAACTATAAGTCGAGTTTGACTTCGTCACAACTCGACTAAAAAGTTTCAACAAAACCATATCATGTGACCCCCACATTGGAATGAGCTCAACAAGTTCATTCCAGTGTGTGGTCACATGATATAGGTTACAAAACGAATTGGCTGCATCTGCCCACGTAAGTGACAAATGAAGCAATTGAAAAAATATTATTTTAAAAAAAATTTAAACAAAACCATGCCATAGGCCCCCCTACAATGGAACAAGCTGAATGTTTAGAATTTTTTTGAAAAATTTTAGAAAAAATATAATTAAAATAACAAATTTTGATATCATGTGTGTTGGAAAGGGGAGTAAAATTGCATTGTTTTGCAAGGAATTCAAGGGCCTTAGGAGCCCTGAAAAAGATGTGCAATAGCAGGCTGCAAAAGTAGATTAATACAAACTTGTAATGTGAAGGGTCTTTGCAAGCAACAATAAAATACACCTCATTGCCAGGTCTAACAAATTGATTAAGCATATCACAGCTCTCATTTTCAGATCAATTTTGATATCATTTGAGATTTATAAAATTAGTACATGGACAAGTACAGGTAACAATACAGTGTTTTCGTGGTAAACAGCGCCTCTAGTGGTTTGCACCCAACCTCTAATGGAGGATAAAAGTTCCTGGAATTATCCGATTGGTGAAAAATGAACTGAGCTTGTAAGTGTGAATAAAATTTTAAAGTGCATGTTTTGGAAAAGATATAAAATATTGGTGACTATTCGTCGTGTGAGAACCATAAGGTTCTATCTTCCAGTGGAAGATAGAACCTTATGGTACTCACACGACGTATTGTCTTCTGAAATGTGTGAGAGAAGATTAAAACTGGGTGGTGGTAGGTAAAAATATGTCTATTTCATTCAGTGCAAAATTCAGTATATTGTTTTCATGAGATGATAAACTAAATGGATAGATGGTTGTTTTTGCCCAAATCAGCTTGATACGATGGGGAGAGGAGGAAAGATTAGTACTGTCGTCAATGGAAAAAAAACACTGTATTGTAACCTACAATTGTGGCCTTTCATTTTGGTAGACAATGTATTCAGTGTAACTTGACATGCACACTGTCATGTTAAAAACATTTTTCAAATTCAAAAGACATGGTTGATAACACATGGATTATATCTAGAAGTTAACAATAGTCTGGGATGGTCCAATTTTTCTCATAATGATAATATAATTCAAGAGGAACCCCTGGACTGCACAATCAGCATTTACAATTTTACCCTTTTTAAACATCTGATTATATCAATCTCAGAAGAATTTTTGTTGATGATAAACAAATTTTGTCATGTAACATGAAGGTTCCTCCATTTTACAGCACAGAAAAATGAGTTATGGCACAACTGTAACAAAAAAAAAAAAAACCCTCATTTTTTTCTGTGCTGATCATACCAACCATTGACATCAGCTGGCAGAGTTTTCCTAAACTCACTGTCATGAACCGATGGGGACACTTTAGTGTTTTGAAAACAAACTCTATATAGGCCAAACAAACATAAATCTTCTGTTTCTCAGGCCATTATTTGTAAAATTGCATGCGGGCGATCGGTTTTTTATTTTATTTTTTATTTCTCTAATTATTTCTTTACCATCAAAAGTTCAGGCTCTTGGTTTATGGTTTAGGCCTCATAATGTATGGAATAGCATTGGTGGTGGTGTATTTCGGCCCTTGAGAGCAAGAAGGCCTTGCAATGCTAAAGCATTGCAAAGCCTTCTTGCACTCAAAGGACAAATTTATCAATTTTTTTAACTTGGGTAAAATATTACTCATAAACCATTTAATAAAAAGAGAGCATGTGGCAGCCAAAAGGACCATGTGGGAGGGCCTGAGAAACAGATTTTTAATTATTTTATTAAGCCATATATAACTTTTGTGATAAATATTCATTACTTTCCATGACAGGAAAACATGTATACATAAAATTCCATGATTTTCCATGACAACAAATTCAAGTTACATGTAGATTAGATCACTTATTCCTCTAACTAATTGGCTTAAATTACAGACAACATAACAGCAGAAACAACTTTTTTAAGGACCTAAAACATTACTTTGTTTCAAAACCATAGCTTATGACCCACTCAGTGAAACAAGCACATCAAGCTCATTTCAGTGAGGTCAAAACCTATAATTTGGAAGCAAAACTAGAAAAAAGTGTCCAAAGTATGTAAATACCCTGAACAGCTCCCAAGAACTGAAAATCGAAATATATATTTAAATCAGCCCTTTAGATTGGTCTAAGGACATCGCAGACTTGCCACATCAGTTGTTGTTCAGCCCCACGGAAGAAATATTTTTGTAATACACACTGTCTGAAAGGCAGGGGGCTAATGTTTTTGTCTTACAGAAAGGAGAAATCCAACACCCAGTAGCAATTGGGAAATCGATGTACATCTGTTACCAAAGGTCTGTGACATTGGACCATCCACATGGGTGATGAGTAACAACCGCCTTTGTTTTACAGCAGGGAACTTCCGCCCCAACCCTATATTGTCAATTATTAGTGATGATTGGACCATCCACATGGGAGGAGATATAGAACAAATACACAATCCCACATTTTGGGGAAAGCTTGAATGCATTTTCTTTGTATTACAGCAGGGACATGAAATTCAATGCCTCAGTGGAAAATATGAGATACAGGTGAAAAGTTTGATGATGAGAGGACCACCCACATGGGAGATGTTGAAAACACACACAAACAAACCATCCCCCAAAAAACCTCCATCCCTCAAAAAACCTTAAGACGGTTGGCTAATTTTCATAATATGCCAAGAATAAAACCTGTCTACTTTGTTATGTATAATGTGCAAGTGTTTTTCCAAATCAAATGTCAACAAAAATCCAAACTACCATTTGCAGTTCTTGCTTGAAAAGTGTAATTGCTATTTTTAGTGGCTGAGAGTGGTCATTTTTTATGGCTGTTAAAACCGAAAATGTGATCTTCTGTTCAGATCGGCTGCACCATATGCCATATTGTTCGTCTGTCCATATGTATGTCTGGATAAAGAAAGGCTGAATGAACGGGCAGTCAAACAAATGGAATGACTAACTGCTCAACAGATGGACAATCATACATCTGAACCAACAGATGGTCAGATGTAATCCAGTATACCTCCATTCTATTTGAGTGTGGGGTGGGGGGTATAAAACTAAATCAAACAATCTATTATAGATTCTAATTTAGAGGACATTATTGAAATTTGTGTTGCTGCTTTTTTCAGTTTGGTGGAATTTAACTCCTTAAAGTACATTTCATCAAATCCAGTCATGGCTGCTTTACAGCTTTTTGATATGATGAAAAATTCATCTAAATTTAACTGAAGAAATCATCAGTCAATAAGTCCATTCAATTTACAGGAGAGAACTTTGGTTAAATGTACCCAAATTATACTTATTTCAGTGGCAAGATATTTTGTGTCCTTGATAGGATTTTCCACCAGCAGCATGCTAGGAGTTACAGGACACTCTAAATAACTGAAGTGAAACATCCATAGAACAGAAACTAAAGTTATAAGTTATTGGGGAAAAAATTACAGTTTTTTTCAAAATCAAGTGCCATAAGTGTGGATGTTATCTGCATTAAAAAGGTGGTACTCAAATTGAGACTGTGTTTTGTAATATTAAGAGAAACTTCCATTCTGTTCACAGCAGTATTCCCAGAACATCAAAGTACATGTATATTGTGCAGAAACCCCCACTATGCAAAATTTGACGAGAACGCACATTTCATTCATGTGGTGGTTATGCAAATTTAAATCTATGCGAATAAATTACCGGTTAGCCAAAAGTTGCATCTTGAATGGTAAAGTCTGAGTAACTTAACTGGTAGAGTGCTAATTTTTTTCTCAGCCTCAAGATTTGTTCACACATTTTTGTCTTGTTACAATTTATGGGAGAGTGCCTATAGGCACTCTCCCATAAATTGTAACAATGCAAATCGATGGAGATGAAGCAATTTCACTTCCAAGATAATAAGAAGGACATCCACAGAATATGAAGCCTTCAACTTTAGGAACCTGAAGTTCAGAATAAAGCCCAAATATGGGCTTCTAGCACTCTGCCAGTTAACCAGTCTTTCTTGTGTCGAGATAGATTTTTTAGACTTTTGCCTCAAGAGTCCATATATATTTCAATCCCACACAATATATGAATACTTGTTAATGGTAACAAAAACCCCAGTTTTCCAAGAATTTTTACATAGCCGAGCGTTCGGTTAGTCATCTCTAAACAATGTGAATGGTCAGTCGGTATGGTCAGTCGGTTAGAATCATTTTTGAAATTTTGCATACTGAACCCCCCAGATAAAGGCATTAGCAAAATTAAGGGCCATAACTCGTAGAATTACTTGCACTACATAATTGAACATGATCTTTATTTTGGGTGATCTTTCCTCTTCCATACCAACACCAATTGAGGATGATAATAATAGTGCCATCTTTCTGAAGAACCTTGGCCTTTACTCTGAAGTAGAGATAATTTATATTTCTTTGTAATTAATTTCAAATATCTGGCATATATAAAACCTCCAGGAAAAACAGTTGTGATGTAACCCTCAAAACAAGACAACTTTGAAGTCTTATTTGGTTTGAACAAAAATCGCTGATGGGTTAACAGTTTAACAGATGCACATATATCAAAATTTATAATTTGAAAATCTTATTTTTACGAATTTTTCAAATACTTTCAACAAAACCATATCACCATGTGACCCCTTATTGGAATGAGCTCAACAAGCCTGTTCCAATAGGGTCACATGATATGGTTTTGTTAAAATCTGTTTATCAATAAATGTTTTTCAGCTGCTGAATTTGAAAGTTTTGCAGTGAGATGCAGCCGATTCATTAGGTAAAGGGTTAATGCTACGTACTGGAAACAGGTCTTCCAATAACAAAACTAGTGACTTAAACTGAAATGGATGTAATCTAATCCTCTATGATGAATATGGTTAAATCCATATGGTTAAATCTCAGCCACCTATTCAGACACTAGATTATTATTTATTTATTGTGGTTCTATATCATATCAGCAACAATGGCTATATTAAAGCAATCTACTAATGGAACTTTTTCAAGGAATAAACAATGCCTGAATATCTTATACCCTTTCTGTGACCTTTCCATGGACCAGATTATAACAATACAATTCTATTAATCTATAATCAGATGTGAATAATTATTGAGAAGATTATATGTCTGATCTTGTGGATTTTTTTTACAGTGAACAAAAGATTTAGTCATGTTAAATACATGTCTAATGAACAGTGTTGGCCCACAGTGTGTGTATTGCGTAGCTGATTTTTCTCATTCACTGACTTTGTAATATGCAATGCCCCCATTTTCAAGACTGACATGTGTCTCTCTTTGCGATCTTATCACGAGAAGAGGCACAACAAGGCTGGTATCTATATTTGGGCGTGTACAGGGATCTTTTGGGGGGACTACGTATTTTTATGTCATAGGTAAATCATGACAATCAATGTCTTGATTTGAAGGAAGGTATGGGGTGGTGTCTATCTCACACTGGTGGAGTGGGGGATATACATGTATGTTTGAAATATTTCTCTGGAGGAGGCCCAAGCGTGGATGTCTCTCAGAGACATTTGTGAAAAATATGCCCCAAATGAAGCTGTTTAGAGACATTTTGAGGCTTGAAAGAAGTTAGTTTTCAGTAATGTGGTATGTCACATGTAATTATTTTATCATAGAATTCAGGATTTGGGAGGGGTGGGGGGAGTTGGTGGGAATTTGGGGAGAGGACAGGCTCCCCACATCAATGATGAAATACTATGCACAGATATAACAATATTTTCTTACATGTACAGTGGAGCCCACTTAATTGGATATCTCTTAACTGAATTACCTTGTTAATTGAACATAATTTCCCAACACAAAACCATTTACCATACCTCCAAATCAAATTTGACCTGTCAACTAAATTCTGTTTATAGACTCCTGTTAATTGAATAAAAAATCTTGTCACCTGTCGAGAAATTACCCTGACTCTTCCCAGGTTTCCTTTATATATAGACTTATTTGACCTTAGTACATCCAATACCGGCTTTTAATCTATTATATCTCATGGAGCTGTCAAACGAGATATAATAGAATAAATGCTAAGTTTATCTCCAGAATACAGGAAAGTGACACAATCCCAATTAATTGAATACTCCTATCAATTGAATAATTTTCACTGGCAAAGTGACCATTCTAATTTTAACAGAGTTCCACTATACTTAAAAACCTTTCAGTGGTATGCATTTAAGGATGATGAGGCCACGATTTTCATAAAAAGCAACAGTGAATTTAAATTTTCAGGAAGCGTCAGAAATGGGCAGTCTTGATTTTTAAGGCTCAGTTTCAGTTCCGGTAATTATTCTGGGAGAAAAAGTTTGTTTTTGTTCAGTTTCAGTGTTTCTATACTGAGTTATATTCAGAGGCAAACATCTATTCCTCCTGGAATTTTATGGAACTGATCACTTTTTGGAGATAAACTAACAACATAGTATAAAGTGTAGCCCTTAGAGATAGGTGGTATTGGAATTTTGAGTTTGGTATCAGTTTTGATATTTTTATGGCGGTATATACCACCACAGGATCAGATTGGTATTCGGTATCTGACTTAACTAAGATTTGCTAATAGAACCAATGGAGAAATCACATCAGGAAAATACCAAATAAGTTGTTCTTGTAAATTTCTACCACTGTGAGTACTCCAATGTCACTGCCAATTAGCTCAGCATTGGCTTTCTTTTGCCAACACAAAGGCCTATGGCCTATTTCAGGCTTTCGCAATCTCACTCATCACAGAACATGTGCCATTAACATGGCATCATGAAGATGTGCTGTGGACAATAGACAAATCACCTGTGAGCAGTGATTTGTAATGAAGTCTCGACTAAAAATTACTGAGCAACTAGACATGCACAGGTTGTAGCCTAGAGGGAATTCCGGACAATAGTCCAAACCTTAAAGCTTTAACAACTGAAAAGAAAACCTGTCACTTTTCTGTCACTTTTTTCATAAAAATGAACACTTCAACTGCTATCAAGCCTCAACAAGGCCTTATAAGCTGTTATAAGTAGCAAAAGGGCAATTTGAAAATACATGCAAGTTCGGTATTCAATGATGGGTTCAAGTTGGGTATCCCCATGATATCGGTATTGGTTTGGTTTTTTATCCCCGCATTTGAAAAATTGCAGGGATATATTGGTTGTCTCCGTCCGTCCGTCCGTCCGTCCGTCCGTCCGTCCGTCCGTGAATAGTTTCCGGCGAAAAACTGCTAGGGGTTTCAATTCAAAACATTGAAAGTGTGTTCATGTTCATTCATAGGGTCTGTAGATGTGCATAAAGGTTTTGGATTTTTGATTGGGCCCTTGGGGGCATAAGGGGCACCACTTTTGTCGTTAGAGGAATGGTTTCCAGCGAAAAACTCCTAGGGGTTTCAATTCGAAACATTGAAAGTGTGTTCATGTTCATTCATAGGGTCTGTAGATGTGCATAAAGGTTTTGGATTTTTGATTCGGCCCTCGGGGGCGTAAGGGGCACCACTTTTGTCGTTATTGGAATGGTTTCCGGTGAAAAACTCCTAGGGGTTTCAATTCAAAACATTGAAAGTGTGTTCATGTTCATTCATAGGGTCTGTAGATGTGCATAAAGGTTTTGGATTTTTGATTCGGCCCTCGGGGGCGTAAGGCGCACCACTTTTGTCTTTAGAGGAATGGTTTCCGGCGAAAAACTCCAGGGGTTTCAATTCGAAACAATGAAAGTGTGTTCATGTTCATTCATAGGGTCTGTAGATGTGCATAAAGGTTTTGGATTTTTGATTCGTCCCTTGGGGGGCGTAAGGGGCACCACTTTTGTCATTAGAGGAATGGTTTCCAGCGAAAAACTCCTAGGGGTTTCAATTCGAAACATTGAAAGTGTGTTCATGTTCATTCATAGGGTCTGTAGATGTGCATAAAGGTTTTGGATTTTTGATTCGGCCCTCGGGGGCATAAGGGGCACCACTTTTGTCGTTAGAGGAATGGTTTCCGGCGAAAAACTCCTAGGGGGCTTCAATTCGAAACATTGAAAGTGTGTTCATGTTCATTCATAGGGTCTGTAGATGTGCATAAAGGTTTTGGATTTTGATTCGGCCCTCAGGGGTGTAAGGGGCACCACTTTTGTCATTAGAGGAATGGTTTCCAGCGAAAAACTCCTAGGGGTTTCAATTCAAAACATTGAAAGTGTGTTCATGTTCATTCACAGGGTCTGTAGATGTGCATAAAGGTTTTGGATTTTTGATTCGTCCCTCGGGGACTTAAGGGGCACCACTTTTGTCGTTAGAGGAATGGTTTCCGACGAAAAACTCCTAGGGGTTTCAATTCGAAACATTGAAAGTGTGTTCATGTTCTTTCATAGGGTCTGTAGATGTGCATAAAGGTTATGGATTTTTGATTCAGCCCTCGGGGGCATAAGGGGCACCACTTTTGTTTTTAGAGGAATGGTTTCCGGTGAAAAACTCCTAGGGGTTTCAATTCGAAACATTGAAAGTGTGTTCATGTTCATTCATAGGGTCTGTAGATGTGCATAAAGGTTTTGGATTTTTGATTCAACCCTCAGGGGCGTAAGGGGCACCACTTTTGTCGTTAGAGGAATGGTTTCCGGCAAAAAACTCCAGGGGTTTCAATTCGAAACATTGAAAGTGTGTTCATGTTCATTCATAGGGTCTGTAGATGTGCATAAAGGTTTTGGATTTTTGATTCGTCCCTCAGGGGCATAAGGGGCACCACTTTTGTCGTTACAGGAATGGTTTCCGGCGAAAAACTCCTAGGGGTTTCAATTTGAAACATTGAAAGTGTGTTCATGTTCATTCATAGGGTCTGTAGATGTGCATAAAGGTTTTGGATTTTTGATTCAGCCCTCGGGGGCATAAGGGGCACCACTTTTGTTTTTAGAGGAATGGTTTCTGGCGAAAAACTCCTAGGGGTTTCAATTCGAAACATTGAAAGTGTGTTCATGTTCATTCATAGGGTCTGTAGATGTGCATAAAGGTTTTGGATTTTTGCTTCGGCCCTCGGGGGCGTAAGGGGCACCACTTTTGTTTTTAGAGGAATGGTTTCTGGCGTAAAACTCCTAGGGGTTTCAATTCGAAACATTGAAAGTGTGTTCATGTTCATTCATAGGGTCTGTAGATGTGCATAAAGGTTTTGGATTTTTGATTCGGCCTCAGGGGCGTAAGGGGAACCACTTTTGTCGTTAGAGGAATGGTTTCCGGCGAAAAACTCCTAGGGGTTTCAATTCGAAACATTGAAAGTGTGTTCATGTTCATTCATAGGGTCTGTAGATGTGCATAAAGGTTTTGGATTTTTTATTCGGCCCGAGGGGCACAAGGGGCACCATTTTTGTCATTAGATGAATGGTTTCCGGAGAAAAACTGCTAGGAGTTTCAATTCAAAACACTGAAAGTGTGTTCATGTTCATTAGTAGGGTCTGTAGATGTGCATAAAGGTTTTGGATTTTTGATTCGGCCTGAGGGGTACAAGGGGCACCATTTTTGTCGTTAGAGGAACGGTTTCTGGAGAAAAACTCCTAGGGGTTTCAATTCGAAACACTAATAGTGTGTTCAAGTTAATCAATAGGGTCTGTAGATGTGCATAAAGATTTGGATTTTTGATTCGGCCCTCGGGGGCATAAGGGGCACCACTTTTGTCATTAGAGGAATGGTTTCCGGGGAAAAACTCCTAGAGGTTTCAATTCGAAACATTGAAAGTGTGTCCATGTTCATTCACAGGGTCTGTAGATGAAGGTTTTGGATTTTTTATTCGGCCCCCAAGGGGCACCATTTTTGTCATTTGAGGAATGGTTTCCGCCGAAAAACTGCTAGGAGTTTCAATTCAAAACACTTAAAGTGTGTTCATGTACATTAGTAGGGTCTGCAGATGTGCATAAAGGTTTGGGATTTTTGATTCGGCCCCGAGGGGCGCAAGGGGCACATTTTTGTCGTTAGAGGAATGGTTTCTGGAGAAAAACTCCTAGGGGTTTCAATTCGAAACAATAAAAGTGTGTTCATGTTAATCAATAGGGTCTGTAGATGTGCATAAAGGTTTTGGATTTTTGATTCGGCCCTCGGGGGCGTAAGGGGCACCACTTTTGTCGTTAGAGGAATGGTTTCCGGAGAAAAATTCCTAGGGGTTTCAATTTGAAACACAGAAAGTGTGTTCATGTTAATCAATATGGTCTGTAGATGTGCATAAAGGTTTTGGATTTTTGATTCGGCTTCGAGGGGCGCAAGGGGCTCCATTTTTGTTGTTAGAGTGGTTTCCGGTGAAAAACTCTTAGGGGTTTCAATTTGAAACACTTAAAGTTCGTTCATCTTCATTAATAGGGTCTGTAGATGTGCATAAAGGCTTTGGATTGTTTATTCGGCTTCGAGGGGCACAGGGGGCACCATTTTTGTTGTTATAGGAATGGTTTCCGGCGAAAAACTCCTAGTGGTTTCAATTCGAAACACTGAAAGTGTGTTCATGTTAATCAATAGGGCCTGTAGATGTGCATAAAGATTTTGTATTTTTGATTCAGCTTTGGAGGGCACAAGGGGCACCATTTTTGTCGTTAGAGGAATGGTTTCTGCAAAAAAACCTCCCAGGGTTTCAATTCGAAACACTGGAAGTGTGTTCATGTTAATCAATTGGGTCTGTAGATGTGCATAAAGGTTTTGGATTTTTGATTTGGCTTCGAGGGGTGCAAGGGGCACCATTTTTGTCGTTAGAAGAATGGTTTCCGGAGAAAAACTCCTAGGGGTTTCAATTCAAAACATTGAAAGTGTGTTCATGTTAATCAATAGCGTCTGTAGATGTGCATAGAGGTTTTGGATTTTTGATTCGGCCCCGACAATAATCACAAATGCGAATGCGGGGATATACTATAGTGTGCCTTGCACACAAATGACACCCCTCTAGTTTGGTATATTGTCCATCTCCTGTGGCCCTAACAAGTCATAATTACAAAACAGCTAACTTTCATTATAAGTATATAGATTTCTGGATTTTAAGAGTAAGATATGGAGATCATTTACATGTATGATAATAAATACACATGATGTTGGAAGTGTCTACCAATATAACCAGCAGTCTCTCCCCTGTTCAGTCTTAATTTGTGACAACATTATAATCTGAAATAGGGACCATGAAACCAGCTGCTACTTACCTGAGAATAAAATTTGAGGAGAAATCACTTTTCCTTACTTTTTCAAAGTTTGATTTTAGGGAGATCTCGAGACCAAATATGGAAGACCAAATTGATGTGAAACATCTCTAGGAACTAATTTGAATAATGTGAATAATTTGCTGTTAAATTCTGAGGTTCTGTCACTTTTTCACTTTTTATCCTCGCATTTGAAAAATTGCGGGGATATATTGGTTGTCTCCGTCCGTCTGTCCATCCGTACGTCCGGGAATGGTTTCCGGCGAAAAACTCCTAGGGGTTTCAATTCGAAACATTGAAAGTGTGTTCATGTTCATTCACAGGGTCTGTATATGTGCATAAAGGTTATGGATTTTTTATTCGGCCCTCGGGGGCGTAAGGGGCACCACTTTTGTCGTTATTGGAATGGTTTCTGGCGAAAAACTCCTAGGGGTTTCAATTCGAAACATTGAAAGTGTGTTCATGCTCATTCATAGGGTCTGTAGATGTGCATAAAGGTTTTGGATTTTTGATTCGGCCCTCGGGGGGCGTAAGGGGCACCACTTTTGTCATTAGAGGAATGGTTTCCGGCGAAAAACTGCTAGGAGTTTCAATTCGAAACACTGAAAGTGTGTTCATGTTCATTAGTAGGGTCTGTAGATGTGCATAAAGGTTTTGGATTTTTGATTCAGCCCCGAGGGGTGCAAGGGGCACCATTTTTGTCATGAGAGGAATGGTTTCCGGAGAAAAACTCCTAGGGGTTTCAATTTGAAACACTAAAAGTGTGTTCATGTTAATCAATAGGGTCTGTAGATGTGCATAAAGGTTTTGGATTTTTGATTCGGCCCTCGGGGGCGTAAAGGGCACCACTTTTGTCGTTAGAGGAATGGTTTCCAGAGAAAAACTCCTAGGGGGTTCAATTCAAAACATTGAAAGTGTGTTTATGTTCATTCATAGGGTCTGTAGATGTGCATAAAGGTTTTGGATTTTTGATTCGGCCTGAGGGGCACAAGGGGCGCCATTTTTGTCATTAGAGGAATGGTTTCCGGCGAAAAACTGCTAGGAGTTTCAATTCAAAACACTGAAAGTGTGTTCATGTTCATTAGTAGGGTCTGTAGATGTGCATAAAGGTTTGGGATTTTTGATTCGGCCCCGAGGGGTGCAAGGGGCACCACTTTTGTCGTTAGAGGAATGGTTTCCGGAGAAAAACTCCTAGGGGTTTCAATTCGAAACACTAAAAGTGTGTTCATGTTAATCAATAGGGTCTGTTGATGTGCATAAAGGTTTTGGATTTTTGATTCGGCTTTGAGGGGCGCAAGGGGCTCCATTTTTGTCATTAGAGGAGTGGTTTCCGGTAAAAAACTCCTAGGGGTTTCAATTCAAAACATTGAAGGTGTGTTCATGTTCATTCATAGGGTCTGTAGATGTGCATAAAGGTTTTGGATTTTTGATTCGGCTTTGAGGGGCGCAAGGGGCTCCATTTTTGTCGTTAGAGGAGTGGTTTCCGGCAAAAAACTCCCGGGGGTTTCAATTCGAAACACTGAAAGTTCGTTCATCTTCATTAATAAGGTCTGTAGATGTGCATATGGGCTTTGGATTTTTTATTCGGCTTCGAGGGGCACAGGGGGCACCATTTTTGTCGTTAGAGGAGTGGCTTCCGGCGAAAAACTCCTAGGGGTTTCAATTCGAAACATTGAAAGTGTGTTCATGTTCATTCACAGGGTCTGTATATGTGCATAAAGGTTATGGATTTTTTATTCGGCCCTCGGGGGCGTAAGGGGCACCACTTTTGTCGTTATTGGAATGGTTTCTGGCGAAAAACTCCTAGGGGTTTCAATTCGAAACATTGAAAGTGTGTTCATGCTCATTCATAGGGTCTGTAGATGTGCATAAAGGTTTTGGATTTTTGATTCGGCCCTCGGGGGGCGTAAGGGGCACCACTTTTGTCATTAGAGGAATGGTTTCCGGCGAAAAACTGCTAGGAGTTTCAATTCGAAACACTGAAAGTGTGTTCATGTTCATTAGTAGGGTCTGTAGATGTGCATAAAGGTTTTGGATTTTTGATTCAGCCCCGAGGGGTGCAAGGGGCACCATTTTTGTCATTAGAGGAATGGTTTCCGGAGAAAAACTCCTAGGGGTTTCAATTCGAAACACTAAAAGTGTGTTCATGTTAATCAATAGGGTCTGTAGATGTGCATAAAGGTTTTGGATTTTTGATTCGGCCCTCGGGGGCGTAAAGGGCACCACTTTTGTCGTTAGAGGAATGGTTTCCAGAGAAAAACTCCTAGGGGGTTCAATTCAAAACATTGAAAGTGTGTTTATGTTCATTCATAGGGTCTGTAGATGTGCATAAAGGTTTTGGATTTTTGATTCGGCCTGAGGGGCACAAGGGGCGCCATTTTTGTCATTAGAGGAATGGTTTCCGGCGAAAAACTGCTAGGAGTTTCAATTCGAAACACTGAAAGTGTGTTCATGTTCATTAGTAGGGTCTGTAGATGTGCATAAAGGTTTGGGATTTTTGATTCGGCCCCGAGGGGCGCAAGGGGCACCATTTTTGTCGTTAGACGAATGGTTTCCAGAGAAAAACTCCTACGGGTTTCAATTTGAAACACTAAAAGTGTGTTCATGTTTATCAATAGGGTCTGTAGATGTGCATAAAGGTTTTGGATTTTTGATTCGGCCCCGAGGGGTGCAAGGGGCACCACTTTTGTCGTTAGAGGAATGGTTTCCGGAGAAAAACTCCTAGGGGTTTCAATTCGAAACACTAAAAGTGTGTTCATGTTAATCAATAGGGTCTGTTGATGTGCATAAAGGTTTTGGATTTTTGATTCGGCTTTGAGGGGCGCAAGGGGCTCCATTTTTGTCATTAGAGGAGTGGTTTCCGGCAAAAAACTCCTAGGGGTTTCAATTCAAAACATTGAAGGTGTGTTCATGTTCATTCATAGGGTCTGTAGATGTGCATAAAGGTTTTGGATTTTTGATTCGGCTTTGAGGGGCGCAAGGGGCTCCATTTTTGTCGTTAGAGGAGTGGTTTCCGGCAAAAAACTCCCGGGGGTTTCAATTCGAAACACTGAAAGTTCGTTCATCTTCATTAATAAGGTCTGTAGATGTGCATATGGGCTTTGGATTTTTTATTCGGCTTCGAGGGGCACAGGGGGCACCATTTTTGTCGTTAGAGGAGTGGCTTCCGGCGAAAAACTCCTAGGGGTTTCAATTCGAAACATTGAAAGTGTGTTCATCTTCATTAACAGGGTCTGTAGATGTGCATAAAGGTTTTGGATTTTTTATTCGGCCCCCCAAGGGGCGCAAGGGGCACCATTTTTGTCATTAGAGGAATGGTTTCGAGAGAAAAACTCCTAGGGGTTTCAATTCGAAACACTGAAAGTGTGTTCATGTTAATCAATAGGGCCTGTAGATGTGCATAAAGGTTTTGTATTTTTGATTCAGCTTCGGGGGGCGCAAGGGGCACCATTTTTGTCGTTAGAGGAATGGTTTCCGGAAAAAAAACTCCCAGGGTTTCAATTCGAAACACTGGAAGTGTGTTCATGTTAATCAATTGGGTCTGTAGATGTGCATAAAGGTTTTGGATTTTTGATTCGGCTTCGAGGGGTGCAAGGGGCACAATTTTTGTCATTAGAAGAATGGTTTCTGGAGAAAAACTCCTAGGAGTTTCAATTCGAAACATTGAAAGTGTGTTCATGTTCATTCATAGGGTCTGTAGATGTGCATAAAGGTTTTGGATTTTTGATTCGGCCCTCGGGGGTGCAAGGGCCACCACTTTTGTCGTTAGAGGAATGGTTTCCTGTGAAAAACTCCTAGGTGTTTCAATTCGAAACACTAAAAGTGTGTTCATGTTAATCAATAGGGTCTGTAGATGTGCATAAAGGTTTTGGATTTTTTATTTGGCCCCGAGGGGTGCAAGGGGCACCATTTTTGTCGTTAGAGGAATGGTTTCCGGAGAAAAACTCCTAGGGGTTTCAATTCGGAACACCAAAAGTGTATTCATGTTAATCAATAGCATCTGTAGATGTGCATAAAGATTTTGTTTTTTTGATTCGGCCCCGACAATAATCACAAATACAAATGCGGGGATATACTATAGTGTGCTTTGCACACAAATGACACCCCTCTAGTTTAAAAAGTTTCAATACCCATGGAATTTTTTTTTTCAAGCTGTTCAAGTCTTATGACGACAATTAAAAGATTCAGATCATATAGTGGTGTATTACCAATCAATTAACCCAACGTAATGGCCCAAACCGGCCAGCAAAATTCTAAAAAAATCACCAATAATTTTCATTATTTTTTCATTTTTTGTCTCAAAAACATAGGTTATGACCCCTTGTTGGAACGAGTTCATCGAGCTTGTTCCAAAGAGAGGTCATAACCTATGTTTTTGAGACAAAAACTGAAAAAAAGTAGTTATTCAAGAATTTTTTTTGCAAGTGTCGTCTGCTTTTCATGTTAGGTAAAGGTTTACCAGGACAAAAACCCTTTGTCCACTGAAAAAGCATAAGGACAAGCAGAGTTTCAGCCAATGGCTAAAACTCTATTTTTCCTAATGTGTTATTTAGCTATTGTCCAGGTGAAAGATTCACTCTGCAAGTAATCATCAATTTTTCACTTAAGGTACATGCATGTGAAAGTCTTTGAAATAGGTTCACTCCTGCAAAATTTAGTGTATCAAGTGTAGGTAGTTTGTGGAGTGCTTTTTTGTCGGCCTACTTCAATTTGTTTTGTTTCCATCATTCAAATGTTACATTTTGCAAATTAGGATTAATTATTGGTTTTATTTATCAAACTTATCATTAAACTCCAATAAATAAATAAATATTTGTGAACTGTTTGGGAAAATCTTGGTTTTTAAAAGCATCCTTTGGTGTGCTGAATCAGCTATAGATGTGATCAAGTGACATTCCAATGTGGCAAAGGTGTCAAAATAGCATCCGGAGGCAGGAAATGTCAAATTACCCAAACCACAGTATTTTTGCGACCATGGCAGTTCCAGGATTCCATTTGGGAAAATCACTGAAACTGACAAAAAAAAAATACTGATAGGTTCACCGATCCAATGTCGAGTTGTGACAGCACAAAAGTGGGTTTAATCATTATCAACTTATCATCTGGAAACCAGTTGTTTACAATTTACTGTGTGAAGGGTCACCGTGACCTTGACCTTTCACCTAGTTATTCCAAAATAAATAGGTCTCTTTCTTGCACCAATGCCAACCTACCTATGAAGTTTCATGAACGTGGGTGGAACCATTGATAAGTTATCATCTGGAAACCAATTGTTTACGATTTATTATGTTCAAGATCAATGTGACCTTGACCTTTGACCTAGTGAGTCCAAAATAAATATGTGGGTCAAACCATTATCAAGTTATCATCTGGAAACCAACTGTTTACGATTTACTATGCTGAAGGTCACTGTGACGTTGACCTTTCACACAGCGAGTATAAAATAAATAGAGTTTTTCCTCTCACTGATGCCAACCTACCTTTAAAGTTTCATGAAAGTGGGTCGAACCATTATAAAGTTATCATCCGGAAACCAATTGTTTTGATTTACTATGTTCAGGGTCACTGTGACCTTAACATTTCACCTAGTGAGTCCAAAATAAATAGGGTTCTTCCTCTCAAGAAAGCCAACCTACAGATGAAGCTTTATGAATGTGGGTTCAATCATAGTCAAGTTATCATCCGGAAACAATTGTTACTATGTTGAAGGTCACTGTGACCTTGACCCTTGACCTAGAGAGTCCAAAACAAATAGGGTTCTTCCTCTCACTGATGCCAACCTACCTATGAAGTTTCCTGAACGTGGGTCGAACCATCATCAAGTTATCGTCCGGAAACCAATTGTTTATGGATTCACTATGTTGAAGGCCACTGTGACCTTGACCTTTCACATAGCGAGTCCAAAATAAATAGGCTTCTTCCTCTCACTGATGCCAATCTACCTATGAAGATTCATGAATGTGGGTCGAACCATTATCAAGTTATCATTCGGAAACCAATTGTTTTGATTTACTATGTTCAGGGTCACTGTGACCTTGACCTTTGACCTAGCAAGTCCAAAATGAATAGGGTTCTTCCTCTCATGAAAGCCAACCTACATATGAAGTTTCATGAATGTGGGTTCAAGTTATCAAGTTATCATCTGGAAACCAATTGTTTATGATATGGTATGTTCAAGGTCACTGTGACCTGCACCATTGACCTAGTGAGTACAAAATAAATAGGGTTCTTCCTCTCACCGAGGCCAACCTACCTATGAAGTTTCATGAACGTGGGTTGAACCATTTTCAAGTTATCATCCAGAAACCAATTGTTTATGAATCTCACCCGCCCAACCTCCCACCATTCATCAAACTATAAGTCGAGTTTGACTTTGTCACAACTCAACTAATAATTGGTTAATTACTCATCTCTTGGAAAGATAAAGAACTGGACATTCTTGTATGTTGGTTCAGGTACTGCAGCTGCCTGGGGAAAGATATAAAACCACACTGGGTGCGGCAACCTTTCAATCCTCCATTGCAGTTTTTTTTCTTTTCATTCTTTCCATGGCTCTGGAGACACTCTTGTTGGCTTGGTAGTTGGTCATTATTGGCGTTTCGATAGCCTTCCTTTTTTTAACTAGCTGGGGAGCTTTGCAAGGCTATTGATTTGGGAAATTGGTGTTGGAACAAGTTTCATAATATCAAACAAGTTTCATGACATCTTTTTTCATTTTGTCTATTTCTCTTGATCTTTTGTGGGCCAGGTAGTCATGTTTTTTCCCTTGAAGTTTGAATTGTGCTATCACTTGTTGAATTTTGATGCTCCACAGTCTTGAGGTCTCAACTGACTCAGCACCACTTGCGATTGCTTGGGTCATCGTATCTTGGACCTTCGTTGAGGGCTGGCCAGGCTCTTCTAGGTTCAAAGGAGACAGTGAATGGAAAGCAGGAGGTGGGGAGAAGGCAAACTCCATTTTCATCTCAGTCAGTGAAAGCTTAAATGTTCTATAAATAAACAGAATGCTGGAAAAATGCAAACTTGCTGAATGACAGGGTTGATAAGGGCTACTGCTGATATTAGCCACCAAGAAAATCTGCCACCAAAATTTTAGATGGATCAGCCACTGGTAATATTTCTGTATAAAGGAACAAATACAATGAAGTGGCAAAGTCTTACCTCATAACATAGAATCAACACATCCAATAGCAATCATATTCATGAAGATTTTTTCAACTATACTTAAGGATAACTTCGAATATGTCTATGAACCCGAAACACCATTTAACGCCCAAAGTAACAAAATGTTCTCACTCTAAAACTTATTTTTGATCCACAAATGAATTCTATCAATGGTCCATAATCAAATGCTATGAGAATGACTGATATGTGGGCACGAACTCTGAATCAGGACAAGTTTGACTTTGATACCACTCACTCTCAAGATTGTTTACAATGCCTTATTAACACAATAAAAAACATAACAATCAAACCTGGAAATAAGCAGACTGTCATCTGCAGAGTGAGGTCCCCAGAGGGGGAATTGGGTGATACTAGCCTGCTGTGGCTACCCTGCACAGCAGGGTGGCATCTCCAGATTTACATGCTGTGAACCTCAATCTGAACCAAGGTTTCAGGCCTAAAGAGAAAGATGTACTCAGAGGATAAACTGGCCAATGTATGGGATAACTGAACATCAGCAAATTCACCCTCTGGGAACCTCACAATGCACGTGTGATTTAAGTAAATAATTTCTAATCAGCTTTATCAATATCAGTGATCATTTGCGATTGAAAATTTAACTTTGTAATTGTTAATGAAAGGTATTAACCCTTTACCTAACAAATCGGCCACATCTAACTAATGTAATTTACAAGTTCAGCAGTTGAACGAAAGTTCAAAAAAAATTTCCACAAAACCTTATCATGTATACCCTCAATGGAACAAGCTTGTTAAGCTCTTTCCCATGAGGGGTCACATGAAATGGTTTTGTTGAATTTTTTTTTTTTTAAATTTGAAAAAAAGAATTAAAATAACTAATTTTGATATTGCGTGCATTGAGCCAAGGGTTAATTAATATTTAACAGAAACCAGTGATGTTTTTAATATCAAAAAGATCAGTGTGCTGTGGAATTATTATAAATCATGTCTCTCAATTTGTCACAGTTAACATGGGTCCCACACTGTTTATATTTTGTGCTGGGTGTTGGGATATGTTGGGAGAGAAAACAGAGCCAACAGTGTAACTTTTATCACATATGGCAACTTCAAACTTGTGACACCGGAATCTTGGTGTTTTATCACCTGTGTTTGTTTTTAACAAAACCCTCTACCCCAGTAATGGGACGACTGAGAAAGAAGAATTCAAAAAAAAAGAATTAAAATAACAAAGAAGTTCTGTTTGGATTCCAGACAAAACTTCTTGCTCTATTGGCTCATACAGGGGTAGAGGAATTTGTGAAAATTCAAACAGTTTTTCTCATGAGAACCGAGGCTGCTGTATGCAAAACTGAGATAGTATTATTATAGATAATATAACAATTAATAACATGAATTGAGAAGGCTGGGCATTTTTTCGGTTCAGTTTCGTTTTTTGCAACAAACCAGAAAACTGAACCGCCAAAAAATGGCCAAACGGTTTTAGAGTGTTTGTGTATAAACTGATCAAACTTCCTTACATGGAGGGAACAGGACTAGAGCCCCAATGGACTATTGTTCCTTAATCTATCCAGCAAAGGTGTGAATATGTCTTGTTCTCATTGTCACATTTTTCTCTTATTGATTCATCCAATGGACAATAAAAGGGAAAATGACAGCACAGATGAACTTTATTTGTTACCCTTATTTTGGGCTGCGGAAGAGGGGGGGGGGGGGTGTGATCTGATTGAATAGGCTTAGCAAACTGATCCCCTTGAACCCCTAGAAATGATCAAAGGGAAGTTAGGCTGAACCCAATGGAGATACTTACAGACAGGGCTTTGTGGAGAGCCAGGTGTCGTACAAACTACGGTGGATTTTTCCCACGTTAAGGAGCCTGAAGTCAGTGAAGTGTTATCTACTATCACATAGAAAAAACAAACCGAAACCGAGGGTCTTTTTTCGTGAAACCGAATCAAAAGCAAATCTGAAAACTCAAAACCTACTGATGGCCCAACAGAAGCCACTATCAGGGCTTTCAAGAAAATGAGGGTACCAGAGCAAAAGCAAATATTTTCTTCGCCTGTGTTCCATATTCAGTCAAACACAAATAATATTTTGTTTATATACATTTGTTTAATGACAAATTATTGGAGATTGCCTGTGGGTACTTTCTTTGAAGAAATTCAGACCACCAAAAATAATCTAGCACTCAACCAGTTAACACAGCCCAACTCACCCAGACTGATCAGACATAGTAAATTTACTTTTTTGAGAGTTCAAGAATGAAGGCAGGATTAGGCCAAACAAAATTAAATAATTGATTCTCAGACAATTTGTTTTAAAATGAATGAGGGAGAGTGGTTTTTATTTTTGTCCTGATAGAATGGTCGCCAATGCCTAAAATCCAGTTGTGAGAGTCTAAAATAAATTAAATACTGGAGCTTCCATGTTGATTTCACTGACAGTTTTTTATTCTAACAGTAATTCGAGCAAGACACTTCATCTCCATTGCCTGCGTGGGGGCACGATGACGCCGTGTACTAAGGCGTACTGCACGTCGATGGTACGCATGTCTTCAACCAATCTAACCCTGCCTGTGCTGCAGTGCAGAGTTACGATGTTGGGGAGCTGGCAGCTGCTCGTCGTTGCTCGGTGGTTCTCTCCGGGTACTCTGGCTTCCTCCACCCGTAAAACTGTCACGGTCATGATTAGCCATTGTGCATAAATATGTGACCTTAAACATCAATAAATATATAAATAAATAACAGTAATCCGAAAATACAAAATCAATATAGAAAAATAAAAACTAAAATGGAGATAAAAAAAATAGAATTTTTTAAATAAACAATACTTTCATTTATTATTTTTTATCTCCATTTTATAGAGAGCTATCACAAAATCGACCCTGGATCGTTTCATAACCTCACGGTCCCCCAAATTTAATTTACTTGGAATTTCTCAAAAAATAACTTTCATTTTTCTGAATTTTCCATAAAATATCACACCATTATCAATTATCAACGAACAAATTATTCTAATTTCCAAATAAATAACTTGCTTATAGGTGTAAACAGGGACCAGCCTAGGGGGGAATTTTAGGGAGACTTCAAGTCTCCCTCCAGAAAAAATAGGGAGACTGCAGAGTCATGTAGGGAGACTTCATGGGGAAAATTAAGAATATTCATGTACCACCCCGCCACCCCTTCATATTTTCAATTTATGGTCCTCCATTAACGTACAAATAATCCAGGTCCAGTTGTCTATGATGCATCTGTGCCAGGTTAAAAAATCACAATGTAATTATTGACTGAAAATCCCCCACTGCTACCTTCTCCTTCATGACCCCTCACCTCTTCTTCGTGCCAATCCCCCATCACCCTCCTGTGGTTGCCTTTCAACAAAGTCTACTAAGCTAATAATTTCCTAAGTCTGAAAGTGTGAACAGGACCAGATGTAAGAAGGTTGCTTGGGAGGTACTTTGTTAGTTAATAAACAAAATACATTCTGGGGTCGAGTATTTTGTAAAGGAAATGTCATTCCGCATCATTTTTATGGCATTCCGCGTCATTTCATGTCATTCCGATGTTTAGGAGGACCCTTTTTCAAGATCGTCCACATGCACACTTGTGTCCTGTACAAAGCTTTTCTTGACATCACTAAAGCTTTTTTTCATGTGTTTCAATTCCATTCGTGTTTTTCTGGGAATAGACAGCCCAACAGTTAACAGTGGTCAGCAAATCGAAATGAAAATAATGTTATAAAATACGTCTGTTTTGTATACATTTTCGGCATCCTAAGCGATGTAACCTACTTTCAAACTGGGTTGTTTTGTTGAGTCGCGTAAGTCCCCTATTTTCGTTTCGACACTTGAAGCTCCGACTGGAACGCAACAAAATAGAAATAAAAAAATCCACCAAAAGCGACAATGGAAAATTGCTTGTCGTGTGATTTCAAATAAATGGATGTTTATTTGACGAATTAAAATGCCCATTTATCACACTCGAGCACATTCGATTTTTGAACCTTGCATCACTCAGTTCAGCCTTTTCTCATTTTGGCCAATTTTTAGAGGGCGACTTGTAATCGCCCCGACTATTTTTCTAGGCGACTTTGGGCTTAGAAGGGCGACTTAATCGCCCTAGTCGCCCTCACGGCTGGTCCCTGGGTGTAAACTTGATTCAAAACAGCTGATCTGGCATGGAAATCATCGTGAGTTCTCGAGAGTACTTGCAAACATTCCTGTGATGTCTGACATCAGAGTAACATCCCTTGATATGTTACTATAATGTTCTTCAAAACGTGTTCTGTCAAACATTTTCTCTTTATATTGAAGATACAGTATCACTGGCATTTTTTAAAATTTATTTAGCAACTCTAAAGTTAAGATACTACCTGCTTGGGGTTCAGGTACGAAATGTCCCCCAGAGCGAACAAAAATTAAAGTGTCCTTTTTTTCTTTTTTTTTTTTTTATTGGTGTTTAAGGTCACATATTTTTGCACAATGGCTATTCATGACCACAACATGAGTATCAACTCAAGACCAGGGGTGAGTGTTAAGAAGCCATGTTGCCCATTTAAGAGAGGGTTTGCACCTCCCAAGCATTGGTGACTGGGTCCTATTTTACCAGTAAAACAGAGCCTGTTTACCACAGTGAACAGGCACTGCTTCACTTCCCGGGGTTCCCACGGGGAAATTAAAGTGTCAATGACACTGTAGCTCAACTTGTGTAAGACATGTACATGTATAGTATATGACACAGCAATGACACACATCTTGGTAATGACCTAATAACAAAGGTACATGTAAAGTATTGAAAAGGTCTGTATATAAATACTGACCGTAGCCTGTAACAAATGTACAGGTAAAGTTTTGTAAAGGTGGGTGACAGTTAGATGCTAAACTAGAAAAGAAATCTCCATGGGGTTAATGTTACAATGGGGATCCTTGTATGATGCACCATAACCCAAATGTTAGCAATTGTTTTGGCCTGTTTGATTCAAACCCTTCTAAGGTTGATTCATACTAATTAATAAATATTTGTCCAGTCCTTCTTAAAATATAGGTATTTGAATTTTTTATCTTTAGCTCATAGGGTTCCCACGGGTGAGGAGGTTTTATTTTTCTCAGTGGAAATAGAAAATCGGGTTGTGCTAATAATGTTTAGCCTCCCCAAACAACACCAAATATTAACACAGGAACTTGGCTTCAACACATTTGAATACACACATCATAGAGATGCTTAATTCAAGAAACATTATTTTGTCTGGTGTTTTTGGAAGAGATTTTTAATTATCTCTCTTTTTGAGTCCCTGGGTGGGTCTGACTGAACCCAACAATATTTGTTCTCATGCCAGTGATAACAAAGGCACCCAATAAATTTATAGCAAGCATTACTGACATAAAAAAAATCTTCTTTACAGGTTCTGCACAAAAAATGTAATATTTATTATTTATTTATTGGTGCTTAAGGTCACATATGTTTGCACAATGGCTACTCATGACCACAACATGAGTATCAACTCAAGACCACGGGTGAGCATTAATAAGCCATGTTGTCCATTTTAGAGAGGGTTTGCACCTCCCAAGCATTGGTGACTGGGTCCTATTTTACCAGTAAAACAGAGCCTATTTACTGCAGTGAATAGGCACTAGTTCACTTCCCGGGGTTCCCGCAGGGAAACAAAAAATGTAATACACACAATTCCCGTAAATATGACTGCTGACAAGCATTTTGAATTTTGGGTAGAGCACAAAAGCACTCGTTAACATCCCATGATGATAACAAGCGTAGTCCTAGAAGTTCCGTACAAAAAACTGATTGCACCTAATTTTGGTATAAAATAGCCACTGGCAGCCATCTTGAATTTTGGACCGCATCCAAAAACACTTGTTCTTGTCCCAAGGTGATAACAAAGGTACCCAAGAAGTTTCGTGAAGATTGGTTCATAAATACAGCCTCTAGCCCGAGCCGTATTGACATGTGCACGTACTGTGTAAAAGTAGCACTGAATGAATCAAAGTTCATCTAATTTGCATAATTTCTGCACGAGAAAAAAACCTGTATTATATGTGATGTATTCCATGTTATTAAACATTCATTCAAAAATTTATTCAAATCAGAACCTTCATACAGAAGTTCTGTACAAAAAACTGATTGTACCTAATTTTGGGACAAAATGGCAAATGGCAGCCATCTTGAATTTTGGACCGCACCCAAAAACATTCGTTCTCGTCCCAAGGTGATAACAAAGGCACCCAAGAAGTTTCACAAAGATCGGTTCATAAATACGGCCTCTAGCCCAAGCCGAATAGAAGTTCTGTACAAAAAACTGATTGCACCTAATTTTGGTACAAAATGGCCACCGATGGCCATCTTGAATTTTGGGCCGCACCCAAAAACACTCGTTCTCATCCCAAGGTGATAACAAAGGTACCCAAGAAGTTTCGTGAAGATCAGTTCATAAATACAGCCCCCAGCCTGAGCCGTATTGACATGTGTACTTACTGTGTTTAAGTAGTAGCACTGAATAAATCAAAGTACATCTAATTTGCATATTTCTGCACGAGAAAAAACCTGTATTATATGTATGTATTCCATGTTACTAAACATTCATACAAAAATTTATTCAAATCAGAACTTTCATACAGAAGTTCTGTACAAAAAACTGATTGCACTAATTTCGGAACAAAATGGCTGCTGGTGGCCATCTTGAATTTTGGACCGCACCCAAAACATTCGTTCTCGTCCCACGGTGATAACAAAGGTACCCAAGAAGTTTCGTAAAGATCAGTTCATAAATACAGCCTCTAGCCCAAGCCGTATTGAATCGTTGACGGACGGACAGACAGACGACAGGCCATGGCAAAACCTCAAATTTGACTATGTCAAAATTGAGCTAAAAGTTAAAAAATTTATAGTAATTTATATATTTTTTATACTTACCAATGACCCAGACTTAGCTGGTGCTAACTCTAACAAAACCAGGGCCAAACACAAATTTTGCCCCCCAATCCCCAAAATTTGCATCCAAAACAAAAAGAAATCATGTCCTAAAGGACCTCCATACTACGCCCCCACTGCGCATGCGCAGTGACACGGACTGGCAGTGCCTGGTCAGCGCTATGTACTCAGCGGGGAGGCAAGAGTTCCCAACTCCAGGGAGGGCCATCCCTGTCTGGGTCATTGGTAAGTATAAAAAATATATAAATTACTGTAAATTTTTTAACATTTTTATACTGTACCAATGACCCAGACTTAGCTGAATAGTAAACAGGCTGGAGGGCCTAGGACATAGAGGAAAATCCAATAAGCTCAACTATATAGTAAAGAGGTAACCCCTTAAGGAGAAAAGGAGTATTAGGCTTTACATGTATCTTTCTTATTTAATATTAAATTAGAAAGATACACTACCCTTAATAATTGAGCACAATAACATTCATGTTCTCTATTAACATCCAGTATATCCCTTATACTAATTATTTTTAAAGTAAGCCAATAAATAAAGTAGTCCAGAGAATTGAGACTCTTTATAGTCATTTAAAAGTGTCCGAGTATTGTATATTAAAGCCCGTTTGACACTTGACATATACAAATGCTTCACACCGAGCTACACTTTAAAAATAAGACATGAATGAATTTTAACATTAATATTACACTTTAAAACCATCCCGGAAGCGACTCAGAAATACTGACTTGGAGGAGGCATTCCCTTGCTTTTCACTATAAAGCAGGTGACCTAAGGGAACCCCCCCCCCCCCTTCCCCTTGCCCTGGGTCAAATAGCCCAGAGCGAAGAGGGCAGCCGGACGGAGTTACTGCCGGAACAGAAAGCCTGCATAACTATAGTTGCAACTGTTTAGTGGACGACATTCTGAGCAACAGATAACAGACCTAAACAATGCAGGTCTCCAGAAATGGACTCAATATTTCTGAGATAAAAATTCGTGAATGTGGATGGCTGAGACCAATAAGCAGCCTTCATTAAATCTGTAATAGCAACACTATTAGCATAAGCCCAAGAAGTAGCAAGAGCTCTTACTTCATGAGCGGAAATCTTAAGCACAGACTGCTGAGAAGAAGATAAACTCTCATAAGCAGTACGGATAGTTAATTGAATCCATCTAGCAATAGAATGGACCGAAATGTCCTTTCTATTAGGCATCAAAGACAGAAAGAAACGTTTCCGTCCCTTTCTGATAAACTGAGATCTCTGTTTATAGATATATAGTAAAGGCCTACGCCCGTCTGAAGAGGGAAGAGCCTTAATAACAATAGGTTCCGGATATTTATTTGGAGCCTGATTCTTAGCTAAAAAACCCACATTAGTAGTGAAGGTGATAGTGTTCCCGACACTACGATAGTGAGAATCATCCACCGACAGTGCATGAAGCTCACTGACTCTTCTAGCAGAAGAGAAAGCTAAGAGAAAAGCTGTCTTATGAGATAAGAATTTGAAATCTACTGTCCCGAGAGGTTCAAATGGCTTTTCCTTCAATTTAAGAAGAACCCAAGCTAAATTCCATTTAGGAATTAATCTAAGAGTTCTGGGTCTATTTATCGAAAAGTTTCTAACCAACTTAGATAAAGAGACATTAGATCCAATTTGTAAACTATCATGATGTGCATAGGTATCAGATAACATAGACCTATAACCCTTAATAGTAACAGGCTGCAGTTTGATTTCGTCAAACAAGTATACTAGAAAGTTTGCAATGTCTGGTAGAGAGGGATCGAATATATCTACAGAATGATCCCTACACCAACGACGAAAAACCGTCCACTTAGCCGCATAGTTTAGCGAAGAGGAGGTCCTCCTACAGTTAGAAATCGCGTCCACTGCTCATCCTGTAAAGTGCTTGCCATGCAAGAAGGACCGCACAACGGAAAAACGTGAAGGTTGAGACCTTGCGGGTTGTGATGGAGTTGGCGCGATTTCCCCTGCGAAAGAAGATCCTCCCGTGGAGGAAGCTTTCGCGGTAGGTCCCACAACAGACACCTGAGTAGATTTATCCAAGGTCTCTGTGGCGACAGAGATGCTACCAACAGAATCTTGCATTGAGATTGTTTTATCTTTAGCAATACTTGTTGAATTAACGGCGCTGGAGGATACGCATATCCTATCATTCCGTCCCAAGGGATCGACAGAGCGTCTACTGCAAATGCTCTTGGATCCGGACACGGAGACACATACGTCTGCAACTGATTGTTGAGATGTGTTGCAAATAAGTCTATCATTGGCCGTTCCCATTGGTAGCAAATCTGATTGAATACTTGTTTGTTGAGGGTCCATTCCGATGGCAACAAGTGACCCTTTCATGAAAGGGAGTCTGCTAGCACATTCAGACGACCTGGTATGTGACGGACCGAAAGAAGAACGTGATGTTCTAGCGCAAACAGAAGGATTCTTTCCGTTAGATTGAACAACGGAACTGAATGAGTGCCTCCCTGATTCCGTATATACGCCACTACTGTCGTATTGTCGGATAAGATTTGGACATAAGCATTGTGAATAATGTCCATCCAGTGACGTAACGCAAGCCAAATTGACATCATTTCCTTGATGTTTATGTGCTTGCACAGGAATTGCGGATCCCAAAGACCCTGGCATCTCGAATCCGTTGGGATTAATGATGAACCCCAACCTGTTTGACTGGCATCCGTCATAATGGTAAAACTCGGATCCGGCAACTGCAGCGGAACTCCCTGAGTTAACCACTGAATGTTTGCCCAAGTCTGAATCTCTTGTTTCACTTGATCTGACAAGAGAACGTCTACGTCGAGTGAATGAATTTTCACACTCCAATTCTGAGTCAAGAAAATTTGGAGAGGACGTGTGCGTAACCGCCCCATCGGAATGAGATCCGCAGCGGCTCCGCACAGACCTATCAGTCTCATAAATTCTCTCGCTGTGACTTTGTCTGCGTGCAGACAATAGCGAGCGTAACAATTGACTAATTTCGCTCTGGTTAACGGCAGACGAACGAGATTGTTGTGCGTCTCGAAGCTCATTCCCAGATGAGTGAATGACTTGGATGGCCCGAGATCCGACTTCTCCTCGTTTACTATGAAACCGAGACGTTGGAGCAATAGAAGTAGATTCTGAACATCGTTCTGAAGCGTTAACTCGTTGCCGTACCTCTGAAGAATGTCGTCCAGGTAGGCCGACGTTACCGCAGACGAATGAGCTCGGAAATAGATCATTACCGAGTTCATTACCCGAGTGAAAGCCCAGGGTGCTAGATTCAATCCGAAGCACATCGCCCGGAATTGATACACCACTCCTAGGACTGCGAAGCGTAGATACTTTCGGAATGTCGGATGTACCATGACATGAAAGTACGCATCTTTGAGATCTATGCTTGTTGCATAATCGTTCACCCGAATACTTGCTCTGACTGACCGAATCGTCTCCATGTAAAATTTCGGAGCGACGATCAGCTTGTTTATCCAGCTCAAATCTATGACTGGACGGAACGAGCCGTCTGGTTTCGGAACCAGAAACAGATGGCTGTAGAATCCCAGAGTTTCCTGGTTTTCTACGACCTCTACCGCGTTCTTCATTAAAAGAGACTGCACCTCTGATAACAGAGCGTCTCTTTTCTGCGGATTTGACGGAAGTTGAGTCCACTTTGGACTTCGAGTCAATGGAGGCTTTCGTTTGAAGGATATCTTTAGACCTTCCGAAGTCACTCCTCTCACCCAAGGGTCGTCCGTAATCGACGCCCATTCTTGTGAAAAGCTCGACAACTTTCCGCCAACCGGTACGCGATAGAGGTTTAAGCCATCACCTCCTGGACCTGCGAGGCCTGCGGTAGGAGAAACCACGTCCTCCACGACCCGCACCTCGCCCCGTCGACCTCGGGGCGTCCGACCGATTATCCCGGCCCGAAGGACGTCCTGAACAAGAGTCGCTACCCTGACGGTCTCTCGAATAAGACCAAGAGGACGCACCGGAACCTCTATAGGAACCTCTCTTGGGCGCATTAGACCCAGAAGTGCCTGTCTTATTCTTGTCTGCTGTATCCGGCTTCTTAGAAGCAGATTTGAACAACAGAGAATCTGAAGCTTTCTTTGTAATTTTATCATAAATAGCAGAAAGCTTGCCGTCAAAGAGAAGTTCTCCGGAGACCGAAGCGACTCTAAGAGAGTTCTTCACCTTAGAATCCACAAGTGTGGATGTAGCTAGGGCTGCGTCACGTCTAACCAACTCCAGATTTGCCACTGAAAGGGCGGAGTTACACGTGGAATAAGCTACTGCCCTTGAAAGAAGTCTTAAAGAGGATTGAATATCCTGAAACTCTTTCCCTTGAAGGCGCAGTGATAATGCCTTAGTAAGGTGATCTGCGTAAGATAAGGCATCTAAATTGACTCTGTTAGACGCAATAGCTGTTTCCAACACCGCGGTTGGAATAGAAGCCGACGACGGTAATGATAGCTTTAAGTCTTCCGCCTCGTCGTCCATACACAGAGGAACTCTCGGGATACCCTGTCCTGCCGTATCGAATTTATTCCTTGCATTAATGAAAGGCAGGTTGAGAGTATTAGCGGACAAGAAACCTGCTTTCCCCGTCTTGGAAGCAAGTTTAAATATAGCGTCGTTCAATAATTCAAATGTTCTTGCAACATTATTGGACTGCGACGGAAACTCGGGAGCGATGTCCCTGAACCGCTCAAAAAATTCAGAGTCCAATGACGCTATAATCCTCTTGTCCGGAATCGCAGCAGTCTGGCCCGACGGAACAACTTGAGGGAGAAAGTGCCGGATGAAGTCCACGGCAGCTTTATGTTGTTCCGAAAGGGATAGCTCCAAATCATCCGTATCCCTTTCACCATCCGGTCGGACCTCATGATGTTCCCGGTCGTCCGCCCCCGATGCTTCGGCGGAGCGTACCGACCCAGCGCCGTCGGATAATTCTCGATCCGACACCGTTTCTGTCGGCTGCTGGGATGCTGCGATAAGCTGTGCTATCTGCACAAGAATGTCTGGCGTCGAGACCTGCGGAGGCGCAGTCTTTCGCTGCTTCGCCGAGGGCAGCTCCGCATCAGATGGCTCCCGCATACTTTTTCTATGCGAACGTCCGGAGTCCATCGGTCTCGAATCCCTGGCTGCCGGATGGTGCGACCTGGTCGCCGAAGAATCCTTGATCGGCGAAGCTGGCAAAATATCGCCGGTCACGCAGCCAAGGTGCGGTCATGTGCGCTGACGAGAAGAAGAAGCCTTAGCAGTCTCCGCGGACTGCCTATACAATGGAGCGTCCCGAGCGACGGACGTATGCTCCGCTTGCGACACATTTTGTACCACAACATCTGGTCCCAGATGTTGTTGTACGAGAGAGGGGCCTCTCTCGCTCGCGGCCCGGCTGGACCTGGACGAGCTAGGAACCGGACTCAAAGGCTTCCTCCGTTCTCGCTTACTATCCGCCGTCACTGGGTGTGCACCTTGTATGTTTATAGTGCTTGCATCACCCAAAATTTCCTCCTGGACCGCATCGGATGAACCCGGCTGCCGAACCATTCGGTGAATGGATGCTACACCGGGCGAGCTAGCGGACGACATTTGTCTAATCTCCATGAGCACTTTTGCCGCTAGCTCTGAATTCATTTGTGACGACGGACGCACACTTGTAGAAGATAACATGGAAACATCACCCTGTTCTTGTTCCTCTGAAATAGAAACTGAGAGAGTAGAGTGACCTTGTGGAGAAAGAGCCGGCATAGCCCTTTCTCCAGAAACAACATACCGTGACACACGTTTCCAATGTTTATCATCCCAATATTGACATACAGGACAGGGATTAGTGCGAGAACACTGACTACAATTAATACAATGATCATGAAAGTCAGAGGAAGATTTCTTCTCATTACAATTTGAACAATATCCTTTCATTGTGAAAAGTCAACAACAAGTCCTAGTTACTCGCACAAACCCCTGACACAAAGATACATAATAACATGATCCATTAATAAATGAAAAAACAATTGCAAATCAAAATAATTTTGAAAAAATATTTTTTCAGCGAAGCCCAAGTTGCTGAAAAGTAACGTTGAGCCCTGATGGATCCGATGTCAAAGTGTGGTCAAAAATTTTAAATTTATATTAAATAATTAATGAGACACTTACGGATAATATAAATGTATCTTATAGTGAGATAAACTACACCAAAGGCAAACAGCCCCCCTCAAAAAAGGCTGTTGCCAATGTAAACAAACAGTGTAAAACACGAGAAAACATGACTCCAGGCACTGCAAAAACTGGCCCGGAATCAGTCATCAAAATTACACTCTATCTGATGCAAAACAGAGACTCCCAGGGGAGAATCTGCAGAACATCAGATGGAAGATGCAGAACACAACGTTTATACACCCATGGGTGAAAACGTAACTATGGGGAAAATAACAGAAAACATTCTGTATCCAAGCAACTCTCCCAGGGAAATTTTAGAAATGAACTTTCTCAAAAATATGCCAAAAGCATGGGAGAATTGCAAGGGGGGACTTTAGAAGGCTAGGGGAGAGGAAACACTGAATAAGCAGTGCAACATTTAGCAAGAATGACAACAAGAGGCCCATGCCTCGAAAGTTAAAAAATTTATAGTAATTTATATATTTTTTATACTTACCAATGACCCAGACATAGCTGGTGCTAACTCTTAAAATATAGGGCCAAACACAAATTTTGCCATCCCCGTCTGGGTCATTGGTAAGTATAAAAAATATATAAATTACTATAAATTTTTTAACATTTTTATACTGTACCAATGACCCAGACATAGCTGAATAGTAAAAAGGCTGGAGGGCCAAGGACATAGAGCAAAATGGAATACGCTCAATAACATAAAAAAGAGTCATCCCCTGTAGGGAAAAGAAGTAATAGGCCTTACATGTATCTTTCTTATTCATGATAAATTAGAAAGATACAACACCTTCCAAAATTGAGCTTCATACATCCATGTACTCTATTAATATCCAATATAATCCTTATACTAATAATTTTTAAAGTAAGCCAATAATAAAGTAAGTCTAGAGAATAGAGACTCTTATACTCCTAAAAGTGTCTGAGAATTGCATAATCATGTCCATTGACATATGCAATATTCAAAAGCTATACTTTAAAAACTAAGACTTGAATGAATTTTATAAACTTAAACTTCTCACTAAACAACCATCCCAATAACAGCTCAGAATTACTAACTCCGGAGGAGGTATCCCCTTGTTTTCATAGTAAAACAGGTGACCCAAGGGAACACCCTCCCCCCCCCCCCCCCCCCCTTTCTCTTGCCCTGGGTCAAATAGCGCAGAGCGAAGAGGGCAGCCGAACGGAGACACTGCCGAAACAGACAGCCTACCTAGCTATAGTAGCAACTGTTAAGAGAATGACATTCTGAGCAGTAGATAATAGACCTAACAAAAGAGGCCTCAAGAAATTGACTCGATATTTCTAAGATAAAATTCATGAATGTGGATGGCTGAGCGCAATGAGCGGCCTTCAAAAATCTATAATAGCGACACTATTAAAGTAAGCCCAAGAAGTAGAAGAACTCTTACTTCATGAGCCGAAATCTTAAGCACAACTGCTAAGGCAATGATATACCATAAGCAGTACCGATAGTTAATAGAATCCATTAACAATAAAATGGAGCGTAACGTCCTTCTACTAGACATCAAAGACAGAAGAAGCTTACGCCCTTGTAATAAACAGATATCTGTTTATAAATACATAAACTGTACCCGGAAAGAGTAAAGGCCTATGCCCATACGAAGACGGAAGGACCTTAAAATAATAGGTTCCGGATAATAGGAGCCTAACTCTTATGCAACAATCCAACCTAAATAGTAACGGAAGTATTGATTCCGAAACTATGAAAGTGAAAATCATCCATCGATAGTGCATGAAACTCACTGACTCTACAGTAAAAGAGAAACCAACAGAATTACTGTCTAAAAGGTCAGAATTTGAAAACTACTGTTTCCAGAGGCTCAAATGATTACTTAGCTAAATAAGAACCGAAGTTAAAATCCGTATAGGAATTTAATCTAAAGATTCTAAGTCTATTTATCAAAAAGTTACTAACTGACTTAGATAAAGAGACAAAAGACTCAATTGTAAACTATCGTAGAGTGCATAGGTATGAGGTAACATAAACCTATAACCTAAATAATAACAGGCTGCAGTAGATCTTGTGAAACAAGTATACTAAAAAATAGCAATGAGTAGTATGGAGGGATCAACAATATGAACATAATGATCCCTACACCACGACGGAAGAGCCTCCACTTTAGTCGCATAGAATAGCGAAGAAGAGGATCTCCTATAGTAAGAAATCGCGTCCAAAGCTCGTCCAGTACAGTGCTTACAATGCAATACGGACCACACATTGGAATACATGAAGGTTGCGACCTTGCTGGTTGTGATAAAGATGACACGATTTACCCAGTGAAAAAAGATCCTCACATAGAGGAAGATTTCACGTTAAGACCCACAGTAGACAAGAGAGCAAATTACTCATGATCTCTGTGAAGATAGAGATGCTATCAACAGAAATGTATTGTGGTTGTTTATCTTAGCAATACCTGCTAAAACAACAGCGCCGGAGGATACGCGTATCCTATCATTCCGTCCTATAGATCAATAGAGCGTTAACACTATTAGCTCAGAGATCTGGACAAGCCAACACATACGTCTGCAATTGATTAGCAAGCTGTGTCATAAATAAATCATCATTGGGCGCTCCCATAGATAGCAAATCTGATTGAATACTTGTTTGTTGAGAGTCCATTCTGACAGCAACAAGCGACCCGTAAGAGAACGGGAGTCCGATAAAACAATCAGACGACCCGAAATATGACGGACCAAAACTGAACTTGGTGTACTATAACCAACAGACGGATTCTTTCCATTAAATTGAATAATGGAAACGAAAGAGTGCCTCCCTGGTTCCGGAGATACGCCACTACTGTCGAATTAAAGGACAGGAATTTGGGCATGCGTTTCTGAATAATGTTCATGCAATGACATAAAGCAAGCCTAAAAAACATTATTCCGCGGAAGTTAAACTGATAGCTAAAAGACTGCGGAACCCAAAGACCCTGGCACTTCGAATCCGTAGGGATCAGTATATATCCCAATCTGTTTGACTGGCAACCGTCATAACAGCCACACTCGGGTCCGGCAACTGCGGCGGCACTCTCTGAGTCAACCACCGAGTGTTTGCCCCAGTCTGAATCTCTTGTAACACTAGATAGACAAGAGAATGTATAAATCGAGCAATTCATGGATTGCTGGAAAGTTGCCGTCGAAGAGAAGCTCCTCCGAGAACGAAGCGACTCTGAGAGAGTTCTTAACCTTACTATCCACGCGTGTGGATGTAGCTAGGGCTGCGTCACGTCTAACCAACTCCAATCAGCCACTGAAGGGCGGAGTTATACGTGAACAAACTACTGCCCTCAAAAGAAATTACATTGAGAATAATATCCCGTAAATCTTTTCTTGAAGACGTAATGATAACGCCTCAGTAAAGCGGATTACGTATAATAAAGCGTCTAAGTTAAGTCTACTATACATAATGTCGTTCCCAACATTGAAATTAGAAAAGACATAAACGGCGAAAAAGAATATATGCAGTCTTTAATCACACCGTCTAGACGCATATGAACTCTCGGTATGCCCTGCTCTGCCAAAATAAACTATTTGTAAAAATGATAAAATGGCAGAAATGAGCAACGCGGACAAGAAACTAAACTATCATGCTTAGTAGCAGGCTTGTATATATATA
The DNA here is from genome assembly GCA_031216915.1 of Pictodentalium vernedei. Lineage (NCBI taxonomy): Eukaryota > Metazoa > Mollusca > Scaphopoda > Dentaliida > Dentaliidae > Pictodentalium > Pictodentalium vernedei. The sequence goes on from CM062296.1 coordinate 665,956,599, forward strand.
TAAATATATAGCGTCGAAAAATAAAACACATGTTGTAATGACAATATTGGACTGCGTCGGTAAGTCAGGGACAATGTCCCTGTACCGATCGAAAAATCCGAGTCCAATGACGCTATAAGTCTCTTATCCAAGATCGCAGCAATGAAGTCCGAAAAATAATCACTGGAAGGAATGCCAGAAGATATGAAAGGCATCTTCCGATACTACTAAAGGGAAAACTCGAAATCTTTCGAATCCCTTTCGCCATCCTGTCGGACCCTATAAAGCGTTCGGTCGTCCGTAGCTGATGCAACCGCGGACCGCACCGACCCAGCGCCGTCGGATAAATCCTGATTCGACCGAGAAACTGTCAATTGCTGGGATGCTGCGAAACAACTGTGCTAACTCGGATAGCACGTCCGTCACTGAGGCCTGAGGAGAAGCGGTCTTACGATGCATTGCCGCTGGAAGCTCCGTGATCGTTACCCGTGCATACTTCCAATATGCGAGCGACCGGAGTGTATAGGCCTCGTGTCCCTTGGCTACCGGATGGCGCGACCTATTCGCCGTGGAATCACTGAATGCCGAAACTGATCGGATACTCGAGGTCACGTAGCCAATGTGCGGTCGTGTGCCCTGCTGTGAGGATGAGGAAGCATTAAAGACAGTCTCTCGGACTGTCAATATAACGGAGCGTCCCGAGCAACGGACATATGCTCCGAATGTAAAATATCTGAACCACAACATGCGGTTCCCTATGTTGTTGGCTTCCTCCGATCTGTCCTCAATCTGCCGTCACTGGGTGAGTACTAAAGTAATTAAAGTGCTCGCATCACCCAAATCTCCTTCCTAGACCGCAACGGACGAACCCGGCAGCCGAACCATTCGATGAATGTACGCTACACCGGGTGAGCTAGCGAATGTCACTCTGTAAGCGATAGACATATTCCATGAGCACTTATTGCCGCCAACTCTTCATTAACTATGACGACAGAGGCACACTTTTGAAAGACATCTCAATAATTCTTCGAACAAGAAACCAGAAATGCTTGGATAGCAAGCATAAAATAATAATATATACAGCGTCGTTCAATAATTCGAAAGTTTGTGTGACATTATTGGACTATGTCGGAACTGAGGGACGATGTCCCTGAACCGAATCAAAAATTTCTAAGTCCACCGACGCTATCAGTTTCTTATCCGGCATCGCAGCATATGTTGTTCCGAAAGGGAAAGCTTGAAATCCTCCGAATCCCTTTCGGTATCCCGTCGGACCGGATGAAACTTTCGGACGTCCGTACCCGCTTCCGCGGAGCGTCCCGACCCAGCATCGTCGGATAAAATATATGCGACAGATTCAGTTGATGCTGGGATGCTGCGATAAACTGTGCTATTAAGGAAAGCACGTCCGTTCCCGAGGCCTGTGCAGTAGCGGACTTACGATGCATTGCCGCCGGAAGCTCCGTGTACGTTGACTCCCGCACACTTCCTATGCGAACGTCCGGAGTCTGCAGGCCTCGAGTCCCCGGCTACCGACCCAGCGCTGTCGGATAATTCTCGATCCGACACCGTTTCTGTCGGCTGCTGGGATGCTGCGATAAGCTGTGCTATGTGCACAAGAATGTCTGGCGTCGAGACCTGCGGAGGCGCAGTCTATCGCTGCTTCGCCGAGGGCAGCTCCGCATCAGATGGCTCCAGCATACTTTTCCTATGCGAACGTCCGGAGTCCATCGGTCTCGAATCCCTGGCTGCCGGATGGTGTGACCTGGTCGCCGAAGAATCCTTGATCGGCGAAGCTGGTAATATATCGGCGGTCACGCAGCCAAGGTGCGGTCGTGTGCGCTGACGAGAAGAGGAAGCCTTAGCAGTCTCAGCGGACTGCCTATACAACGGAGCGTCCCGAGCGACGGACGTATGCTCCGCTAGCGACACATTTTGTACCACAACATCTGGGGCCAGATGTTGTTGAACGAGAGAGGGGCCTCTCTCGCTTGCCGTCCGGATGGACCGGAACGAGCTATGAACCGGACTAAAAGGCTTCCTCCGTTCTCCCTCCGATCCGCCGTCACTGGGTGTGCATTAAGTTAATTTTATAGTGCTCGCATCACCCCAAAATTCCTTCTAGACCGCAACGGACGAACCCGGCTGCCGAACCATTCGGTGAATGGACGCTACACCGGGCGAGCTAGCGGACGTCAAAGGCCGTCGAACCTACTAGGGTCCTCTTAGGCAATTGGCGTATAACATGAGCACTTTTCCGCTAGCCCTTCATTAATAGTGACGACGGAGGCACACTGTTGGAAGACATCACAGATACATCACCCTAATCTTGATCGTCTGAAATAGAAATTGATAAAGTAGAGTGACCCTGCGGGGAAAGGACCGGAGTGTCCAAATCCCCAACAACATACCGTGACATACGCTTCCCATATTGTCATCGAAATCATACGATACAGAACAGGAGTTAATGCGAGTACACTGACCACATATAGAATGATAATAAAGTCAGAGGAAGACTTCCTCTTAAAACAATTGAACAATATCCTTTCAATGAGAAAAGAAAACAAGTCCTGGTACTCGCACTAACCCCTGGCAATCAAAATACATAATAATAATATGATCCATTAATATAGAAAAAATAATTGAAATCAAAATATTTTGAAAAAATATTTTTTCAGAACAGCCCAAGTTTCTGAAAAGTAACGTTGAGCCCCAATGGATCCCAAGCCTAAGTGTGGACAAAAATTTTAAAAATATTTTAAACAATTTATTCAACACTTACGAACAATAATAATGTATCTAGTTATGATTAAAATAACATAAGATATTATTTTTTAGAAATCCCCCCCTCACACAGAGGGCTGTTGTAAATGTAAACAATGAGTGTAAAAACACTAAAATAAGACTCCAGGCACCCAGGCCCGAAATCAGTTACCAAAAATACACTATCTGATGCAAAACAGAGACTTCCAGGGAAGAAACTGCAGAACATCAGATGGTAGATGCAGAACACAACGCCTAACCACCCGTAGGTGAAGACGTAAACATGGGGAAAGAACAGAATTCATTCTGTTATTCAGCTAAAACTCCCAAGAAATTTTAGTAATAATAATTACAGAAACTATGCCAAAAGCATGGGAGAATAGCAAGGGGGAACTTAAAGGACAGGGAGAGAGGAAAACACTTGTAAAAACAGTGTAACTAAATAATCAGAATGACAACAAAATGGCTGCTGCCTTGAAAATAGGTAACTTAACATAATTTCATTAAAAAATTTTAAGTTACAGCCCTGATAATATTCTGTCACACATTCTTTTCCTCTCCTCCTTCTCTATCCTCCTTAGAATCACCATTTCACTAATATTTATGTGTCTGGCATCATTTAAACTGAGATTTAAAAGCACAAAGATCAGTCAGATGTTAACTGATGAAGGGCCAAACTTAGAATGATAAATGGCGCCAATTTCGGAACGTCCTTGACACTGCGCATGCGCAGTGGGGGCGAGGTGTGGAGGGCCTTTCAGGACATGTTTTCTTTAGTTTTAGATGCAAATTTTGGGGATTGGGGGGCAAAATTTGTGTTTGGCCCTATATTTTAAGAGTTAGCACCAGCTATGTCTGGGTCATTGGTACAGTATAAAAATATAGGCAACTTAACATAATTTCATCAAAAAATTTTAAGTACAGCCCTGATTATTTTTTTGTCACTTCTTTTTCCTCTCCTCCTTCTATCCTCCTTAGAATCACCATTTCTCCAAAAATTACGTGTCTGGCATCCTTTAAACTGAGATTTACAAGCACAAAGATCAGTGAGATGTTGACTGATGAAGGGCCAAACAGAGAATGATAATTGGCGCCAATTTCGGGACGTCCGTGTCACTGCGCATGCGCAGTGGAGGCGTAGTATGGAGGTCCTTTAGGACATGATTTCTTTTTGTTTTGGATGCAAATTTTGGGGATTGGGGGGCAAAATTTGTGTTTGGCTCTGGTTTTGTTAGAGTTAGCACCAGCTAAGTCTGGGTCATTGGTACAGTATAAAAATATCCCTTTTGTGATTGTTTTGAGAATTGTGTCACATTTTGAGGAAGAGAATAACAATACTGTATCAATGTTTATGACATATTGCATTGTAAACTGCGACGCAATACAGCTAAATGAAATCACTTCCTGTGATGGTTTTCCACATTTTGCCTCTCAAATAAATATGACAAGCATGTGCTGAAAAAACAAATACGTCACTGCCTGAGAATCAAAAGATTAATTTTGTTTAGCCTTATGCCACTTCTGTTTTACCCTTTGTGAAGGAAGCTGTCAGAGTGTACGAAATACCGGTGATATCGAAATAGGCAAGACGAGGCAGGGATAAAAGGGTTAAAAAGCGAAAAACAGTGTTTTTTAACAAAAGCAAAACTAAATTAAAATTTCAGTTTTTGGTTTCAGATGTATTTGGCATGTCAAAACATAATCACATTACTATTTTTTTTTTACTTTAACTGTACATGTACTGTGCAAAAATCAATTTATATAATAATCACTTATCATTCATAAACCAAAAACCTTCACTATAATTATCTATTGTTTACACCAAGTTACTTCTCTTGTACATTGTACATGTATTGCTAAGTTTTTGTGAAAAACAAGACTTGTTAAATATTGGAAATGCCACGGTATTCTTCCACTTTGTATACATCGGTGCAATAAATCCACAACTCCTCCTCCTTCAAAACAAATAATTGATGTAAAAGTCCTCCCTCGTCTTCCAGGCACTGTGGACTATTAAATGACAAGCATGGTTCCATTATGCTGCAGGTATGCAATTTACAACACGATGAGACTGTTGCTTGATGAAATATAACCTGCCTGAAAGCTACAATGGCAGGCTTTCAGTTGATGTGGCTCAATGGATTACTGTTTAATTAATGTTACATTAGCCTTTTTATTTGAGACTGTGGGGTTCTACATGTAGAAGCCTCTCCCTGAAAAATATATAAACGCCTGTGACCTAAGAAGCCATCTGAATGGTTTGAGAACATCAACAGACTTCCAGCACTGGCATGACAGTCAACAAATGGCCTAAAATCACAAGTTGCAAATAGGACCACACTATTTGACACACTTTTGGGGCCGACACTATTCAGACGCTGACAGAGATAATTGTCGACTCGATGTGCAGTATGCCTCAGTTCACAGTGCCACCATGCCCCTATGTGGACAATCGGGATTACATGCACTGCCCAAGGACACAATGACGTAACCTCTGGTGGGATAGAACTGTGGACCTCTCGGTTTGAAGTCCAATGCTATAACCACTGAGCCACCATGCTCCCATGACTATTTGTAAAGCCTGATTAGAAATAGTGAAGATGTCAGTGCCTTGAAAACGACATTCAGAACATCTGAGTGAATGGAGGCTACACATTTTTTTTACTTTTTACAACTGTCAACAAACATTTCATGACTACATGTATTTGAGTAAAATAACCCCACCACTTTCTTGGCTCCGATTTTAAAAACAAAAATTCCATGACTTTCCAGGTATTCCATGACCTGTATGATCCCTGCAAGGGCTTTCAAGCAGCAAGGGAAGAAAAATTCCTGGATTTTCAAGGATGCTCTGGGACAAAATCAAGGGAGCTCCTCTCCTGTCTGTCAGAAAAGCTACACATACATGTAGTAACATGTAAGAGTTTGAACTCAATATTATCAATTTGAATGTCCTACCACAACCAAATCCACAATCTACATGCAATGCATGGTTCTCATTCTATTTGATTGAAAAGGTCCATTCGACAAAATTCAGCACACTGAGATGCCAGTCTTTGATTCTGAAAATGGGAGATGTGCTGTATACTTATTCATTTATTTATTGGTGTTTAAGGTCACATGCTTATGCATAATGACTAATCGTGACAGTTTTAAGGGTGAGGAAGCCGGTGTACCCAGAGAGAAACACTGAGCATCGACGAACAACTGTCAGCTCCTAAACATTCTGACTCTGTTCAAGCTCTGCTCAAGCAGGGTTACAGCGGTTGAAGACATGTGCATCGTCGACGTGCAGTACACCTTAGTACATGGCATCATCATGCCCCCATGTAGGCAACCAGGATAAAGTCCCTTGCCCAAGGACACAACGCTGGTCGCCCCAGACAGGGATCGAACTCGGGACCTGTAGCATAGAAGTCCAACAGTCTACCGCTGAGCAGCCGCACTCCCTATGCTGTATACTGATTGCTACCAATTGAAATGAAGTGTGCTACTGTTGCATCCCAATATCGGGAAAATGTTTTCAAGAAAAATATCAATGAGCCTCTACACACCATTCACTCCACTGATGTAGAGTAAGAAGGGATTCCAAAAATTGTACCCAATTTTTCGAATAAGCTTTTCGCAGAAATAATCAAATGTATTTGGGTTTGATATTATACAAGAAATGAAACTTCAATGGAGCAATCATACATCAATCAGATGATTCTCCATGGAATGCATGAGCAAAAAGACGGTTTGTAGCGTTACTGGCATTCAAAGATGAATTATGTTGTGTGCCTCCAATTCTCGAAAAAGTAACGTTTCATTAGTTTGAAGTTTTGGAATGCAACAGGTAAAAATTCATGGTGTATTGTTCACATTTTGGTGCATGCGTTGTATTACAGTTAAAACTAGAAGTCCTGTCCCGTATTCTGCACTAATTTGAAATAATAGTGTGTTAGGTTAGCGCAGCAAATCACCAGAGAATCACACCTGATGCACAGTGGTGTATCGCGATTTCTGCAGAATTGTAACGTGCGGCAGCTGATTGATATTCAGTACTTGTAACAGGCAATCAACAGTAATTAAGTCGCACCTCCTACTGCCATAAGGTGGCAATTAAATATTAGAATGCAGATACTCAGAGGACGAGATGATGTTCATCATCTGTTTTCCCCCTTTTATCAATTCATTTCGTGACAGTACGAGAAGTATTTAAAAACATGTATTGCGTGATTTTCGTTTTCGAGGATTGATGATAAGATCATCAATGACATGCAGGTTGATTCAAGACTGCTAAACCTTGAGAAGGCAGAAGTAATGACATTTTCATTTTGAGAATTTTTAGCCTACTATCAATCGCAGTCGTTCTTCTGGAGGAACTATGGGAAAGGCAAGCGTGCTTGGAAACAAAGAACACTCTCCACAGAATACCAAACAATCAGTGTATCGAAAGTGTTGCAAGTGAATTACAAATTCGGAATGCTCAGCTATTTATAAAGAAAGTTTCAATTTCAAGAGATAGTTGGTGTTCTGTAAAAAAATATTTATTTAGGTGAAAGCTGAACAAGAAATTAATTATTCACCGGGAGGAATTTTGAAGGTCAGATCAACAAAAAGATGCCCCCCTCCACAAAACTCTTTCGTCAGCAGAACCATCAGTCCTCATGCATCCGTATCTCTACATAGAGGGAAGCATGGGTAACAAACTGTCAATTCCTCAGACACCACAACTCTTCCTCCCCACACTAGCTTCGTTTTTTTAAGAAAAAGGTAAAAAAAAAGTATTCTCAAGTTCTGTTGGTGGCCAATGTCACCTTCGATCAATGATAGTTAAACAGGCTTAACATTATTAGTTATAAAGGAATGTTGTATTAAGCACGTGAATGTGTAATTATTTTATCCATCATGGCTGTGTGTGTGTGTGTGTGTGTGTGTGTGTGTGTGTGTGTGTGTGTGTGTGTGTGTGTGTGTGTGTGTGTGTGTGTGTGTGTGTGTGTGTGTGTGTGTGTGTGTGTGACTGTGTGTGTGCGTGACTGTGTGTGACTGTGTGTGTGTGTGACTGTGTGTGTGTGGGGGGGGGGGGGAGGGGGCAAAATATCATATCTGGAAAAATTTGCCCCCCACCCCAATATGCATTTCCCTCACTGCGTGGTTCAGTGGGCATGCTATATTAACAATTTATGGTTGGGTCTATCCTTTACAACAGTTTTTCTGGGACCTACATTCCTACTCTTCCACATGTGGTCAGTTAATTTTGGCCTATTATTCACAGTGTGGCATTTTTAAATTTCTCTCAAATACTGGCAATAGCAAGAGAGTATAAAACAACCCTTGACATTCATGTATTTTATTCTATTTTCTTTTAGAATGATATCCATGAAACCTTTCAAACAACCGTTGTCAATGTTTAAGGGAGCGTTAAAAAAGCAGAGGCAACTGAAAATTGTCTACATGCTCCTGCTAGAAATCAGTTAAAAATTATTTTTTTCATTTTCTGTCCATGTGCGGCTTTTTTAGGTGAAATGATATTCTGATGTGGAACACTTGATGGGTTAATATGTTGTGGGGAAGCATTTCCAAATGACTGAGAACAATCAAAAGCGTGTACCAACTATTTATTCATGAAAAATATCTGAAAGAAGGTTTTAGAAAACTCGGTGAGCATGAACATTGTGGACAACTTTTTAGTCCACATAATGACACGTGGTTTGAAAAGTTGCTACATCCTCTCCCAGTTTAGAACAACAGGCTACTAAACCCATCGTTCATGTGAATTTAACATTATCAGACACAGTGAACGACTGTACGTTTGATTGTGGATATCCTTTGACCTGTTTAAAATCCATCCACAGTAAATGGTGGATGCTTTTGTACAGAAACACCAACAAAGTGGAATTTCCACGCATACTGGATTGTGTTATGTGAAAGAAACATTCTCAACTTCAAGTAGTGATGAACCGATTATCAGTACGGGTTATAGGTATCGGCCGATAAGTGGCATATCTGTACGGTATCGGCGAAAAATAGCAATTCTGCTGATATTGACAGCCGATATCATATGTGCATACCATTTTTCAAATCACGTTTTCAGGTCAGTCGCAAGTAATCTCAACTGAATAGCACTATTTACTCATTTGGGTGCAGTCTTAAGCAGATACTTATCAGTTACCACCAGGGTTACCTGAATGTTAAGACTACTGCCAGAAACGGATCCGAAATCCTGAAACACCTGTCCCCATACACAACGGGCATTCGGTCGCGGGGGAAAGTCAATCACAACTGGAGTAATTGATTACATGACAACGAGCTGAAGACAATCTGACCAAGACCTTTAGGACTATTCGGACTAAAGATAGAGACAAGTCGGATTCGTTGCTAAAACAAAGTCACTCAATGATAAGACACAGAATTGTAAATGGCCATCATTTTCATGGGCACGAGATGACATGTTTCCAAGTTTTACTTCAGTCTTCACCAAATCCGTGACTCCTCATTTTATTTCTAGCTTCCCGATATCTGCGCCTGGAACTGAAATTGGACTTGTAAGTTTTTTTTTCAATTCGTTGTTTCTCGCAATTCAATTTAATTTTAAATGGGAAATATTCCCAGTGGATTGAACAGATGTTGAAATGTTTTGTTATTGCCCATCGTCGTGTAACTGGGGATTTACTGCTGAACAACTTCATGCTTTGTTTGTCGAGTTTAAGTTGGTGAATATCAATGTACAGCAGTATCACCGTGAAAACTAATATCGGTATCAGTCTGATATTGAATCAAAATATCAGATATCGGCAAATACCGATAACACTGATATCAGCTCATCATCAACTTCGAGTGAGCTTCGAATCAATATAAAAAGTCCAATCCACTGAACCATACTGTGTGTTCCCTGTGTTTGCTTTGTCACAGAGACTGAGTGTATCATTTGGGTGGATATTCCACCCTTGGAGTGATTTGCTGACCTTCCAATTATATGATAGGGAGTTCTTTGAAGAATAACTCTGGTATTGGGTGAGTAGATGAGTACAAGTGGAGTTTCCTCGAGCTGAAATTTGCAAGACTCCAGGCGGATATCCCAAACGGTGGGTGGGGATAGGAATTTTATAGACTCGTTCCACAAAAGACCCTGTAAAAGCTTTCTGTCTGATCCACCGTCAACTATGTTGTACTTTGTATCTCTTGAAAATGTTGAATAAATGTTGTTTAAACTAAGACCCTGTCATATCTCAAATAAAGGTGTACAGTTCATTTAGAGGGGACTGTCATTAAATCACCTGCACAGTGAAGTTTTTACCCCACACACTTGAAAGTTGATGCAAAGAAGTTTAGTCCTCAAGCCGTCCCCAAACAGATGCTGTATGTTTTTCATTGTTCATTTGTCTCTGTCGTACATACTTTTTTCTTCAATAAACTGTGGATGTAGGCCTACATGTAAGCTCAACTTATTGTACTTTCACTTCTGGGAGAGAGGGCTTGACAGGTTTTAATTTTCATAAATTGTCACCAGATCGTTGAATCCTTTGAATATTCTACTTTCTTGCACCTCATTTATGGAACAAATATGATTATTATTTATTGATGCTGAAGGCTACATAAGCAGCTTGGGCCATATTGTGCCGGTAGCCACATATGTGGCATAAAGTACCAATAAATATGGTTGATGATCACTATATTTCTCAATGTAAACATACAGGGAGCAGTCCTTCCCATGAATATTTCTCCCCGGGAGTCATAATCTGCTCCCGGGAAATGAATCGTGGGAGTGATCTGTTCTCGTAAAATAATTGCACTGATGACCGAAGGTCAGAGCCGACAGCCGAAGGCAGGAGCTCAGAAGAGTACGAGAGGGGTGTCCCCTCTCGGTGGGGGGTTCAGGGAAAATTCACTGCTGCTAGAGCAATTCTGGGGACCATTCACAGGGCTTAAAATCTGTTTCAATTTGCGCGAATCACAGACACAATCACTCACTCGTATCCTTTGTTAGGAATTCTCAGGATCATAGTACAAATCCCAGTTTTTATCGTTGTAGGAACTGATTCGAAATAGTGTGGTATAATTCTCCCTAGAATATTGTGAAGCACTGATGTATTAACTCTTACGTCTTTTCCTACCAGTGACGGAAATAGTCACCCCACTTCATATTCCACTCTGTCAGCGTGGTATAAATCAAGCAAAAGAATTCTCTGATGCAAAGGGGGTGAGTAATACAGGGAGCGGTATATGTAGACTCATCCTGTCTGAACAGAGAAGATTTTTCTCTATTTGCGGCAGTTTTTCAGGTAGCAATCAGTAATGTTGGCAATCAGTAGGTGTGAATAAGCTTTGAAAACAGTCCTGTCAATATACAAAGCTCCCGTTTTATGACCTCAATTAAGAAATGCATTACTTAACAACAAGTAGGTGTAGAATTTATATTTCCATGGGTCTTATGTTCTTTTATCATCAGTGATTAAGGATTAATGATGAAGAATGACTGAAAAGACCTGTTGAAAAAAAAAATCAGTTTGGGATAAAAAATCAAAATAAACAAAAAACTCATTTTTTCCGGCTGCCTTATTTGTTTAACGGGATGGGATTTTTCAGCAAATTTGCTGATTTCGGCGAATTCATGCCTCAAAAACAGAAACTTTGAAGAAATTAAGTATTTCTAAACTAACAGGTTCACTCTGTGTTCTTAGATTTGAAAAAAAAAAAAAAAAAAAAACGATTTAAGGGAATTTTCACAAATTTCAGCGAATTTTGTTACTTTCCTTTCTCATCCCTGTTGTTTACTGATAATCTTATAAGATACACTTTGCTCATGGTGACAACAAGACAGTTCGAAAAAGTTGAAGAGCAAACTGAGACAAGTTAAAGAAATAAGTATTACAAAAACTCACTTAGCTTCAGAAGAATTTACCCCAAAGTGTCTGACAGTACTCTTTTGAACAAATCACCTGGAAATACAAGCAGTATGCCTGGTGATTGAAATTGGGGAGGAGGGGGGGCTTTAAAGTCATGTAGGCCTACGGCCTATTTTTAACCACTCTGCACTGGAAGGGGGGAAGGGCATTTTCAATCAACATTCAAAAATTATTGTTTATTTAACCCTTAGGATAATACAAACATGTGCGCCATTTGCCAAAAACAAGACCCCCCCCACTTTGCCTCAAAAACCCAACTCGTGACCACTCAGTCGTGATTTCAAAATCTTTTGTGTGTGTGTGTGAGGGGGTAAATCGAAATATTCAGGGGCCGGTTTGACTCGGGGATGGGCGGGTGAAATTGTTTGCCAGTCTTACAGCATGGCCACTAAAGGCCAGTTTGGGTTAAATAGCAGGGACGGTTTGGATCAAAACATTGGGGGGGGGGGGGGGGGGGGGCGATTTTGGCCAGGGGACACTCTGAGCGATTCCCATCATGCTGAATAGCAATTCGTGGCCCACTGTGTTTGTTATTGGGTGTAGCTAGTGATATGAAAAAGGCCTCAAAAAGGAATGAGAAGGTTTTAAATGATACTGAAAATTTGCAGCGAATTGCTCGTTAAGAATTCATTTGGGAGACTGAGCGGTATTATCAGTATTGGGATTTTTTGTGGTGATTTTACAAACAGATTTATCCATGTTTTCCAAGTCGAAGGAAGTCACAGTTATTAACTGATAAATGATGGTGTTAAAACCATTTTTATTAAGACGATCATCCGATTTGACCGCGGCTTTGATTTCACTGTCCAGGTTTCTTGTGAAAATGATAAATTTAAAGCAATTTGTATATTTTTTATACTTACCAATGACCCAGACTTAGCTGGTGCAAACTCGACAAAATCCAGGGCCAAACACAAATTTTGAACCCCCCAATCCCTCAAATTTGCATACAGAACCGAAAAATTCAAGACCTATCTGGTCCTCCATACTTTTGTTTACTGCATATGCGCGGTAACCAGGAAGGTACCGGAATTTATGCCATGCATCATTCTTTCTATAGTGCCTGCTAAATGTTATAATCAGCAGGGAGGTATGAGTGCCCACTCATGGGAGGGCCATCCCCGTCTGGGCCATTGGTAAGTATAAAAAATATACAAATTACTTTAAATTATCATATTTTTATACTACAACCAATGGCCCAGACTTAGCTGAATAGTAAAAAGACTGGAGGGCCTAGGACTTAGAGGAAAATCCAATCTCTCAATTACTTCGATAAATAATAGCTCCTACAGGAGAATAGGAGAAGATAGAGGAATTACATATGTCCTTCTCTTATAAAAAAAAAAGAGAATGACATAACACCAACAATGCAATTGATAATTACATAATTTCTCCATTTAATGCCAGCATAACTCCTTATGCTAATTCGGTGAAGGAAACCAATTATAAAGCTAGTCCAGAGAATGAGACGCTTTACACTCATAGAAAAGTGTCCAAGGATTGTATAGAAATGCTCGTATGACACTTGGCATATACAAATGCTTCACAGTGAGCTACACTTTAAAAACAGTGCATAAATGAGACATAGTTATTGCTTCACACTGAGCTACAAATTAAAACCACCCAGCACCAATGCTGGACTACTGTCTGTGGAGGAGTTATTCCCTTGCTTTTCACTATAAAGCCAGATAACATAAGGGAAAAACTGCACCCCACCCCTCCCTTACCCTTGTTCTGAGGGAAGATTCCTTGGTATGAAGAGGGCATCGGAATGGTGTCAGTGCTCAAGCAGACTGCCTAAGACATCTTCCAGATGTAAGATTAATGGATGACATACTGATCAACAGAAAGAGGACCTAAAGATCTAAGGTCACCGGAGATAGACTCTAAATTTCTAAGGTAAAACTTGGTAAATGAAGAGGCCTGTGTGCAGTAGGCAGCCTTCGTAAGATCAGTAATGACTATACTGTTAGAATAAGCCCAAGAAGCAGACAGTGCTCTAACCTCATGTGCTGAAATCTTGCTGACAGAACGTCGATCTGAATATAGACTTTCTCCTACCGCTTAACCAGAATTTGATTCTTAGCCAAGAATCCCACTTCCGTAGTGAGGGTAATAGTATTACCAACACTACGGTAATGGGAATCATCAACAGATAATGCATGAAGGTCACTCACTCTTCGGCCAGAAGCAAAGGCTAAGAGAAAGGCTGTTTTATAGGTCAAGAATTTTAACTCTACATCATCTAACGGCTCAAACGAAGCTTCAACAGAACCCAAGCCAAATTCCATTTAGGAATTAATCTGAGGGTCTAGGTCTATTAATGGAGAAAAGAAGAATTTGATGCAATAGCCAAGTTATCATGATGAGCATAAGTTTCTGTTAACATAGATTTATAGCTCTTAATTGTGACGGACTGCAAGTTTAATACGTCAAACAAGTAGACTAGGAATTGGCAATCTGAGGAATGGGTGCATCGTAAATGTCTACAGACCGGTCCATAACCAAGAGAAGAAAACCCTCCACTTGGCTGCATAATTCAACGAAGAGGAGATCCTCCTACAGTTAGAAATTGCGTCCACTGCTCGTCCTGTAAAATGTTTTCCGTGCAAGAAGGACTGCACAACTTTAATAATATGTGAAGGTTGAGACCTTCTGGGTTGTGATGCAGTGGGTGGGACTTGATAGAAGGTCCTTTCAAGGGGGAAGCTTCCGGGGAATGTCCCATAACAGACACCTGAGAAGATTGATCCACGGTTTCTGTGATGACAGAGGTGCTACTAGCAGGATTTTGCAGTGAGACTGTTTGATTTTTAACAGAATCTGCTGAATCAATGGAGCAGGAGGATATGCATATCCTATCATTCCGTCCCATGAGATCGATAGAGCGTCTACTGTGTATGATCGATGATCTAGACACAACGACACGAATATATTGTTCAGGTGTGTCACAAAAAGATCTATCATGGGACGATCCCACTGGTAGCAGAGCTGACTGAATACTTGCTTGTTGAGAGTCCACTTCGATGGTAACAGACGACCTTTTTGAGAGAGCGAGTCTGCTAGTACGTTCAGATGACCCGGTATATGATGAACTGAGAGATGAAAGTTGTGACTCAGAACGAATAGGAGAATCTTCTCCGTTAATTTGCATAACAGAATCGAATGAGTGCCCCCCCTCCCCCCCCCGGTTCCCGAGATAAGCCACTACCGTTGAGTTGTCAGACAGAATCGGAACATGGATGTTTGCTACTTCAGCAATCCAATGTTGTAGTGCTCGCCGGATAGACATCATCTCCTTGATGTTTATGTGCTTCTCTAGGAACCGAGGGTCCCAAAAACCCTGACACTTCAAGTCTGCGGGACTTAGGGACACACCCCAGCCCATCAGACTCGCATCCATCATAATCGTGAAGACCGGATCCGGAAGTTGAAGCAGAACTCCCCGAGTCAGCCACTGGGGATCCACCCAAATCTAAACCTTTTGTTTTACTAGGTCTGCTAAAACAACCTGTGTTTCAAGCGAATGCGTCTTCACACTCCAGTTCTGAGTAAAGAAAATCTGGAGGGGACGCATGCGCAGACTACGCATCGGAATAAGATCCGCAGCCACTCTGCACAGCCCCATCAGTCGCTTAAACTCACTCGCAGTCACTGCGGGAGAGTTTAGACAAAAGCTAGCATAACAACTGGCTAATTCCGCATTGGGTAATGGCAGGCGAACCAGGTTGCTGTGAGTCCCAAAGCTCATTCCCATGTGAATGAAGGACTTGGACGGAGCTAGATCCGACTTTTTCTCGTTTACTATGAAACCAAGACGTCGGAACAACTGAAGCAGACCCTGAACATCGTTCTGAAGAATAATTCTGTTGCCGTATCTCTGAAGAATGCCGTCAAAGTAAGTCGATGTTAACACTGCCGAATGAGCTCGGAAGTATGACATTACCGAGTTCATTATTTGAGTGAAAGCCCAAGGAGCCAGGTTCAGACCAAAGCACATCGTTCTGAACTGATAAACCTCTTCTTGCACAGCAAAACGCAGGTACTATCTGAATGCCGGATGTACCAGGACATGAAAGTATACATCCTTTAGATCTATGCTTGCCGTATAGTCACCCACTCGATTGCTCACTCTTACCGACCGAATGGTTCAATATAGAACTTTGGAGCTATGATCAATTTGTTTATCCAGCCCAAGTCTATTACCGGTCCGAATAAGCTGTCTGGCTTTGGTGCGAGAAACAGGTGACTGTAGAAACCTGGAGAATTTTGATTCTCGACAACCTCTATTGCTTTCTTCGATAGGAGAGACTGTACCTCCGCAAGGAGAGACTCTCTTTGGAAGAATTCGCCAGAAGATTTGTTCAACGCAGACTTCTTGTAAGTGGGGCTTTGCTCGGAATGATAGCTGCAGGCCTGTCGAGACTACATTTCTCACCCACTGATCTTCCGTAATTTCCATTCAGTTTTTTACAAAGTTGATAAACTTCCACCAACTGGAAAGCAACAGAGGTCTAGACCATCACATGTACGACTTGCGAGGCTTGTGGGAGGAGAAACTACATCCTCCCTGCAAAGAATCTCGTCCCATCGGCCCATGAGCATCTGACTTATAGTCTATATGAGACATGCGTCCCCTTTTTGCTATATTGATGACCTCCGGAGTAACTGTAAGAGGGTTTCCTAGACCCTCACGAGGAGCTCCCTTTGATGATTGGGAACTGGAATGACCTCACCTACTCCAGCCAGCTGATGCATATTGTTGAGACGCTGATCTCAGTAACAGTGCGCTGGAAGTTTTTTTGGTAGCCTGTTCATAGGGAAAGCGTGTCGTCAAACAGTGTGTGTCCGGAGACTGGAGCAACTCGGAGAGAGCTTTTCACCTTGTCATCGATAATTGATGACAACACAAGGGCTGCACCAACTCCAGTGGTATGTGGCATACATGACTGCCCTGGAAAGAACTCTTAGCGAGGAACTAAAATCCTCAAATTCCTTTTTATTTAGATGCTGCGCCACAGCCCTGATATGATCTACATAGGACATAGCATCCAGAATCACTCTATTAGATGAAATAGAAGATTCCATCACATCCGAGCGTAAGTTGAATGATGTAGGCAAGGATATATCCAAACACCCAGCCTGCTCATCCAGACACAGAGGAGCTCTCTGAACATCTTCACCAACCGTTTTAAAATAACGTGCTGATTAAAGATGCAGATAAGAAACCGCTTTTCTTTTTCGAACTTGCTAGGTTGAATATGGCATTGTTAATGTGACTGAAGGCCTCCAACACTTGCCAAGGTAGTCCCAGGAAGGAAAGAACATCATCTTTCTTTAGCACGACATCCTTGTCTAGAGACAACGGTTTCTGCCTAGCAAACACAGCTTGCTGATCAGGTGGAACAAGGTCAGGATAGTATTAATGAATGAAATTCATCACTACCATATGTTGTTCTGAAAGGGAAGGGTAATCCTCCTCCTTCCCCCTTTCACAATCCGACTGATTCAGCTGAGAATTTCGGTCAACAAATCTGAATGTACAGATGACCGGACCGACCCAGCACCGTCTGACAGCTCATCACTGCAAAAGGTTGCGCTTGCACTTGCTGGGAAGCTGCGCAATCTGCAACAGCAAGTCCGTTACAGAGGCTCGAGGAGCAGCGGTCTTCTGTTTTTTTTTCGAATGTCGATCCTGGGATGGAGATCCAGATGCAGATCTCTTCTCCGAACATCCCAATGAATGAGTCTGGGATCACTAGCTACTGGATGGGCCGACTTCACAGGTGAAGACTGGGAACGCGTCTTCGCGCGGCTGCCTGGATATCCGAAGTCGGGTAGCTAGTGTGCGGTCGTGTGTGCTTATCTGAACCTGAGGAAGAAACTGTAACTGTAGTTGACCCCGGCTGCAGTTTAGACGGAGCGTCCTGAGTGACGAGTGTGGACGTTAGCTCCGACTCAGTCAAGTTTCTCAAAACAATATTTGGCCCCAAATGCTGTCGGGTTAGAGAAGACCTTGCCGAGCTTCCAGAAGAGAAACTTGCAGGCTTTTTCCCTTTTGCCATCGCTGCTGGGTGAGCTTTAGTTTTTGAGGTGCTCGCTCAAAATGAGGAATTCCCTCGCCCGCAACAGACTTACTCGGCCCCCCACTAACGGGGTAACCACTTCACCGGTCGAGCTAGCTGCCTGCAAAGGAATAAGACCACTAACTAGAGGCCTTATCCCTTGATTAATATTTATGAGCACCTTTGCAGCTAGCTCTGTTTGCTCATCAGAGTGTGATGATGGCAGCACATTAAGGATGGGGGTCGCAATACCATCACCATGTTCTTGTTCCTCTGGAAAAGAAAGTGAAAAACTCGAATTATCCTGTGGTGACAGCTCCAGCATCGGAACTTCACCGCCGGCAACATGCCGTGACACCCGTCTCCAACGTCTGGCATCCCAATTTACACAAGTAGGACAAGAATCTGTAGGAGTGCATCAACTACAGGCAAGACAACAAGCATGTAAATCCGAGGAAGACTTCCTCGCCTTGTATTAGAGCAGTAAGCTTTCATAATTAAT
This sequence comes from Pictodentalium vernedei, assembly GCA_031216915.1. Taxonomy (NCBI): domain Eukaryota; kingdom Metazoa; phylum Mollusca; class Scaphopoda; order Dentaliida; family Dentaliidae; genus Pictodentalium; species Pictodentalium vernedei. The sequence continues at coordinate 665,974,796 of CM062296.1, forward strand.
TACAATCAAAAAACAAAGTCGATAGCACTCCTACAAGTTCAACAACAAAAATACCTGATAAGGATACATGAAAATAGCAATTAAATTAATTTTGAAACAATTATAAAAAAATGTTCGAAATTTTTTTTTTGAAAATGCCCAAGTTCCCAAAGGGAACATCATTATCCCAAGGGCATCCCGATAGAGCCAAAGTGTGGACAAACGCCAATTTTTTTTAGCTACAACACCGGAATCATAATCAATGTATCCTACAATAATTCTAAAGTATTATAATACTACATACTACATGTTAAGGGCGTTGCCAAATGTAAACAAAATCAATAGAAAAAAACGGAAACAAGACAACAGGCACACAAAAAGGCCTAAAGTCAGTAACAGTTTAAATGCTATCAGATGCAAAGCTAGATCTTCATACGATGAAAAAACGATACATCGGATAGAAAATGCAACATCAAAATGACACCCCTAGGGTGAGGACATAACCATGGGGATAAACAGAATAAACATTCTGTAACACATGTTAAACTCCCAAGAAAAATTTCAATAAAAACAGCCAAAAAGCTTAGGAGTTTAACAGGAAGGATAGAGAAGGAACACTTAACAAACAGTAGGTAAATCATTAACAAGAATGATGACGTCAGACGCATGTCCCGAAAATGGAAAACATAAAATAATTTTTATAATTATTGTAAAGTTACAGCCCTCAACATCTCAAACCACCGTTGTTCACATCCATTATCCATTTATAGCCTTGAATCCTCCAATTCTTTCATTGATTTGTGTCTGGCATCCTCAAAAAAGGACATTTAAAGCACAGAAGTCAGCTCATTGTTTACTGACTTAGGGCCAAACAAAGAATTATGCTTGGCGCTGCCAGTTCTGGTACCTTCCTGGTTACTGCACATGCGCAGTAAACAAAATGATGGAGGACAAGATAGAACTTCAATTTTTCGGCATTGTAAGCAAATTTTGGGGATTGGGGGGGGTTCAAAATTTGTGTTTGGCTCTGGATTTTTATCGAGTATGCACCAGCTGAGTCTGGGCCATTGGTTGTAGTATAAAAATATTAAAACTGGTCGTTTCGACAATTTTTTCTACGTTTTTTCTTTCATGGTCACCACTAATTTATAGTGATGAACCGATTATCAAAACCTGCTGTGAACCCATTACCGATTATTTCTCTGCCGATTCCGATGGTTGAAATAGGACCAAGAACAACATCTGTTAGTGCCTGTTATACTGCAGAATTTTTGTTGATAAATCACCAATTACGAAAGCTTAATACCATATAAATTCTCAGAGTATGCATGTTTAGTGCTGGGCAATATTAGCCAAAATAATATTTGCATTTTTGGTGGTTGGGGTGGGGGAAGATCGTTATAAGCGACACAATCACACGATATTGTTCTCTTGTGAAGATTGTGGTTTATTCTGGTAAATAGTGTTAGTACGGTTTTGTGTAAGGATACAATACACTTGGCTACATTAACCAGGAAAATAATGAGCACACATACTTTGCGTCTTAACTGAATAACTTTGATGTTAATGTGTGTTGTTGTTTGGTGCCTTGTTTACAAAAACTCATGTGACGTCAGAATATATTATTTAATGTTTATTGTTCAACTTGTTACCTCCCTTCATGTGTTCATTCAGTGTTAAAAAATGAACACGACGAACTTAAAACGTGTTTGTGACAGTCATGCGACTTATACATGTATGTTGCATAACAATCATCTACCATCGAAAAATGAGTGTTTTTTTAGTTTTTCTCCAATTTTAATTTCTCATTGTATTGTGATGCTTGCACCATGAAGTACTTCAGACTACCGACTGAACACATTTTATTTATACATGTACCCAATGCAACTTTGTACAGCACCATGATTGAAGACCAGTGACTTCGATCAACTGGGAATAGAGGCGATTTCGTACTGATTACAGATGGTAAATTCTGTAATATCTCGGATCTGCAAATCCCTAAATATCCTGATATGCACATAACACATTTTAATGGGGAAACTTTATCGAAAAGGCCAGATATCAAACAGACTTTAATAGTCAGTGTTAAATATAGATTAACCGGAAACTGCCAGTTGTCATAATCTGCCGATGCCCCATAATCGAACGGTTCCAATTGCCGATTATCGGTTCATCACTACTAATTTACCAGACGAACCTGATTCGAAATGATATTGATGGATGTTCGAGTCCAGTAACAACACATTTCTTTTCCTAATTATATGTGTCGGAGATCAAAGTTAACAACCTCGTAAATAGCGCACTACATTCTGCGTTACATAGTGCAGACGTTATCACATGTTTAACGAGGTTTACTTGACTGTTCTGCACTAGATAGCACATTAACTAACAAGTGTTTTCTGCACTAGACGTGACAGGACTTCTTGTTTTAACTGTACATACCAACCTTCATTTTAATGTATAATTTGTGTATATTTAATTTGAATTTATGGAATATAAGAGGTGGGAATTTCAAAATAAACAAAATTCTACATGAATTACTTATATAACACCTTAAAGATGTAGTTCAGTGATCTGAAAATAGTGGCTACCACTCTACGTTCCGATTCCTACCATTCAAATCTGTGGTAAAATTCCCCAATAAGTTTTGTTGGGAACGTAAAACATGAAAATAGGAATATATATCAAGCTTTCACCCTTATTACTGGCTGCATTTGATAGTACACATATTTCCTTACATTGGGGCGGAGTTTATTGATCCAAACTATGTTTTATCCTTTTTTTTTATCGTGATTTTAACACAGCAAAGCATCGACGATCGCTTCGATGTTGCCCATGTTTTTGGCACAACCCGGAGTTGCTGCCGGAACAAATATCGACACGGAAACATGATCGCATTTGCGCAGTTGAGGTCAATTATGATCATTGCATGGGGGGTTTTATTAGGAGTTACCATTTGACCACAAGTTGTTCTCAGGAAATATTATTGATTTATCACTTCTGGTACAAATATGGTAGCAGACTCTCAGGAAAAAGTGGCGTCTGCTGTCAACTCTACGAGTTGATTTCATATATTTTTCGTGTTCTATACCTCCCAACCTTCATTTGGATATATAGTTTGTGTATATTTAATATGAGTTTAAGGAATATCAGAGGTGGGAATTTAAAAATAAACTGAATTTAATTACTTATATAGCTCCTTAAAGATGAAGTACAGACTACAGTTATTCAGGCATTAACAATTCAGACGATGTTGAGCCTTAAAAAAATCGAATTTGAAGAGCATTTCAAACTAAAATTTTATTCTAGGTTTGTGAAGTAATATGTTCCCCATCGTCTTTGAAAGTTTTGCGTGTTCATTGTTGTTTTTTGTTGACAAAAGCAATTTTTTTTTAAAAGACTGAATGTACGCCGAAAGAAAATTTTGAAACGCAAAACAACAAAAAAGGTTTTCGTCTTAACTACGGGAAGAGAAATATAAAGAGTTGGAATGTAAGTATTATTATTTGAACAGGTTCCTCTACGCTTCCATTTCAACAGCGAGTCGAGTTGTCAATACCGGGTCACTGTCAGACATACGTCAGTCCTTCCCATGAGACGGGCACTATAGCACTCGCGCCCGTCATTCCTGTTTCCAGAGTGCAAAAAACCACGCTCGTGTTTTGACCAGGCATATATTATTATCAAGTAAGGAGAAAGGTTTCAAGCGACGCGATTACTATATTTTAATTATTTACTGTAAAATTACCGGAAATTTAGTGAAAGACCGGCATTTATGGCCTGGAATCATGATAATCAAACATACCATGTATTGCTGTCACTGCTATCAAAATCTGGTAATTCATTCCAGTTGAGAAATCATTTCTGTGTGAACAGTCAATTATTTTTTATTAAGTAACAAGGGACGAATATCTGGCAGTGGGCTTTAGTAACAGCATGAATGTATTCAGCACAAATCCTATTCACTTCTTCTGTTTGGAAAAACCTGATGTTCTCTGCGAGGTCTGTGCTTCCTGGTCCAATCACCATTCAGTTTTCACCAATGGAGCAAATTTATCAGCTCCGCATAAATTATAGCCGCAATGTGCGCTTTTTTGTTACTTGGCGCCTGACACATCGTCATGACCCAAAAGTTGGGATTCGGAACATTCCTTTAATGAAAACCATGAAAGCACCAAATCGTCCAGCTTTCATGTTACCATTCTCATCCAGCTTTCATGTTGCGGTTCGATACGGATATGCCCAAATACCGTACTGAATGCACAGTGTTGTCAACTGGTGGCTGCATTCTTCGTTGCATGTTAATTGTTCTTGCCAACAACACAACCATCAGACATCACTCCCAAGCATTCTCGCCAAAGAATTGCCGCCGCCAAATCTTTTTTTTCTAATCGACGGGGCTGGATGCACGATAGCGCGCATCACTTCAAATAGTAGCAAGCGATGTAGGCTATACCGTGCCTACGGTTTTCAAAATCGAAAGACTGTACCGCGCAGCTCCGACTCCGCCGAATCGCCTTGCATTTTCCATGAAAATCACTTTTGTTCTGGTGGCTTGTAGGATGTCAATCTACTTTTAATTTGGGTGGGAACAAATTTTTTTTTCTACCTGCATGTTAAAATTTTCACTGGAAAATTGTAACATGCTGTTATAGATTCACGAGTGCATAATGCCCCCGTCTCCATTTTTACGAGGGCATTTTATTGCTCCCTTGGGATTTTTTTCCTAGGAAGGACTGATGCGTAGTAAAACCTTTTGAAACACTGCTCAAGTTGAACTATTTTTAGAAAATTAATGCAAAACTACTGTATTTGATCCACTTCGTTTTCACTTCTTTCCACTGTAAAAGTTGTGACTAGTGTGGTGAAATTAATTCAGAGAACACACAAAAGACTTTTTGTGTCCAATAAATACATATAAAGTGAGAAAACAGATAGCCAGTGGATGCCAAAGAGGGTGATTCTTTACAGACACAAGTCACCTGTTACTGACCAAATTGTGACAGTCAAACGATCTAATTTTATAAAATAAACAGAAGTTTCATCTGAAGAATTCCACTGCAATAATGAGTGTCTGATACCTGTCTGTCAATAACAAACTACAGCGCACTGTCAATGCTGCGATGATTCGTGCAACGCCAATGATGTTTTAAAACTCGTTGGTGACAAGTCCATAAATGTGACAGAAATTATCCAAATGACAAGCACTATTGAGAGGGTGTAGACATCATGAAGATACACTTGCATACCATTACCAAGTTGTGTCATTCCATCAAGTATTTTAGGAGTTATGGTGTTTTTTAAACTCGTTGGTGACAGACCGACCGGCATTGCCACATATAGAGCTGCTCGTCGCAGCTAAAAACAAAATTTGGATAACTTATTTTATTTGAGAGAAATAAACGAAAATTTGTAAAGTGGCTATACCCTGAATGACTGTAGTAGACTGTTGTATAGTCTACAGAAATTAATTTATGCAACTTGCAAACTTACAAATGATGAAAAATAACTTACCATTCAAAGCTGACTAGAAAGATCGGTGAGTCTCAAATTCTTTGTTTCACATGTTCGCGATTAAATGAAGACAATGATTTCTAATTTTCTATACATTCAACGGTGTTACTTGGTTACAACGAAATATGGTGACAAAGATGTCTCGTTGAGAGCGGACGATACCGAACCGGTTGACGAAGCAATTGAGTCTGTCGAGAAATACTTGAAAATTAGGAAAACAGTCTATATACAATCAAACTTTCCATTAAATTTCACGTCGTGGTGAAAATGAGAAAAGCACCGTCCTCTGTGTGTATAGTTAATATTAAACTTTGAAACTTTCGTCCCAAAATAAAGTTTGTGAGCCTGACTCAGGTCTCCATAGGCGCTTTCGCTGTCAAGAAGATTGCGCAGTTGTACTGCGCACTTCTCGCTCGAATAGTAAACTTCCGGTTAATATGAAGAAGATGAAACGTTAGCGTGGATTATGTACCTTGATGTGCAAAACTGAAGAAGTGGAAAAGATGAGGAAAAAGATGCGCATCAACGCCAAGAAATGCTATATCATGAATACCAAAAAGTAATACAAACTGCTACATGTAGCAACAAGACAACCAAATACTGAAAGCTGTCTAAGACAATTCATACCCTGGTATCACAATCCCAAACAACACAGAATGGTCGGAATCTGTGTCTGTTCTGTGTCGGAATCCTCGGCAACTTGTGGCTTTGTTTTATGGCTTTCCCGATATGCGATGCCACAAACAAAGCCACAAGTACCCGAGGATTCCGACACAGAGCACCCCAAAAAATCACCCAAACGTTGCCTACGAAACCCTGGTAAAATTTAAACTCGAATATGTAGCAGTCGTTTGGGAGGATATCGACGCAATCGAGAGGGTTTAAAGGAGGGTTATTAGATTTAGCACAGACTATTTTCGACCAGAAAAGAATGAGAAGTCACAAGAATGATCAACATCCGCCCTGCACCTGTGGCAAGCATCTGTCCAAAACCTTTAAGCCGATTTTTACACATACGAAAGGGCCATGCGATGCACTCCATACAGATACAAATAGACAGGAGAGAGAGAGAGAGAGAGAGAGAGAGAGAGAGAGAGAGAGAGGCGGGGGTGTAGTGGAAGTCTAACTCATTCGACAACCTTTTCCAGAATACACAACTCATATGGCCCCGAGAGTGCACCGCGTCATAAATTAGAACCCAACAACAAAAAATCGGCCACACAGACATAATTCCGCCGCCATCCCCCACAAACAAAATACAACCACACATTCAAGCTTCAGTTATAAGGATAAAGACGAAAACTCCCTCCCCTTTGTAGATCGAATTACGACTATTCAGCCGGTAAATGGTCGATTTGCACCATACCACGGTCGATTTGCACCACCATGACGTCTCGGTCGGTTTGCACCACCCTGACGTTTCGGTCGATTTGTATCATTTTCTCGGTCGATTTGCACCACTGTACAGTCGATTTGCACCATTCAAAAGCACAATATATGTCTGTTCCGAAGCCAGTTTTTTTACTTGAAGATTCCATTGCAGAGAGAGAAAAGGAGGGAGACAGACAGAGAGGAGAGAGAGAAGACAATGTGAGAGAAGAGGGAGAAGAGAGGAGAGGGAGAAAGGGAAAAATGTGAAGAGGCATCTAGTATTTGAGAGATAGAGGGAGGAATAGTAAGAGTGAGGAGACACCAAGAGGTGGAGAGAGATGGTGAGAGAGGCAGAGATAGATAGAGACCGAGTGAGGGAGAAACAAAGAGGGAAGACAGAAACAGAGATAGAGAAGACATAAACAAAGATCGAGAGAGAGACCATTTGTGGAATCCCTTTTTAGGAATCGTCTGTGGCTACAGAATCCCTTTTTCTGAAATGAGTCGACGAGCAATATGTGCGAGTGACTCGAACAAGCAATTGCTCGATAGCTCATTTGCTCGATGGGATTCGAGTCGTTCGAGCAATATGTGCGAGTCACTCGACATAAGACGGAATCCCACTTATGGAATCCCTTTTTTGGAATCCCATTTGTGGAATCACTTTTTAGGAATCGTCTGTGGCTACAGAATCCCTTTTTCTGAAATGAGTCGACGAGCAATATGTGCGAGTCACTTGAACGAGCAATTGCCCGATAGCTCATTTGCTCGATGGGTTTCGAGTCGTTCGAGCAATATGTGCGAGTCACTCGAACGAGCAATTGCTCGATAGCTCATTTGCTCGATCTACTTCGAGTCGTTCGAGCAATGGTTTATCAGTAACTGCTCGATAGCTTATTGGCTTTGGGAATGATATAGGCTTTTGATATACACAAGGGAGATAACTCTACATACACATTATGGGGAATCAAGCAATCTGATTGGTTAGTTATATAAATGATCTAGATAAATGAAACAACAAGAGTACTCGGAATAGGGTCAGAACTAACAAGAATAGACCAGAACAGCTAAATATAGTAATAATAAGAAAAGCTGTTCCAGCTGATAGGTTTTTTACGCTACTGGAGTATACTCCAGGACAAAGTAACATGGTCAGGTAGACGAAAACTATTGCATATATAGATAGAAGAAGAGAATTCTGAAAGAATATAGTAAAATTTGTCGGGTTGTTTGTGGTGATTCTACGAATCGGGAAATTACTCCTGTTTAATCGGACATACCCTCCGAAGATACCCATATCTTGTTGTAGGCCTTTGGGTAACATAGCAACCACGTGCCACCATAGAAACCAAGATGGCGGCCTCCAATATACAAAATGGACGACGGAAACACGTATCACCCTAACAACACGCGCTGCGCATGCTCACTAACTCCACGTATCACTATGGAGATGACGTCACAACATGGCCGCTCACGCGGGTTACCATGGCAACACAACATGGCGCCACTAAGTCACGTGACATGACGTCACTTCCGGGGTCATCCACCGGGGTCATCCAAATGTTCCCTGTCCGGGTACATGACATACTACTGTTAAATTTAATTTTACCCCAACGTGCCTCCAGGGTCGTCTTTGGGAATTTCAGTGTTAAAATTTTACGCCATATGGCCATCGCCTCTTATCACTGTTTTCCCTAGAGACAACCCTGGATGCCCTCTGGCCTAATTACGCACAAATTCATCCTAGGTTGCCAGTGGGGGAAACCAGTGTTAAATGTAGGGAATAAAACTTTACCCCATACTGTTTTTAGGATAACTTGTTTCTACTTTTTTTTTAGAAAAGATAAGAAGAAAAAACAAAATGAAAAAAAAACTTGTTGGCACGCGTTGTGGTCGAACTTTCTGTGACAGCTGTTACAGGTGAAAGCTATTTATGATTATATGAATGTCTATCAACTTTTCACAATTTGAAATGAGTTTTTCAAAATATTAAATTTGATAGAGATGCATACAATATTATCCTAGTACTCACGGTAAAATGGTGAAGTGACTCTTAACTCTATTTTACTGATGGGATGCGCGGGAGGCGGTGATAAAAAAGATTATAGGACCAACCTAACAATTCGACAAAACTGTAGAAGTTTTAACAAATAACAAAATTTATTTAAAGTTAATTCAATATGTTGTCATGAACTGAACATATGTACATCGAGATCTGAGCTTACCTATCTATGAAAACCTATTTACATCGAGATGTTTGAAAAAAAAATAAAAGTATTCAATCTCTCATTTACTGTCTGAATGAAATAAAAAATAAGAATGAACTACAAAATCCTAGTTGTGTTACAAAATGGATTTATATGACATTTATATGATAGATGGACGACTTTTTACTAACCAACAAAAACCTAAGAGAAAATAAAAAAGTAAAATGGAAAAAAATACCTTTGGAATTTTGTTTTGACACCTGAATTTTTTTAATCCTTCACACTCATTTTTTTGTCGAAAGATTTGCTCAAACCAATGTAGAACATCTCTGTCGTTTTCTTGGAAATGTCTTGGATGAAAGTTGATAGTAAGAACTCGTCCCCTGAGTTCCAATGTGTTCTATGTGCCTACTGGCACATAGAACACATTGGAACTCAAGGGACGAACTGTCTCTAAATCATATCCTTTTTCAAGATGGTCTAAAACAAATATTCTGTACATTCCACACACCGCTTTCTAAGATCATTTTGTAGTCTCATTGTAGAGGGCACGGTGAAGTTGTGTACTAAGGCGTACTGCACCTCGATGGTGCACTTGTCTTCAACCAATGCTTACCCTGCTTGTGTGGAGTTGGTATGTTGGGGAGCTGACAGTTACTCGTCATTGCTCGGTAGTTCTCTCCTGTACTATGGCTTCCTCCACCCGTAAAACTGTCGGGGTCATGATTAGCCATTGTGCAGAAATATGTGACCTTAAACACGAATAAATAAATAAATAGTCTCATTGTATTTATTCTCCAAGAATTTGTGTTTTTCACTATGAAATTATATATGTCTTTATCCATTGGTGGTAAACCATATGAATCAAAGTAGAAAGCATAATGACTGTCTTTAAAAAATATTGCCATCCAATGTTCTCCTGGTTCTTTCGAAGAATCTGTGTTCAAATTGGAGCGACGTGCAGGGAAAAGACAGTTCTTAGCGGCTCGTGGTTATGAACTGGGGAAGTACGCCATATGGCCTCCCTTACTACTGCCGTCTTTTGCTGCTTCCTTGACAATGTCACTCACTGAACAAGTTATAGTTGCACAATGAACACCTGGGTGCGTGTGAAGCTTAACTCCGCGTTGGAAAACATTAACCCTGGGTTGTGTGACCGTTGCGTAGCATTTCTTTGCTCTGCTGCTGCATATCCATGTGGTTGTTACATTAGTCTTTCGTTTAACCCTTTGCCCAACATAACGGCCAAAACCTGCCAGTGCTATTCACAAAAATCACCATCCAATTTTCATTATTTTTTTTTACTTTTGAGCTCGTTCCAAGGAGGGGTCATAAGCTATGTTTTTTGACGGAAAAATGAAAAAAGTAGTTATTCACGAATTTTATTTGCAAGTGTCGTCTGCCTTTCGTGTTAGGTAAAGGGTTAAAGGTATATAAATGTGCACCTGCGAATCACCTAAAATATCAGCGCCTCTCTTTGATCCCCCCTTGATGATTTGGTATGCGGTCTCCTTGTCATCAGTTACGCCTTCGGGTATTGGTTCCTTCTCAAGTGACTGTTCTGTTACGGGCAGCACATCGTCAAGGGGAAGCGGTGCGTCACATGACGTCTGTTCTGTTGTAGCGTCTACATCCATTTCCGATCCTCTGTTCTCTGGGGGTTACAAATGACATTTTTATCCATTTATAGCCAAATAATGTTGTCTTGTTGATTCTCCAGCTCCATACTAAATGGGTATCGTATTGAGCTCTATAGCAGTTACTTTTCGGTTCACCGATGCTGTCTATGAAATGATGACGAAGACTACGATTTTTGTATAGCCTGAAGATGTTCTTTCAAGATAGCATTCAGTTTTGGAAGCTCACTTTGAGAGTACTTTACTGATATCAAGCAATACATTTACCATCGTAAAAGATCCTGGGGTGCTTAACTTTCTTCTATTTGTATATATATATGTAAAAATCTGAAAATGTATAGCTTATTTCATGTCACTAAGCCTATTTAAAAACTGCCATCTTGGGACTTTAATCTATGCAAGGTCACAAGTCGCGGGGTGTAAACTAAGCGATTTCCATGTTCATCGCATTGAGTTCTGTGTCAGCCAAGTCAATTAGATTTGTGAAATATCAAGTTTAATTCGTAGAACCGTTCTCATCATTCAAATTAACTGAAGGGGCAACCCTAGACGACTTTAAACGACGTGATATCGCAGGTTTAAAGACTTTTTTCACGGAGGTGAGGACTTGTTTTGAGTGGTAACAAGGAAACACTCGTTGCACGGAGTGTCTCGGCTTGTGAAATACCCGAAAGATGTCGAAACAGTGCCCACGGCCACAGAGTCTAGTCCAAACATGGCCTGAAAGACCTATTTTAATTTTTTGGTTTGGTACGTCCTTTCAAGGACGTACCAAACCAAAAAATTAAAATACGGTCTTTCACAGTTCAGCGATCTGAACGCAGTGGCTATTCCTCTACGTTCAGATTTTTCCCATTCAATTCTGTGGAAAAAGTTCCCATCAAGTTTTTATGGGAACTCAAAACTCGAAAATAGAAATATACATCAAGCTTTTGCCCTTATTACCGGCTGCGTTCGATAGTACACGTATTTCCTTACATTTGGGTAGAGTTTATTGATCCAGACTATATTTTATCCTTTAATTATCGATATCTGAAGACTCGCGAAGCGTCAACGAATGTCGTCCATGTTTTTGTCTGAATATAAAACAGTAAAAACAATAACCCTGTAATGGCGCCGAAACGAATAGACCGTTTCATCGGTGCGAAATAGGAAACTCGATCGCATTCGTGCAGAGGAGGTTGATTTCCATACCCTCGAGTGTTGATGTCAAATCACGGAATCCAACTTTACAGAATCGGATAAGAATCTCAGTTCCGGAATGCCTCATATAGCTCGTTTATATGTATACAGGGGAAATGAAGCAATCAGATTCAATCTTGATCGATGTTATAGTCGAGGCTGAGATAGGTATAGCTAGAAAGTAGTGTTACAAGTCAATATTAATGGATGATAGTATAGCCAATAGTACTGGTACAAGGCCGCAATGGCATAAGACTTCTGTAAAAGCTAATGAATGATAGGACAGATAGACCATAGACAAGCAGTTGGCTTGGAGCTTTGGAGATAAGATGGGCGCTGTTGGTAAGACGACATTATACCTCATTGAGGGCTTTTCTCATAGCCTTCATTGCCTCATGCGACTAAAAAGGGGATTCTCCAAAAGGTATCCTCGATAGGTATTCTCAAATAATACAATACCAGGCCATAGGTATCCTCAAATACCGAAATGAAGCTAAGAGGGATAGTACATGAGGCCTCATTGAGGGATTTTTTCATGGCCCTCATGCCATCAAAAGAAATGAGACTAAGAGTGATAGTAAATTAGACCTCACTGAGGGATTTCTCATGGTCCTCATGGCCTCATACGACAAAAAAGGAATTCTTCAGAAAGTATCCTCGATAGGTTTCCTCAAATAATACAATACCAGGCCATAGGTATCCTCAAATACTGAAATGAGGCTAAGAGGGATAGTAAATGAATCCTCATTGAGGGGATTTTTTCATGGCCCTCATGGCCTCAAAAGAAATGAGGCTAAGAGGGATGGTAGAATAGACCTCAGTGAGGGATTTTTTATGGACCTCATGCCTCATACGACAAAAAAGGGATTCTCCAAAAGGTATCCTCGATAGGTATCCTCAAATAATTCAATACCAGGCCATAGGTATCCTCAAATATCGAAATGAGGCTAAGAGGGATAGTAAATGAGGCCTCATTGAGGGATTTTTTCTTGGCCGTCATGGCCTCAAAAGAAAATGAGGTTAAGAGGGATAATATATTAGACCTCACTGGGGGATTTTTTCATGGCCCTCGTTGCCTCAAAAGAAATGAGGTTAAGAGAGGTAGTAAATTAGACCCCATTGAGGAATGTTCTCATGACCCTCATTCGACAAAAAGGGGTTCTCCAGAAGGTATCCTCGATAGGTATCTTCAAATAATACAATGCCAGGTCATAGGTATCCTCAAATACCGAAATGAGGCTAAGAGTCGTATATGCGGGTCACTCGTCGTGTAAATACTCTTTTGCTTATTTGCTCGGTGGGATTCGAGTAGTTCGAGCAATGACTTATCAGTAACTACTCGATAGATTCTTGGCATTAGGAATGATATAGGCTTTCATGGAGGTTGTCTATCAGTTGGCTATAATCCAAAGGGCCCCTCAGTACTATAGCACTACTTTTATAAGCCAAAGTATAGCGGTCCTAAAAAGGATTCTGAAAGAATTTGAAATAGTACGACCTGTCGGGTTGTTTGTGGTAATTCTATGAATTAAACGAGGGTTTGGGGAAAATCCAAGCCAGACAATTACTCTTATTCAATCGAACTCCCCCCCCCCCCCCCCGTGCCCCTCGGTATCATGTGCTAAGCCGATAAAATGGGGAATCCGTAGTAAATAAAGTCGTTTTTGGTGATTTGGAGGGATTGTCGGGTTGTTTGTGGTAATTAGATTTACTCTTGTAAAAAGGAACATACCCTCCGAACATACCCCTGTCCTATTAGAAGCCTTTGGGTAACATACCAACCACATGCTACCATAGAAAAGAAGATGGCGGCCTCCAGTATACAAAATGGACGACGGAAACATGTATCACCCTAACAACACGCGCTGTGCATGCGCACTAACACCACGCATCACTATGGAGATGACGTCACAAGATGGCTGCTCAAGCGGGTTACCATGACAACACAACATGGCGCTACTGGGTCACGTGACATGACGTCACTTCGGGGTCCGGGCGGGGTCCGGCCAATGAGGGCCGTTCGGGTACATGATATACTACTCTTATACTAAAAAAATATTTTTAAATAATAGAAAGTTTATTTACTGAATTAAATATTTATATTGAAAAAAGTCAGTACTCTAATTTCTAGTCGTGCATAGTCGTCCAACTACAAGAAATCCAGATTCGGAGTGTTATCATAATATCAGAAAGACTCGAAACCTAAAGAAATCTTTTCAAAATTCCGAAGAAAATAAGAATAATTCTTATTCCTAACTGCCACACGTCATACTTATTTAGACCGCTTCATCATTGTTGGGTGTGAGGCATGACGATGCAATAATTGTCCGGCTATCTGAGTCTGTCCTCAGGAGTCGCGGAAGCGCGCGTCTCGCGTCCCGCGAGAGCGTCATATCCTTCAAGTCAGCCACCAATGTCCAATGTCAATGGCGGTTTTGGTCTCCTATGCGTGCGCCTTCTTGCGTAAGAAATGTGAGAGCAAGCTCTGTGGACGTTCTTTGGACATCCCCAGCACATGCCCAAGCACCTGATGTCTCACGTCTTCATCACATTTTCAGCTAGTCCTTCGGCACAGATCCCCGTTTGAGATCTCGTTTTGCTACTGAAAAGTTTCAGATCTTTCAACTATGGAGGACATTAATTGTATTTACGCTCGACTTCACCCCCCCCCCCCCCTCCCCATCTAGTGACGTAGTGACGGGGGGGGGGGGCGCACACACACACACAATCGTGCCCCAAATTTCCTATAGTTGGAAATTCTTAGGCCAAGTCATGGACATTCCTTCTATCTGGATTTTAGAGCTTCTTTGGTGATGCTGATGTCTCCTTTACTTGCTAAACCACCAACTCGGTTTCAAATTGGTAAAAAATCCAACTGTTACTATTTACAACTACAGTGTACGCAATGTCTAGCTTCAAAAGTATGCATGATGCCAATCGGTACGAGAGTTCAATAGTACGTTTTATACTTATCGTGATAAAAAAGTCCTCGTAATGCACTTCATCATGTAGAATCGTTATCCTGAGTTAATTCCATCATTCACAGTTACAAAATGATGAAACATCGAAAATTGATCATTCCTGCATAAGATCTGATTTAATGTTAGGACAGTGTGAATTGCTTAATGTCCTCAGCTTGAGCATTTGTTTAGCACCTGCATATTCAATTCCCAGAATAATACCAAATAATCAGGGCCTGCATTTTCACCAGGCCTATTAGACCAGGCCTGGTAATCAGCCTCAAAACATTTCTTACCAGGCTGATCAGTCAGCCTGGTCGCCAATCTGTCAAGCCGGCAATGCATCTGCCACAGTATGTAATCTGCAAAATCAGCCCTGAACAGTACAAATCAGGCCTGGTGACCCTTTTTACCTGGCCTATTCATCAGCCTGGTCATGGTTCTAAAATGCAAGCCCTGAATAATAGTAACCTGATAATTCTATCATAAATGTGTTGGCATTTCAGTTACTAGAATCAATTTTATGCCCCCCTTTCGTGGCTTCAATTTCAATTTTTTTCTCGATAGTGAACTAGGGGGAGGGACCGGGAGAGGGTAACACTCCCAATAAGTTTTCCATTCGGGACATTTTTTACCAGAACGGGTTTCTTAGATATCGATTCGTTCTTGTAAGTAAGTAAGCATATACTTTTCTTATGAGGCCAGATTTGATATTCAGAATTTCGTCACACACACAGTCGGTCATACATTACATACAAGTGGAAGTCTGGTGTGCCCGATTCGAGTTGCTGACTGTCCAGCATGACTAATTTGGAGCACGGCAATTGAATAAGAATTTGAAAATCCGGGGGTTACTCACAAAAATGTCAAAGAACTCTTTTGTTTTGAAATAAAATCCCGATTATTCCAATTCTCCCATTAAGGTATGCTTTCGATGGAGCCACGCCTTAATGATGCAGGTGGAATATTTCATAAGTCGGGACTTGAGCCACCACAGGCAGGACAAATAAGGCGTACCCCCCCCCCCCCCCAATCTGTCATCTTCGCAATGCCCTGACCACAACACTCGGAATCACGCATAGAAACTTAATTTATTTTGTGTTGTAGACTTGAAGCTAAAATATATAGTACAAACATCATCGGTGATGATATACGGGAACTTTACCCCTCCCCCTCCCCCACCCCCACACTCCCCGGGAAACGTTATCTTTTGTTGCTGGATTTTGGGAGAATACCCCTCGCCCCTATCGGGGAATACATACCCCCTTGTCGGAAAAATCGTGGCGCCACCAATGGACATTGTACTGCTTGGGGTAGTCACTTCTCCGGCTCCGACACCGACCCGAAAAGTAAGTTCCTTGGTATGAAATAACACGCAGTTAGGTGTGTAAATACATCAGCCATGATAATAATGTAAGCATTGTGAAGATTTATTTATTTATTTATTTATTTATTTATTTATTTATTTATTTATTTATTTATTTATTTATTGGTGTTTAAGGTCACATATTTTTGCACAATGGCTAATCATGACCACAACATGAGTATCAACCCAAGACCAGGGGTGAGGGTGAATAAGCCATGTTGCCAATTTTAGAGCGGGTTTGCACCTCCCAAGCATTGGTGACTGGGTCCTATTTTACCAGTAAAACAGAGCCTGTTTACCGCTGTGAACAGACAATGCTTCACTTCCCGGGGTTCCCGCTGGGAATTTGTTTAGTATATTCAAATATTTTAAACATTGTTTACGGGAAAAGAGAGGGGTTTGGACCCCAACCCCGACTTCTAGAATGACGCATTCTGCGTTTACTTGTCGATGTGTCAAACTCTTCCATCTGTCAACAAACTCAATACTTTTGCTTTGAGATAAAAGAGTTGTTCCCCTTGACACGTCTTGAGAGATTTTGTTCGGGAGATGCGTACGTGTATGTGTGTGGGTGGGTGGGTGGTGTTTTGGGGAGTGTATGTCCGAGTATACCCCCGCTAAGCTGTCAGTTTGTGACCAAATTGTTACCATCTTAGCATGGAACAACTACACACTTTTCCCACAAAATCGTACGCTGGAAACTATAACATCATACCATAATGATATTGAGCGGTGCACAAACAGATGACGTTACTTATTAGGAGAGATCCCACCTCCACCTCCCCTCCAAATTTGGATTTTAAAGAAAATACGTAGGTCTAAAAGTCGTGAGCTTATTGATTCTGATTCTCTAATTAGCAAATGTCAACACTGCTTTGCTTTATGAATTTATCCCGTGACGGCGAAAACCGACCAGCACTATTCACAAAAATCGTCATGAAATGAAAATATTATTTTTCCATTTTTGGCCTCAAAACGCAGCTTGTGACCTCTTATCAGAACAAGCTCGCTGAACTTTCTCAAATGATAGGTCATGGTCTATATTTTTTAGACAAAAATGGAATTTTCAGTTATCCAAAAATTATTTTCAAGTGTTAACTTCTATTCGAGCCAATCCATTATACCTAACTTTACAGCTGTATCCAATCAGCGCTGTTCACAAAATTGTCAATCTTTTTTTCTTTCTCATCTCTTAAACCCAAAATATAGCTTATGCCCCCCCCCCCCCCCCCCCCCCCCCACACACACACACCTTTCATTAGAACTCGATCGACGTGTAAAGAAAAACAATCCATCGGAACGCTAAACTTTCAACCGAAATCCGTACCACCCCCCCCCCCCCCCCACACACACACGCTCCAACCTTCTTTATCAAGGCCTTTTCAATCGGTATCGATTATTTTGAGTGACCCGTAGACTCACGTTTCTACTGTGGAAAACAAATCTCTAAATTCCATTTTAACCCTTTACCTAACATGAAAAGCAGACGACACTTGTTAAAAGAATTCTTGAATAACTAATTTTTTTTCATTTTTTGTCTCAAAAACATAGGTTTTGACCCCTCATTGGAACGAGCTCGTTCCAATGAGGGGTCATAACCTATGTTTTTGAGACAAAAAATGAAAAAATAATGAAAACTAGACTTTATGATTCTGGAGAATCATGGCTTTTCCCGATGAGATTGCATGATTTTTCATGACCCCACAGTGTCTGATGAATTGTTTTTAACTGTCTCACTGAAGTTCCTTCATTGATGTTATGAGAAAGGTGAAGATAGTAGTCTCAAATGACACAGTTTGATAAAAAATTGTTTAGGTAAAAACCATCATTAACGGTGGAGTGAGTTAATGTCAATATCGTCGTCCAACAAGGCAATGACCGACAAAAGGAGTTATGTTTGTTTGACACATACTCACTGAGTGCTGTGTCAATTTAAAAATGGTCCATTTTATCTCAAATGTATCCAAAATATTGATGTCTGGCAGCTTGTAGAGGGTTAACAAGTGCCAACAGGAATATTTATTCATGCAACTTGTAATGTCACACCAAGAACTGTGAATGGCCATTTTTTCTTTAAAATCTACAAGATGTTTTCAGAGAAATCCAGGGAGAACAGGAATTTTAAGCTTTTGATGGGTATCATTGTTTTTCCAGCCCAGAACGGGTTAAGTGTTGTTTTTGGAATACTCTTATTACTTCCAAAAATAATTCTCAGTGAATTCTACTTCCACTTATTTTGATCTCTCCTCCCAACTTCAGGTGCTGTGGGTACGCAAACACAGCCTATTTTATCAACATTTTGATGTTTGAGAACCTGCATAGGGTTAACAAATGTTTACAGGAATATTTGTACATGCAACTTGTAATGTCACACTAAGATATGAGAATGGCCATTTTTTCCTGAAAATCTACGGGATGTTTTTAAAGAAATCCTCAGATAACATGTATTTTTAACCTTTTGAGGGGTATCTCTCTTTAACCAGCTCTAAAGGGTTAATGCTTGGTTTTGTGAATATCTTCATTACTTACAAAAATGATCGATGGTGAATTCCACTTCCAATGAAGGAGGTTATGTTTATCTCGTAGGTACACATTTGCTGTTATGGTGCCCAAGACCAGCCCATTTTCTCAAAATATCAATGCTTGGCAGCCTCTGGGGGGTTAACAAATGGTTACCGAAACATTTTGTTCATGCAACTTGTAATGTCACTCGAAAACCTGCGAATGGTTAATTGCTCTTGAATTTTTTTTTTTTTTGAGAAATCCACAGAAAACTGGAATTTTAAGCTTTTAAGGGGTATATCTCCTTAACCAGTTAAAAATGGGTTAAGACCTCGATTTTTGAATACATTTACTACTTACAAAAATGTTTCCCTGTCAGTTTTGCACCCGGTAAAAGAAGTTACGTTTCTCTGTTGTATTCCCCATTTGATGTTTTTGTTGTTCAAAAACAGACTATTTTTTCAAAATTTTGACATTTAGCAGCCCATGGAGGGTTAACAAATGCTTACCGGAATAATTTATCCAATCAACTGGTAATGTGACACCATGACCTATCAATGGCCATTTTCTCTCGAAAACCCTACCAGATGTTTGTAAAGAAATCCAGGGAAAACATGAATTTTTAAGCCTTTGATGGGTATCACTATTAGCAACCACAAAATGGGTTAACGCTTGGTTTTTTGAATACCCTTATTACTTACAAAAATGGTCTTTGGTGAATTCCACTTCCAACAAAAGAGATTATGTTTATTTCTAAGGTACACGTTGGGTGATGTGCGTGCCTGAAAACAGCCCATTTCAACAAAATTACGATGTTTGGCAGCCTCTAGAGGGTTAATAAACGCTCACCGGAATATTTTGTCCATGCAACTTGTAATATCACACAAAGACCTGCGAGTCGTCAATTTTCTTGAAAACCTACAGGATGTTTTAGAGAAATCCACAGAAAATGGGAATTTTAAGATTTTAAGGGGTCTCTCTCTTTAGCCTGTCCAAAATGGGTTAAGACTTCGACTTTTGAATACCCTTACTACTTACAAAAATGTTTGCGTATAGATTGTGCGCTCGATAAAAGAAGGCACATTTCTTTGAGGCGTACCCATTGGGTTGCTCTTGGCGTCCAAAAACAGCCCATTTTATCACAATTTTGCTTTTTAGCAGCCCGTGGGGGGTTAACAAATGCTCACCGCAGTATTTTTGTCCATGCAACTTCTATTGTCACACCAAGGCCTGGGAGTGGACAAATTTTTCTTGAAAATCTACAAGACTCGTTTAGAGAAATCCACGGAAAATACAATTTTTTTTCGCTTTATGGGGGTATTGCTGTTTAACCAGCCCAAAACGGGTTAACGCTTGGTTTTTTGAACACCCTTATTACTGACAAAAATGATCCTCGGTGAATTCCACTTCCAGTAAAGAAAGTAATATTTATCTCTCGTGTATTGTTTGGGTGGGGTGGGAGCCTGAAATTGGCCTATTTCATCAAAATTTCGATGTTTGGCAGCCTGTGGAGGGTTACCATATGCATCGCCTGATATGTCGTGTGTATCAAAGGGCGTGTCACAGACAGGTCTAGCAATGACGAATGTATAAAAAAAAATCTACAAGACTTGTTCCGAGAAAGTGCCGATAAACCCCAATTTTGGCAGTTTTTTGCCAATTCTGAGGAAATAAGGGTTAAATCGAAAATTCCGCTTGGGTACATTTTTAGATTTTGTGCCCCTCTATGCGTGTGCAAAATTTCGTGAAAATCGGTTCGAAAATGGCTTCTGAATCGTACGGACAAAATGTGTGGAACCCCCCCCCCCCCCCCCCCCAAAAAAAAAAAAAAAAAAATCCGTAGAAAAACAATAGTCTTTTCCAGAGGGAAAAGCCTAATTAATTGGCGATTTTTGTGAATAAAGCTGACCGATTTTGGCCGTTACGTTGAGTAAAGGGTTAAACGACCCAGTGTGATGCCGACGATTTGAAAAGGTTAACTTTCAAGATTTTACAACCAAACTAAACATACAGACAGCCCACATCGCGCATGTCAAGATGCCACTTTCTTTCCGTTTTATTTCTCGTCAATTTGAAAGCAGTTATCAACTCGACGATGGTAAAAATTTGATTAGAATCTCTACAAATTGACTTTGTTTACACGATGCCTGACACGCGAAGATGGGTAAACATTACTAAAAGTTAGTGTTTACTTAACTGCATCGACCGTATGTTTCACTGCATCTCTCTTTGGAAGGTGTCAAGATAAAATTGTTGAGATGGTTACGGTAATGGATTGATAAGAATGATACACGCGGATTTAACCTTTTGAACCACGGTGGTATCTTCCATGTCAATCGATCGGCATGAATTGGAAGAGTCCATTTTCTTCTTGGGGGGGGGGGGGGGGGCAGACCAATTAATATTTTCTAGGCGCAGCCCCAACCGGGCGTTGAAAATTCAATTCATTGAACAATTTCAATTTCTCATGCAATAAAAATAAGGACCTGTCCAGTTGGGTTAAGTTCAAGTATATACTATTAACTTGGCTCTGTATTCTGCTGTACTGTATTTTCAAAAATATTTCATGAGTATCACATGTACAGGTAATTAAAAAAAAACAGGAACATAATAGAAGTGATGTACGCTGGGTTTACCCCCAGCACAATTCACCACCGATAATGTAAGATATGTTTTTCCCTTTTTAACCCGTTGAACGCTCGTCAGAGACAGCGGAGGTTCGATAAAAGTGGAGGGGCACGAATTTTCAAGGCAACTATGGTTCAGCTCAGTGGGAGAAAAAGTTACAATCGTATATCAATTCAATTCAGTTTATTGTACTTTTACACCTTTACGGTCAAGTGTACAGTATAACAAATAACATAGTAATGGTTGACAATATTATAATAATACAGCAGAAGTACAAGTTATGTCGTTTTGTTTATTGATTGGGTGCTAGAAGCCCATATTTTGGCCTCACTGGAAGGGATTGGTACCACAACTAAAAGTCTTCATGTTCTGTGGATATGTTTCAGACTCAGTTGAAACAAGAAAACATTTTGTCCATATGGAGTCGTCCTGTTGCAATCCATTGCAGAGTGTTCACAGGGATTCTCCAATAAATTGCAACAAGACAAATCCACGTGAACAGACTCTGGCACTACAGTTGGTCTAACACTCTACCAGTTAAACCGGACTCCTTGTTTGTGGAACAAAACGTTTAAGCGAAGCATGACTTTTCACTTTAGTATACCAATATACCATGTCTTGAAACATGATAATGTAATCCTTTGTTCTTGCTCTATGGTGCAATATGTATTTTTATTCACGTCGGTAACTTCGGAAATTGGGTATTATATGAGACCGGTGTCGACGTGGTTAGGTTGATCGGGGGATTGCCAGTTTCCTTTCTTTTTTAACCCATGGTATGTATAATGGGCGAGATTGTTTATCGGTAAATGTATCGTGACACACTATAGTGTCACATTCAGATGAGCATGTCGTGGTGTACTCATCGTCCTGGCCATTTCTTCTACTTCAGTCATCTTCCAACCCGAAGGCTACCCTTCGGGTCGGAAGATGGTCGAAGTGAAGGAAATGGACTGGAGCGACCGAAGGTGGGATTCTTAGGCCAAATGTTGTTTGGGTTTGCAAGTAATTTATTACAGGAATGCCGTATATTGGTACGTTTGCATGCGCCCATTTCAACTTACTGTGTTACCACGCAACATGTCTGTGGAAAAAAAGCGGAGGGGCACGTATCCCCTGTGCCCCCCCCCCCCCTGGTTCCGCTGTCTCTGACTCTCGCGGTATCTTCCATGCCAGTTCAATGAAGTGAATCACATCATGCCAGACAGCGCAAATATGAGCTACCAGGAGCTAGCCAGAATACTAATTGGGGTGTTCAACTACGACATAACCCCACTAGTTATGCGTTACGTCCATAAAATACAAACACGGAGACAAGACGCAAGTGAATCTGTCCACAAAACTGCGTTGAAACGAAACTGATATTTACAATCTCTTTTTTTCTGTTTGCTTGTTTGTTTTGTATCATTCATATTTGAATATGTTTTACTATATGTTTCATGTCATATACCCACGATTGGGAATGGACGACAATAAATAAATAATAATATAATAATAATGACAGCAATTAGAAGAGTCCATATTCATTATTTGGGGTAGACCAATCAATATTTTCAACGTGCAGCCTCCGGGCTGCATGTTGAAAATATTGATTGGTCTACCCAACACATTTACTAAACAGCCATCCTATTTAATGACGTTAAGAGGTTATGACGTATCACGTTGCTGGCCGGAAAAATGGCCGCTAGGGTTCAAAGGGTTAATTTTGTGAAGCGTGTATATCTTGCAAAGGGGCTCAGTGCAGAGGCGCCGAGAAGAGGGCTGAAGGGTGGTGAAGGTGGTTAACCTGACTTGTCCCGACTGTGATGACTCAAATTCCGACGGATAAAATATTCCAGCTACATCATAAAGGCACGCCTTCGTCGAAGGCATGCCTTAATGATGTAGTTGGAAAATTAGTCCGTCTGGGGTATATTTTGGAACTCAAGACCTCTTGGATTTTATTTATGGATAAATAAAATATACACGTAGTAATCGTGAAGCAATCTCTTATTTAATGTACTTCAAACAGGTCACGCTGGCCACCCAACAGCATGAAATGCAGGCCCGAAGCCAGGAGACCCTTTGTCATCCGTCATAGGGGGGGGGGGATAAAATGTTCGACACGCCGACGGTCCCCCACCCAGATGTCCCAAATTTCGGCATGGGTGCCCAGATTTATTTTTCCGACGACAAGCAAAAATTTCCGACAGGGACGTTCATGAGGGGGCTGTTCGCCCCCCCCCCCCCCTCCTCTCGGTACCCCCACCAGCTTCGGGCCTGACAAATTGGGTATCATAGACCTCAATTTGTATGACCGACTGCACTAGTTCGAAAGAATGTAAGTATACCAGCAAAAGGGATTCGATATTTAAGACTACAATCCAATTTTATCTTCTGCTCTCGCATGTAACGTTTGTAACGAGTCATATTAACTCTTTCAACACGAGAGACCGCTTTTCCTGTCCAGCAACACGATACGTCATAATTTCAGTAAGTAGGATGGCTACTAAGTGAACGCGTGTGGCAGAACAAATAATATTTTCAACGTGCAACCTGAAAACTGCACGTTGAAAATATTAATTGCTCTATCCCCAGATAATGGATATGGACTCTTCTAATTGCTGCCATTTAACTGTAATGGAAATATCACCAGTGTTCAAAGGGTTAAGCTGTGGAAGAGCTACCCCACCCCTAAATGAGGGACCACTTTTTTATACTACACTACCTCGGGAAGATTTGCAGCCCGTAGTTAACTCCTTGCTCTGTCATCAATAAACTGCTTTCACCCCATCTATCAAGATGATTTGGTGGCTCAGTGGTTGCAGCATTGGACTTAAAACCGAAAGAATCCTCGGTTTGATCCCTACCGGGCGTAACCATGTGCGTTATGTCCTTGAGCCAGGTTCTTAATCCCGATTGCCCCCGTGGGGGGGGGGGGGGGGGTGAGGGGCACAGTTGCGTTGTGTACTAAGGCGTTCTGCACGTCGATGGTGCACTTTATTATTACTATTATTATTTATTACTTTCCAAAGTGTGATTTACTGGAATTTCCGGGTTTGATTATGAACGATAACTTCACAAGTGAATTATGCAATCAACGATTGTGTCATGTATCCGTGCGCGCAAACGAAGACGCTTTGCCATGGGTGTAATGGGGACTTCATTCCATTGTTTTTTTTTGGGGGGGGGGGTGGCTTTTTTAACCCTTTACCTAACATGAAAAGCAGACGACACTTGCAAAACAAATTCTTGAATAACTATTATTTTCATTTTTTGTCACAAAAACATAGGTTATGACCCCTCATTGGAACGAGCTCGTCGAGCTCGTTCCAATGAGGGGTCATAACCTATGTTTTAGAGACAAAAATGAAAAAATAATGAAAATTAATTGGCGATTTTTGAGAACAGCAGTGGCCGGTTTTGGTCGTTACGTTAGGTAAAGGGCTAAATAATATAATTATCGTTAACAATGAAAAGTAATAAACAGAGTAATCGCTTGACTGGACTGGTTACGTGAAATAATTCTTTCGAGGCGAGGGACTATATTGTAAAACACCCGTGCGCATTCGCGCACTCGTGTTTGTACAACGTCCCTCACCTCTCATGAATTATTTATTTCACGTAACCAGTTCAGTCAAGCGATTACTCCCTATTTATTTATTGTCTTTCGTTCCATATATAGGTACATGATAAGTAAACAAAACACATTGAGAAACAAACAAAAAAAAACCTCAAATATTACTTAAAACAAAATGACTTGACGAAAAGCTACTTACGCAGCCCTGGGTTTTGTATTTTTATTATTTGGGAACATTCAAAGAAGATTTTGATGAAATTTTAGAAATTTTGAACAATCATGATTCAAACATTAAATTAAAAGCTACTATCAGTGAAAATTCTGTCGATTTTCTCGATGTGACCGTGAAAAAGCAAGCCATTCCAGGCATCCGGTCATTTAGATTATAAAGTATATTTTAAACTAACTCACATCAACTGTTACACACAAAATCATTTCATCCTCAACATACATTTAAAGGTTTCATCAAATCACAGCTCATTCGTTTCCACCGCAATTCAAATGATAAGGTAAATTTCAATGAGGCTTGTTCTACTGTGTTTGGCGCCCTCTGATCGAGGGGGTACTCACTGCGCTTTTTGCGTAGCCTGAAATCTCAAACTCTGAAAAAGCTCGAAAGTCCAGCAGAAACTACTGATTTCGAACGACTGAAAATTGAACACAACAGGCCGTTGCAGAATGGTAGTGGCGCAGTATTTAATTGCAAAAAGCCTCGTTGTAGATTGCATACTTTTATGCCTGATCAGAAAGAGGAAATTTCCTCCGAACGAAAAATCATTATCAGATCCGTAACCCCCCTCCATTGTGATTCACCAAATATTATTTACCTTATCACTTGTAAACGCTGTCGGAAGAAGTATGTTGGTCAAAGTAAAAATCCTTTCCGAGAACGTGCTACTAGACACAAACAGGATATAAAACATAATGCTGATGCCCCAATAGCACAACATTTTAACCTTTCTGGCCATTCTTTGGACGATTTCGAAATCCATCCTATTGAACAACCTCCAATTAAAGACACATTAGAAGAAACGGATAAATTTAGAAAAAAAACGTGAAACTTTTGGCATGAATACGCTTCAAACCCTCTGGCCATTTGGTATGAACATATCAGA
Organism: Pictodentalium vernedei; assembly: GCA_031216915.1. Taxonomy (NCBI): domain Eukaryota; kingdom Metazoa; phylum Mollusca; class Scaphopoda; order Dentaliida; family Dentaliidae; genus Pictodentalium; species Pictodentalium vernedei. Next base: position 666,000,816 of record CM062296.1, read on the forward strand.
CAGAGAATGCGAAAGGAAGTCTATCATTCCTTTCACTTTAACATACAACAGAATGAATATCGAAATAGCAAAAATAATAAAAGATGAATTCAATTTAACCAATGCTAAATTAAATGAACCTTTGAATCTTCGACCTGTCATCGCCTATTAGAAAAACAAAAGCTTGCGTAACATCTTTGTAAGGACTAAATTAGAGCCCATCAATGAATAACATCAATTTTTGCCAGTCAGTTTTACCAGTTCCTAAGCTCATCACTTAGTTTAAATCAATTTTATGTACTTTTTGTTATGTTTGAAACCCATCAGGGTTCAGTAAATGAAAACAATTTTTCGGCGGCATATTATAAGAAAAAAAACGTTTCAGTAGTAAATGTCTGTGCCAGAGCGAATTTTAGTGCGAACACTAATACATATTTAAAGAAGCAATGTACGTAATACACAATTATTCAACGAAATATAAGTGTGAGCGGGCATGGTTATTTATCATTTCGACTTTTTTCAATTGTAATGTATTGTGAACAAATTTCATGAGCGCACTTGTTATATCCGAGTCGAAGTTGCTAAATAGCGACAACATAATGTTCATATTACTAGAAAAAGTATCGGGGACTATTAGATAGATATAGATAGATATTTATTTAGCAAATACACCAAAATCAAGGCAGATTGCACAATTTTTAAATGTATAATAATCATTTGTATATAGATAATAAAAACAAATAGCAATATTTTTTAAAATAAACAAGTTGATTATCCCTGAAGCAATAATTCCCGTTGTTTGAAAAACTGCCGGATCATGTTACAAATAACATTACAGAGCGATGGAATTTCATTTTTCACGAGGAATATAAATCTTTTCGAGCTAATCATTTCATCGTGCATTCATCAGCATTCACACTTCTGACTTCAGAGTGTGAACACTTTGATTGCAATGGAAAACCTGGAATTACCAGCTCGTCTAAAGAAAGCCATCTCAGCTATGGGCGTCTCTTGTCCCATCTCCTGGACTATCCAGGAAATAGGCAAGAGCGTCCATCTGAATATGGAATTTAAAGTAGAAGAAAACATCACTACACCACCCTCTTCGGGGAGAGGTAGTACCTTTGATGAGAGGATCCCCTCTCACACTGGTCCTCACCCGAGGAGGTCAGGAGGCCCTGAAAAGAAGAAAAGGAAAAAGAGTCCATCAACCAGGCGCAGGGATTCGCGTCGCCTGGAGGCTTTCCTGGATAAGAAGAAAGAGGTGAGCGAGGGTGTGGAGGTTCCGGAGGCAGCCACCAGTTCCACTCCTAATCCTACAGGCACACCCAACCAACTACCAGCTCCCCAGCTGGCACAGTTGGATAAGGAACGTCCTGTAGAGATTGAGGAGGAACTGAAAGTTGCTTTTTCGCCACTTCCCACCCCTCACTCCCCTCTTCCTTCGTTCTCGGACAGCCAGGACAAGGAGGAACTAACACCAAAACAACCTTCACCAGCTTCACAGACAACCTCTAAAGAACATTCAGACATGGCAAAAGCACTACCAGAAACCCGGCAATTCTTGGCTGAATGCAAAAAATTCAATAAACGCAGCAAAGAAAGGGACAGACGATCCGAAGAAATCGATAGACTGAAGAAGGAATTCATCAACAGACAAAGACAACTGACAGACACAGCTAATCACTCAACAACTCCAACCATCACTTCCACGGTCTCTCCATCACAGCCACCTCCCCCAAAGAAGTCACGACGAAAGAACAAACGCGGATAAGCTGCTTCCTACGCCTTGCCTCCTTTACCACGCTCAGAACATAACCAAAACATTATACAGCTAACGAGGGTCGAAAGGGGCTTGTTCCCCATACCGTCCCTGCGCGCCTTTGGCGCGCAAAATCATTTCGTTCCTTTCAGAAAACCGTTGATATTCTCTCACGATTGTCCGAAATGTATTAACCCTGATTGATTCGTATCCCATGCAATCCATTACAAAATGTATCTCATCTTCTACAGCTCTGGAGTCACATACCCGACAAAGCCTTTCGTTGTGAGGCAAAGGAGGCTGTGTGTGTCTACCTTTCTCAACAAGTAACTTGTAGTTACTTATTCTCAGACGAGTGAACATATTTTTTGGCATCCAACGACGTGGTGTTCAAAAGAGATGGTTCCAAACTGAACGTTTCTTTGAACATCCTGTATGTTCTCAATTTATTTTTACCGTTCTTTTTACTGTCGTCGTTGATGTCGTTTAAGAATCGCTCAAAGTGGGTGTTTTCTGAGGTCATTCTGAAGCTCTTGATGTCAGACATTCTGATCGTATCATTTTCTCTGTTGTGATTTTTTACAAATCGCTGACATTTAATAAATATTGAGTCGCCCTTTGAGTATTTCTCATATTCCGTTCTCGCCTCACTCAGTAAAAGGGGCGATGGTAACTGATATAATTTCTGAACATATCTGATCATGCGAAGTGTTGCATCTATGTGCAGTGGGTATCGCCCAACTTCAGCTCGTACAGCATGGTTGGAAGATTTGTTGCCCACACCCAGTAGTAGCTTGCAAAACCGAAGATGGACATTTTCACATGGTGTGTTATCGAAGGATACGTTATTTAACTCAGCAGCCCAAATTTCACTTCCGTAGAGTACAATAGGTTTTATAAGGGAATCAAAAAGTTTTAAGGAGGTGGATATTGGTGGAGACCATTTGTTCCTAAAAGCAGTTTGCAGGCTATGAAGTGCCTTTAGGCCTTTAAGACTCAACTCCTTCTGTGCGTTTTGCATTTTACCTGTAATTGTAAAAGTTAAACCCAGATATGTATACATGGAAGTTTGTTCTAAAAGTTTAGAGCCAATATAAAACTTTGGGGTATGTTTCATTCTACGTGAGTTAAAAATCATAATTTTAGTTTTATCGATGTTTACACTTAAAGCATTTTGTCTGGTATATTCTTCTAATTTATCTAAACAGTGCTGTATTATGTTCATCAACTTGTCTTTACCCGAAGCTAACCTTGCTTTTGCGGAGTTAGTACGTTCGGAGTCTAACCGCTGCTCGGTGGTTCTCTCCTGGTACCTCGGCTTCCTCAACCCGTAAAACTGTCCGACACGAGGTGACCCTGACTGTTGAAAGTGTCGTTCAACTCCAATAATAAATGAATAAATCCAGATTATTTTACCCTTCTTCTGATTTTGGATACAACTGTTATCAGAGTTATTATGACTTGACAAATTGTCAGCATCCCTTATCTCTTTTTCCGAACGACGGAACAGCAGAAATTTACTCTCACAAATATCTGTACAGCACCAGTTTGATGCGAATTGTCAAACACGTGTTCTTTCGTAAGAGCAAAAACACATTTTCGCTGTCAAAATTACGAAAAGCAAATAAATTGTAAACTCTGATTAGATTTGCGGAAGATAAGACACTCTTCATATATTGAAATGTTTGCAACCTCTGATCTCATCAACCGATGATTAATGTGCTCCACTACAGTTCTTATTCAACTGACTGACACATAAAACAAAACATTTCTATCTCGTTTTCGTTCGACCACATCACCAAAAACACCTTCTGCGTATATTATCTTCCTTCTTAGTTTCAAATTTTCATTTTCGAGTGGTGGGAGGGGGGACTATTATGATCCCCGTTGAGTCTGGAGGAGAGATGGGGAAATCTCATCCGAGGGGCAAGATATTTGTCTGGTTCAAATATCTTGCCCCGAGGGTGAGATTTCCCCATTCCCACCTTCAGACTCATCGAGGATGATTTTTTTGACATACCCAATTTATCAAGTCGTAGTCCTTTCGAAAAACGAACAATTTCATCGGAAAGATCGAACAAAAGTTAGGTATATTCCACAGGTATATACTAAAAAATTGATTTGTAACACTGTTCGTTAAGGGGTTAATGAATTTGCGCGTGTCAAACTCTAATGTAAAGGGCATTGTGAGATTATTGATCGATCGATAAATTCGCGCAGTGATATTATTAAATCTGCAGAGAAACATGGGGTTGAATGTATATTAAACTTGATTTGTTTCAACCCCATGTTGCAATTGTGCAGACGATGATGAAATAGTTCCGACGACCTAATAAAATATGCAAATGAGTGTGTCACGTGGGGTGGGTGGGATCGAAATATCCCACCCTGCTGTCTCACCCGGGACACGCGTATGTTTCACGTATAGTGGGGGGGGGGGGAGACCCTCTCAACACTGAGCTCCTGAATGGTATCAAAAATGAATATAATTTACAGCAACGTGGGGAAATCTATTTTGTATTCATATAGAGAGGAGGTTCAGTAATATATTAATCCAACAGCCCTATAGCGCTGTGGGATTAAATTATTGCCGATTGTCCTCACTGATTTGTTGTCTATTCTGCCATCCGCAAATGCTACTATTTTCTTCACACTGAAATGTTTGAAACACGGACTGAACAGGGTTGACCTGGATGTGATTTCAAGCAAGTAGCGCGTGCGTCGAAACTGAATGGGGGCGGGGTGAGTTAGCCACACCACTTTCAAAAGTGAGACGTGGGGCCTAAATCCTATAGTTTAGTCTCTTTAGTTCCTGGTTTACTGGTGGATGATATTCACCATTTTCATTATTGGTACAACAAAGGTTACCGAGAAATACGACCCGAGAGTCCATTTTATCATCTCGGAAATTTTCGGAGTTAAAATTCCCAAATCTGTCGTTCTGGACAGGAACCATTTGACCAACCATCGTTTGGATATGCAAGAAACTTTGGAATTTCATTCCGAAAGGCGAGTGCTGTGACTCAGTGGTTGGGGCATTAGACTTTAAACCGACAAGTCGATGGTTCGAGTCTGATCCACGCCGTTCTATCCTTGGGCAAGACACTTAATCTACATTGCCCACGTGGGGCGTGGGGATGTGATGGCGCTTTGTACTAAGGCGTACTCCACGTCGATGGTTCACTAGCCTCCAATCGCTGCTTACTCTGTCTGTGTCATGCATGCAAGTTACTTAGTTGGAGAATCTGACAGTTGCTCGTTAGTTCTTTCAGGGTACTCCGACACTATATGCTCATGTCTGTTGAAAGCATCGTTAAACCCCAAAAAACAAACATAAACAAACCCTTTCAACAAGGAGCTCCCGAATATTATTCTCCCGAAAATATAATTTACATCCACGTCTCAGTGGCGTAACCATGGAGGACCCCCCCCCCCCCCACACACACACCCAATTTTAGTCATGCCCCCCCCCCTCCCCCTAATTATTGATTCCTTTCACAACTTATAAATTATGGACACAAACGGACTCAAGAGTCAAGGAAATTGCGGTTTTTTTTGTCTCGAATTTCAATTTTTTTCCCGGGGGAGACCCCTATCCAGCGAGAGGAGGTGTCCCCTCTTGTGCTCGCCACAATCTCGCCGCTACGTGGCTCGGATGATGCTGCGCATCCAATTCTGTAAGCCAGCTAGTAGTTCAGCGATCTGAACGTAGCGGCTACCCCCATTCGTAGGGGGTAGCCGCTATGTTCAGATCGCTGAACTAGCCCCATATATATTACTCTTGCCCCCCCCCCCCCCCCCCCGAACTTTGATATCCCGGCTACGCGCCTACCACGTCTGTCCGCGTGGGTAAAAAAATATAATTTACATCCACGTGGGAAACTCTATTTTGTATTCATATAGAGTGGTTCAGTAATAGTTTAATCCTTAACCATTTACCGAACATGAAAAGCAGACGACACTTGCAAATAAAATTCTTCAATAATTAATTTTTTTCATTTTTTGCGTCAAAAACATAGTTTATGACACCTCATTGGAACGAGCTCACAGAGTTCGTTCCAATGAGGGGTCATGAGCTATGTTTTTGAGACAAAAAATGAATGAAAATTGAATGGTGATTTTTGTGAACAGCACAGGCCGGTTTTGGCCGTTATGTTGGGTAAAGGGTTAAATTTTGCTGACCCCCTCCTTACCGATTTGTGGTCTATTGGGTCATCTTCGAATGCTACTATTATCTTCATGCAGAAATTATGCGTAGCGGACCGAAAGGGTCAACCCCAATGTGATTTTGGAACAACTTTATGCCAACACTAATTGGGAGCGCGATGGCTCAGTGGTATACCGTTGGACTTCTATGATAGAGGTCCCGAGTTCGATCCCCGTCCGGGACGACCCGCGTTGTGTCCTTGGGCAAGGCACTTTGTCGCCGTGTACTATGGCGCACTGCACGTCGATTGTGCACATGTCTTCAACCGCTGTAACCCTGCTTGAGCGGAACTTGAACAGAGTTAGAATGTTGAGGAGCTGACAGTTGCTCGTCGATGCTCGGTGGTGCTCTCCGGGTACTCCGGCTTCCTCCATCCGTAAAACTGTCGCGGTCACGATTAGCCATTGTGCATAAGTATGTTTCCTTAAACACCAATAAATATGCCAACACTAATTTCTCGCAGTGTTGGTTTAAGTACTGGTAAGTAATGGGTGTGGTGGAACTTTTTGGATAGGGGTGGGGGTAGCCACTCCACTCTAAAACTTAGGCGCTATAGTCTAAAGTAGACTCCTTAGTTTCTGATTTACTGGGAAAGGTGTTGGCATTTTCGTCATTAATAATATAGACAAATTAATTTCTTTGGAGCCCTGGTATCAGGTATCGGACTAAAAATTTCTTCTAACTGGATGTAACAAAAATCTTTCGGCTGCTACTTACCCAACCCACATCTCTTTATCTATGGGAGGGGTGATCCAACAAAAGGAATTCGTAAACCAGAGGACATAATACCCCCACTTCAAGTTGGGGCAGACATAAAGCATCTAATAAAAAATCATAGGTGGAGCCACCATTATAACCAGGGGGACATACCCCCCCCCCCCCCCCCTCATTTGACAATTCTGAACCCCCCTTCCCTCCGATTATCAAATGTAGAATCGAGCGCAATTAGAAATGGTAGTTAACTGTTATCAATCAACTAATGTTAGGGTCAATAATTTAGTGAAATTACCAAGAGGTCTGTTGTGACAGTCCACTAACATGCAACTTTTTCCGTTTCGAATATTTCCAGTGGAAAGACGCTTTCCGCGATTTTTCACGGTGTATACAAACCATCGTGTATGAGCTTTCAGCCACCTCTGGCATGTTTTGACACTGTTAGAACCATTTTGTTTCTGGAGACATAAATCAGCCAGGTTTTATACACGGTGTGTCAGCGGCTTACTCATTCACTAGCTTACATGTAATTTCTATTTCTGTACAGTAAATGTGGGGGACAATATTTAAATATCTTATCAGATTTCATTTCTTCGTACACATCTAGTTAAACCTTTACCTAATATGAAAAGAAGACGACACTTGCAAACAAAATTCTTGAATAACTAATTTTTTTCATTTTTTGACTCAAAAACATAGGTTATGACCCATCATTGGAACGAGCTCGTTCCAATGAGGGGTCATAACCTATGTTTTGGAGACAAAAAATGAAAATATAATGAAAATTAATTGGCATTTTTTAAGAATAGCGCTGGCCGCTTTTGATAGTTACGTTGGGTGAAGGGTGGAATTGACAAATTTACAACGAATGTCCAATTACTTTCAGATCTGATTGGAGGTCGGGCGCTAATGTCCTCCTTCGTTTTAACCCTTTACCCAACGTAACGGCCAAAACCGGCCAGCGCTATTCTCAAAAATCGCCAATTAATTTTCAAAATATTTTCATTTTTTGTCTCAAAAACATAGGTTATGACCCCTCGTTGGAACGAGCTCGTCGAGCTCGTTCCAACGAGGGGTCATAACCTATGTTTTTGAGACAAAAAATGAAAAAAAATTAGTTATTCAAGAATTTTTTTTGCATGTGTCGTCTGCTTTTCATGTTAGGTAAAGGGTTAATGATCGGGGAATAATGTCCATCTATGATTTCCCATCGGAGAGGGCCGTATGTCTGCCCCCTTCCAACTTGGACTGGGGGATTTTGCCCACAAGGCCTATGTACTCCGTGTGCGTGTGTGTGTTGGGGGTGGGGGGTCTGTTATGTCTTCGGGGCGAGCTTCTGTCCTAAAATAAACTCTCACAGTGGGGTTGACAGTTCAGTGACACGAGAGAAGGTCTAGCCGTATAGATATCATCCACTGCAATCGGCTGTGCTGCGGTACATATAGAGGATATCTAGTGTTTTTGAGTGGATACTGAAAATTATGTCATGAGTGACCGAGACAAATGTTTATTTTTCGCGAGCGCTTGCGCGAGCGAAAATAACCATTTGTCTCGATCACAAGTGAGATAATTTTCGGTATCTACTCAAAAACACTAGATTTTCTTTTTATTATACGCTTTTGAAAAAATCTGATAATTCCAATCGTTTCAACCTTGAATTGATGCATGAAAGTAAACAGCGCATTTAATCATTGATACGCGGAAGTGATTTGATTGATACTCAGAACAGATAGCGTATTGCAATCTGATTCGACTGACGGGTTTCTAGTCCAGATATGGCCTGAAAGTCCGTAATGTTAGTTTTTGGTTTGGTACGTCCTTTGAAAGGACGTTTCAAACCAAAAACTTATATTACGGACTTTCAGGCCATGATTGGACTAGCGGGTTTCATGCATCAATTCAAGGTGAATACGTGTTGAACTATTGCTGGAAATGATCGGTATCCACTCAAAAACACTACATTTACTTTTCATTATACGTTTTTAGAACAAATTGATAATTTCCAGTGATAATTTGACTCGTATTCACCTTGGAAGTGATGCTTTGAAAGCCGCCATTTTGACTGATATGGTGAAAGTGAAAATTTCTATATCTTCACAGTGGGGGATAAGATTTCTATCTTTCCGCAATTTTTTTCGATAATCTATCGTTTAGCGTATAATAAAACGTGATGGTCTGCCACGGCTTTTACCACGACATTGTATCACTGTTATTTACGGTGGTTGTAGACTGCTTGTCTGAATATGTCGACGAGGCGCACAGGGGTGTGCAGATGAAAATCGTTTGTTAAATTTATGTCATGATCGGGCAAACTTGCCCTTCCCGTCTCCTCCCCTCCCCTCTCCTCCCCAGTTGCGTAATCACGCCCCCACTTTCCCGTAAAAATGTCCATATTACGAACATGCATACCTGAAACTTTCAAAACTAGTTGTTTTCTCATCCTGGCATTTCTCGTGTCATTTTGCTAGGGATATCCCTCCGTTTTCTGGGCACTTAACCCTTCAAAAATAACCCAGGGCACTTGACTTAGTATGAGAAGTTATCACCCCCCCCCCCCCCCCTTTCCTGGGCGCTCGCCTATATGGGAAGTACACAAAATACACAATTTTAATCCAGGACAAGGTGAAATGAAGTGGGGGTAAACTATTTTTCGGCTGCCATTGGCAGCAGAATAATATTTTGCTACCCCCCCCCATGCGTACCCCCAACCCTCCGCCCTCCCCACACACACGCACATAAAATCGTTATGGGCCTGTTTGGGTGGAAAACTTCACTATTCTTATAAAAGGGGATTCTCCTCCTCGAATATTTACCAGATACTGAGAGTGTGTTCGTATTCTTCGATCAAACAGGACTCCGTTACAGGAGGTGAAGCAAACGTTTCATGGTACTCCATCGAGGCGCGAATTTCATATTTATTTAACCTATTTCTCTGCAACAGTACGGCTTAAATTTGACAAATGGAAAAAAATTCTAAGTGTTCCTGTCAGTGAAATTTCATACCAACTACTCACTCATGTGAAATGATGCTTTGACAATTAATAAAAGCTGAATTGGTCACGGAATGGTGCCAAGACATCGTTGATCGATCGTTACATTAGAGAAAATGTGACGTAGCAAGAATTAAGTTATCAAGAATTCTCCCCGTGGATTGCCATATTTGAACAACTAGATGTTGGCACATTCCATCTGTTGTATCCCTCGGAGGGTTATAACATGCCCGGGTTTGACGTTTTTAATTTATAAAAGTACAACAGAGCAGGCAAAGAAAAATGTTATTGTCAACAATGTTCTTGACCATGACGTTGCGAAAGAATGTCGAATGAAGGAGAATTGTCAGATTTTCCGCTCCTTCCAGCTCTTTCAAACTCCTATCGACGGACTATCGTAACTCTAAAACTGGTGCTTTCAAGAGTGTTTCCCCACAACTTCTCCTGCAAATTGTCAACAATAACTATCATTAAAGACCCAAATTCTGCTATCCGCAAAATCCCTAATGGGGATCCAGAAAATTTTTGAAATGAGCGATCAAATGAAGCATTCTGGTGGCTTCTGGAGTGAAAATCCTCTTGGTTTTTTGAACGGGGAAATTACCGTTTTAAACAGCATGTTTCAAAGTTTCAAATTTCTGTCATACGTTCAAGACGGAATTAGAGAATTTGAAATATGCGCTTCAGAACCGTTCACTGTAATATCGCAATGTTTACAGTCATAGCCGACTTAACCCCATGAGAACATTGCGATCTGCCAGCGTTTGAAAGTCTTCAACAGTCAGCCCCCTTAAAGTCTAGTAGACATGCTAGACAAACACAAGCTAAAGGGGGGACGACCGCCCGCCCCCTTTGTATCCGCCATGGGTCCGAGGCTCGGACCCATGGCGGATACAAAGGGGGGGGGGGGGGGACTCCGAGGGCACGTCGGGCCGACCATGGTTCGGCCGGACGTTGGAAATTTTGGGAAATATAGTAGCAAAAGGGGCAATCTCCTTGCTTCTGAGGAACATTTTCTTGCTCAAAAAGCTAACAAACTGAAACACATTTCCAGACTTAAGACTTTACCTCAGAATAAATAAGTCTAGTTGCTAAGAATTAATGCAATATTGTGACTGTCACGTGCCGAGACCTCTAGGCTTGTTCGGGCGTAGCCCTACCACTTAAAATGGCACAGACTAGTATAAATTAGACTGTCCTAATTAATCCCCAATATTGTCCCCAAGATGACAGTCGTAAAATAAATTTTTGTATAACTAAAAAATTTTCATTTTTTGTTCCCAAAACATAGGTTATGACCCGTCATTGGAACGAGCGCGATGCGCTCGTTCCAATGAGGGGTCATAACCTATGTTTTGGAAGCAAAAAATGAAAATTAAAAAAAAAATTAATGGCGATTTTCGAGTATAGCGCTGGGCGGTTTTGACCGTTACGTTAGTCGTTAGGTAAAGGGTTAATTTTACAGGCAATGTAAATTTCAATAGGGCTTTGACAGTGTCCAGTTGAGGAGCCGTCGATAGCTTCGGCTTGCCTGCTCTTTTTTACACCAAGTTCAAACAGTGTCCTGGAACACCTTTTACTTTCTTCATCGCGCTTTCTCTTTTCTTGCCTTTTCTGGGCTCCAGATTTATGAACATACTCCGACATATTTAATGAAGACTGCGTTTGACGAATTGGATTCGAATGTTGTACATTTGTATTCATCGTTTAACAATAATTGAAACTTAATCCATATATTCACATACCCGTTCTCCCAGAACACCCCAAATAATGTCCACTGAAAAAAAAAATTCGCTGTAGATTTATATTACCAACGGCCCTTTAGAATTTGACCCAAGTCATAGCCAAGCGAACAATTCGTTAAATACATGATTTAGCAAATATTAAAAACAACCACAAAATAAAAACACAGAATGAAAAGCATGATGTAATACCTAATGTATTATGTTTTGCTCCGTACTGTAATTTGAGTAACTTAGCAGGCTATCACCAATTATCGTACGACTACTTTCTCCAAAACGAAGTTACCATCGAATCGATAATCTTACGAAATGTATGATCTCGTGATATTTTCCGAAATACGACTTCGGATTATGATTTCAGTTTAACTATACGGGTTATGTGACACGCCTCAGTTTCTTACCAGACATGTCTTCGCAAGCTTTCAAGCCACCAGTCATATATTCTGTAAAGAATTAGACGCCGTTATGGCATGGGATCAGTTTAGCCCTCGAATTGTCGATCACCTATGTTCACACGTCTAGAATATACTGTCCAAAAAAGATAAGCCCACCCTCCCCGCCACCCCCTTATAATACCAGTGGGTATACAGTAAATGGGTAAATTCTCCTGAGAAAACCTGCTATTTGCAGTAGGGGGAATATGCCTTATTAGTGAAGCAAGGGTTTCTAGAGCTTTCTTTTTTATTGAATGAATATTAGGCACCGCCGACGTCATCACAACGTGAAAAAAACGTCACATTGTTCAGTACCTGGTGGAACAGCCTCAAGCATATCTAACACACCTTAGCACTTTACCTAACATGAAAAGCAGACGACACAAGCAAACAAAATTATTGAATAACTAATTTTTGTCATTTTTTGTCTCAAAAACATAGGTTATGACCCCTCGATGGAACGAAATCGACGAGCTCGTTCTAACGAGGGGTCATAACCTATGTTTTTGAGACAAAAAATGAAAAAATAATGAAAATTAATTGGCGATTGTTTAAAATAGCGCTGGCCGATTTTGGCCGTTACGTCGGGTAAAGGGTTAATCGGAGTGGCATGCTGTTCATGACCTTCCGAAATTCTCTCACTGTGATGTTGTCACATTTCTCTATAAGCACACGGCAGTGAAGTGGTCAATAGCCAGCAAATATTCACCAGTTTTAAGGATGTATGCCCGATCAGATAGAGGAATGCAGAACGTCACAATATGAGCTATTCGTATACCCACCCACAGGTATTTGGGGGGGGGGGGGGGTGTGCTTAACTTGTTTTGGACATTATATTTCAGCTGGTCGGAAAAGCAAACCTTTCAGGACCAACTGAAATATTCCATCCGACTGAATTTCGAAATACTAGACATTCATTTTTCTCAATTCAACGCAAGAAACCGTTCTCAATCGACATTCGAGATTCGATTTGACGGAATCCTTGATGAAATTAGACCTACAGTTAGACTTATTTAATTTTTAACACTTTGGACGCGAGAGACCCTTTTTCCGATCCATGATCCTGATGCGACTTGAAATCATTATACGCAGATGGTTGCTGGGAGCGCGGTGGCTCTGTGGTTGACTGTTGGACTTCTATGCTAGAGGTCTCGAGTTCGATCCCCGCCCCGGACGGCCCGAGTTGTGTCCTTGGGCAAGACACTTTATCCCGGTTGCCTACATGGGGGCACGATGACGCCGCCAGTGTACTAAAGCGTACTGTACGTCGATGGTGCACATGTCTTCAACCGCTGTAACCTTGCTTGAGCGGAGCTTGAACAGAGTTAGAATGTTGAGGAGCTGACAGTTGCTCGTCGATGCTCGGTGGTTCTCCCCGGGTACTCCGGCTTCCTCCACCCGTAAAAACTGTCACGGCCAGGATTAGCCATTGTGCATAAGTATGTGACCTTAAAGACCAATAAATAAATAAATAAATAGTTGAGTCGTCGATTTGTATGGTAGACAAATCAATATTTTCAACATGCAGCCTCAAGTCTGCACGTTGAAAATATAAATTAGTCTACCTCAAATAACGAATATGGACTCATCTAATTGATGCCACTGAACGGGCATGGAAATACCAGCAGGGTTCAAAGGGTTAAATATTATGAATGAAGACTCGTAACAATTGTAGTTTTGTGATTACGCTGCGAAGTTCCTCAAACTGTGTTAATATCCTGATAAATCCATGGCGAATTTAACACTTATTGATTGGAATATCTATAAATGGACCACGGAATAGTATCTGTATATCTTTGTGAGTAAAATACGTCACATCAAATAAACCGTAATCTGCAAACAAACTCCGTGAAACGTGGTTAAACAAATAGCCCACACCATCATCGGATTCCTTACAGAATTAGACTGGTGGCCTGCGTTAATTATGGTCACCGGCGCCTACAAACAGTATCGGGACCCTCAGCTTGATCGTATTGAATGCTATTGTGTAATACGGCAGTTGAAAGTGCCCCTTGTTGTCACTGGGATTTGGGGCTTCTCTTCAAAGTACATCTTGTGGAATCCGAGCCCCTGAGTGCTGTCAGAGGGATAAATATATATTGGGGCGTCGCGAAGGTGACCACTTTTTGGAGAGATTAACCCCGAATTGTCCCTATGTCTCGACTGATCAACTATTATGTTGTTGGAATAATAGTCAAACGCGATTATAGTTTAAAAACTATGAGGTTTTGAGAATTGATTTGTTTGTTTGTCTGGGTTTAACGATACTTTCAACATGTTTACCCTACAACTGTTTTTTTTTTTTGTTTTGTAATTTAATATATTGACAATTGTCTGTTAATCCTTTACCTAACACGAAAGGTAGACGACACTTGCAAACCAAATTCTTGAATAACTATTTTTTTCATTTTTTGCGTCAAAAACATAGCCCTGACCCTTCATTGGTACGAGCGCCACAAGCTCGTTTCAATGAGGAGTTATAAGCTATGTTTTTTATACGAAAAAGGAATGAAAAAATAATGAAAATTAAATGCTGATTTTGTGAATAGCGCGGGTCGGTTTTCGCGTTACGGTGGGTAAAGGGTTAAAAACACTGATATCAGCAGTATTACTAAGTCTATATGTCAGAATAACGAGTGCAATAGGCACGGGATTTGGTGGTCTCAAGAGGGGTGGGCTATCTCGTTGTCGGGGTTCCCTGACCTCTAGGGGTGGGGGGGGGGGGGGGGTCCAAGAATCGTACTGTCTGTATACAGTATATAGCCTGTGCAATGGTTTGAGGCAGTAGAGGGCCATCTCGTCGCCCCCCCCCCCCCCCCACCATACTGAATATCATTTTGTGTAATATATTCATAACATGATCACCAGTCCCGAAGTTAGGAGCGTTAAAATCACCCGACATATGGGGCGAGGTAGCAGCTGTATATCGAAGACATAGCCAGGGTCCGTAGCCCCTCCCATTGGTGAGGGTTCGGGGGACCACCCCGAAAAAATTTTGTAAACGATGTTCATTTTCGGAATATTGCCGAAAGATCGAGAGAATCTGTCAGAAATGGACATCCGTACGACTGGGCTTTGTCGGTCAGAAATATTTTTTCGGCGGTTATTGAAAATTTCCGACAGGGACTGTCATAGGTGGGCGGTTCGCCCCCTCCACGCCCCCCCCCCCCCCCTTGCACCTCCATTGGCCTCGGTCCTGATGATCACTGTATTTTGGGGTATGTGCACGTGAAAATAAACGTGTTAGGTACATTCCGAAGCCTTGGTCTGTCTACATATTAAGCTACATTAAGGTTGGAAAGGTCCCGGGGAGAGATTCTATCCAGAACCTCTTTCAACAAAACCTCAAAAAACAAGACTTTTCACCACTGTTCAAACTTCAAACCCGAATGTTTTGGAACAATAAGGCCACACTAAATACATTAAGTGATTCTCAGGCAATTTTTTTTTAAATCAGTGACGGAGGGGGGGAGGGTGGGTTTTATTTTTAATTTTTCTTTTTCTTTTGCAAAAAATGAGCAAACATGGAAGAGAATTTCGGCTGTCTTTTTACACACAGAAAAATATAAAGTGCATATTAATACAAATAAATTCATTTTTAATTTGAAAAGTAAAACATTCCTCTAAAAATAAACTGTAGGTCCTGCAATTCAAAGGCTTCATATTCTTTCGATGCTCTTCATATTATCTTTGAAGTAAAATTATTTAATCTGTGGGGATTTGCCTCGTTACAGTTTATGGGAGAGTGCCTATATAGGCACTCTCCCATAAGTTGTAACAAGGAAAACATATTGGAGTCGCAACTAAATAAATATGCATCAATCAAAAAATGTAAAAAGTTTCGGGTCTCCCCGAGTTTGTACTAATATTGGAAGACACTAAAAGGCAATAAAATGACCAATGAAGGGGTTCAAATTCATTGAGGGATTTCCTGGAAATCAAAACACTTTAATCGGCAGCAAGTTGGAATATTGTTGTCCTTACAAATATACCTGACATCACAAACTGATATCTTGAAACAATAGAATACATATTAAAAATATGACTCAACTCAAGGAATGAGGTAGTTATTTTTTTTAATTTCAGAAGTGCTAATAAAGTATAAGCAACAATATGAAAAGCAATATAAACTGATTTCATTGAAAAAATGAGTTAGAACTTAGTTCTCGAATGATTTTCAATACGCAAAATGAAAAAATTTAAATACCTATCTACATAATTGTGGACTAAATGATGCATGTATCAATGTACGCCATCTGTTCACAGACCTCCTATATTTTCTGACAAGTGATTAAATCTATTGAAATCTATAGGTAATTGACTTCAGGTGGGGAAACTAGTACAGAATAGTGTCACATTGGGATAAAAGCTCCATTCGCCACACATGGGAGATTATATGTATAATGTAAGGAAAACTACGAGCGTCGAGTGCCGATTATAATTTACCTGCGCTGAGAGCAACAATGTAAAGGGCACTTGAATAGTTCTGGTACATCCTGGTATCAAACAGGCGACCATTTTGACACGACACACAAGAGGAATTTCAATCACGAAAAGATTAACGCGTCGAAAATACTTTTTTTCGAAACAAAACAATGTACGCCTTCATTGCAACTCTTCATTTAGACTTACGTTGTTGACATGCAAAAATTACAATGACACAAAAGCTGTCACTCAGATGCACATTGTCGATAAGTGCACTCAAAGATGCTGTTGGACCAGAGGTATAAACCCGAGGAAGAGATATTACCCCAGGGACGCCGAAAGCACGGGCGCAGAGGGGGCAGATAATGCGCCTTCCCAGGTTCGTCACTCAATTTTTTTCCAATGATTTATTCTCTAAGTAAAGCTAAAATACACCCCAAATCCGTTCTGAGAGTTTTCAAATTTCAATGAGGGAGTTGGGGAGGAGACCCCCCCCCCCCCCCCCCGGACTTTCGGTTTTCGAGACATGCATGCTTCGGCATGTCAAGGCGGGGCTGCTAGTTTAGTAAATGCCCTTTTCCTGGGTCCCCCCCCCCCCCCACACTGCCCTGAAGTTCTTCCGGCGCCCCTGATTACCCCTCTTCTCATTAATAATAAGAAAACAAAGTTTCATTGTCTCGCCAGGCAGTAGTTGGGAAGAGTATACCATTGTCTGGGCGTTGTGTCGTTGGTCAAGACACTTAATCCCGATTTCTCACGCGAATCCATGGTGGCGCTGTGTACTAAGTCGTACGTATATTTTTGGTGACTGGTTTCATATACGGCGCTAGGATATTACCCCTATAAGCGGAGTAAGTAGCCAGGTTCGTCAATCCTTTAACCCTTTACTCAACGTAACGGCCAAAAACCGGCCAGCGCTATTCTCAAAAATCGCCAATTAATTTTCATTATTTTTTTCATTTTTTGTCTCAAAAACATAGGTTATGACCTCTCGTTGGAACGAGCTGGTCGAGATCATTCCAACGAGGGGTCACTTAGTAACCTACGTTTTTGAGACAAAAAAAAAAAGAAAAACATTAGTTATTCAAGAATTTTTTTTGCAACTGTCGTCTGCTTTTCAGGTTAGGTAAAGGGTTAAGCGATCAAATGAGTTGATGGAATCGATGAAACGTCCAAGAAATTCAACTGATAGTATATTAAGCAGGGAGAAACTGTTGTTGAGATGAATAATCTTCAAGTGACTTTTGCAAACACCAATTGAGCGAGATTACGAGGTATATTAATACCAGATAGGGGCGCGGTGGCGTTGCGGTAACCGGTTCTCGTCAGATCACCGAAGTTAAGCAACGTCGAGCCCGGTTAATCATCAGATGGGTGACCGTCTGAGCGATCAGTTCGGACTCCCACGTTGTGTCCTTGGGCAAGGCACTTAACCCCGATTGTGCACATGGGGGCACGATGACGTTGTGTACTAAGGCGTAGCACGCCGATGGCACGCATGTCTTCAACCAATCTAACCCTGCATGTGCTGCAGTGCGGTGTTACGATGTTGGGGAGCTGGCAGCTCCTCGTCGTTGCTCGGTGGTTCTCCCCGTAAAACTGTCACGATCATGATTAGCCATTGTGCATAAGAATGTGACCTTAAACACCAATAAATAAATAATAAATAATACCAGATACCGTCGCACTAAATCAGACATCTCGCATGGTAAATAATCCACCCATTTGCGTATAACGTTAAAATAGATGAAACCGTATTTAGTACAATATGAGAGTTACATAAGATGTTGTTATTGGTCTAGTACTATATTGTGTATGTGCTTACGAATAGTTTGATTATATTGTTGGAGCTAAGGATCTAATATGATTAGATAAACTCAGTGTTATTCATATCTACTTCAATGCCAGAAATACCAACTGAATATTTAGAAGAAGCTTAGTTCAGTTTGTTCAGATGAGACTGTTGATAACTATACCTGTAATCGGAAACACGAATGAATTATTAATGACCTATTATATTGGATATCAGAATCTACAATTTCATCCATTCTTAATTATTCAAAACAACAGTGGATATGATATGTGTAGGAAATTAAATATTTACATGTGCGTTAACTGAAAATGTTTTCTCAGATTCCTGGTTGTCAGTGTGTTGGATTAAGTCGTGGCCTCTTTGGAAATTCGAAGGGAGGGGTGGCCTTCTAATATTTCTCGAAATACTCTAAATGATTACATAAGATACTTAAAATTAATGATTTGGCATTAGGGGTTGAATGTAAAGGTGAAATCTTTAATTTGAAAGAAAGTGTCATTTTCATCTCCGTTTACATTCCCCCGACGAATTCACCGGATTGGAGAGATAATGACAGAAAAGAAAATAGTTTTACTGATATAGAATTGTTGGTATCTCGACTAGAAAATAATGTAATGATTATACTCGGTGGTACGGAAGCCCATTAGTGCCACAGGAAAAACATCTTTGTGAATATTTGTAATAACGAAATAAAGGGAAGAAAACGGCAGTGGTTTGATGATAAATGCAAAGATTGAATAAGAAATGAACTTCTTAAGGCAGTTGCACCGTTTGTAATGGATGAAGTAACACGAATTTTTAATATTGTATATAAATCATCACATTATCCTAAGATATGGAGTGAATCAGTCCTTAAGCCCATCCACAAAAAGGGGGATCGTCATGATCCAAATAACTACAGGGCTATTGCACCGTGCAGCTCCTTTGGAAAACTATACAATAAAATTCTCAATAAAAGACTTATGTGTTTCTTAGAAGAAAATGGGATAATAAGTGATAATCAGTTTGGATTTTTAATAAATTGTAGTACCACTGATAGTGTTTTCATCACGAAAACATTGGTTAACAAATACAGGCAGTAGAATAAACACCTATATGTGGCATTTATTGACTTTTGTAACGCATTTTGATTCGATGAATCGATGTATGCTTTCCAGAAACTAAAGAGAGTGAGAGTAAGTGGGTCTATTTTGAAAACAATTCAATCATTGTATGAAAATAGCTCTTATGGTGCACAAACGGGGGAGGGAATTGGACCCCCATCAATATCGAATATTGGTGTCAGACAAGGCTGTGTGATATCCCCTACGCTATACAAATTTTTTATCGACGATATAAAAAAAATTCGATCGAAAGTGCGCACCGGTATCCATTGATAATAAACTAGTAAATCATCTTCTGTTTGCTGATGATTTCGTCATGGTATCTCAAACAAAAGAAGGTTTACAAAACTGCTTACATGTGTTACACGTGTAGTAGCAAAACAAATACAGATAAACCTAAATGCATGGTTTTCCACAAAGGATGTCCACAAGGGAAAAAAATCATTCACAATAGGCGGTACTGGTGTTAGTGTCGTCAATGAATATCCTTACTTGGGTATAAAGCTTTTTGTGAATGGGTCGTTCAAGAAGTCCCAAATGGAAAAGGCTAGAAAAGGCATGAAAGCGTTATTTTCCTTGGTAAAATATTTATGGGAACATTACATATCATCGATTAAAAAGTGGATAAAATTATTTGATAAACTAATCAAACCTATCGTTTTGTATGGTAGCGAAATGTGGTCTTCGTCGATAAACTTAAACAGAATTGATAGCGTGCCATGTGAAATGGTACACCTTAAATTTTGTAAGTATGCGTTAAGTGTAAATAAAAGGTCGTCGAATCATCCTGTGCACGCGGAACTCGATAGATATCCAGTTGTAATTGAATCACTGACTCGCGCTATTAAATACATTTCAAAACTTCTTGCAACTAATAAAGAATCACTAACATTCAAGGCTGCGGCATTATGCAGTGATTTTACCATCCCAGAGATCTTGTCAAATAAATTCGATATACCAATGATAAGCGAGATAATGAATAACGATAATACACATTCGTTTATGGTAGATAACATCATCACTAAACTGGACAATAACTATATTTCTAATTTCATGGCACACATGTTTGATGACGATAGACCACATGGAAAGAACAAACTAAGAACATATAGAGAATTTAAATCTGATTATGAATTAGAAACATATTTGAAAAAATGTTAAAGATTTGGACTTGAGAAAATTCTTCTGTGAATTACGAATTAGCCATTTATTGGAAATGGAAATGGAGAAAGGGCGACAAAAGCTACCCAAAGTACCTCTTAATGAAAGGATTTGCAAAAGTGTAATTCAGAAGTCGAAACTGAAGAACATTTCATCATGAGATGGTCAATATATACTTAACTCACAAAACAATATTTCACGGAAATTGGGAAACTTAATCAAAACTTTACAAACATGAGCGACAAACAAAAATTCATAAGATAAGATAAGATAAGATTTATTCAGCAAATACACCAGAATAAAGGCAGATTGCTACACACAGAATCAACATAAACAGAATCATAAAACACACTAATTCATATGGCATACATAAATCATATTACAGATAAGTCCCTCTTGTGAAGGAAGAGCTGGACCATGCTACAAATAACATTGCATGGCACTGGATTATCATTAGTCATTATTACTTTAAATTTGTCCATTGTATCCATTAAAGGAAAGTCAATTTTTTCGTCAGAAATTGCGCGAAATAATTTTTCTCTCAATGGTGCATAAAGCGGACATTCCATTACGAAATGCCATTCCGATTCCACCTTCTCCATTGTACAAGCTTCGCATATTCTCTGTTCGATAGGACGAGGAGGTTGTAAATGCCTTCCACGTTCGATCCACAGTTTATGTTGCTGATGCGTAATCGCATAAAATTGTTTCTTGCTTCAATGGAAGAAGTGTGGATGAGATACGGTTCCATTTGATAATCTACTTTGATAGTCGATAAGTCCTAAGTTTGTTTTTTCCTATTCTCTTATTATCATTGTGCATATCTTCTTTAAATAATTTAAAATGGTCCGATTCAAGTTTGGACTTTAGAAGATTAATTTTACTTTTGGAAATTTCAGTTTCATTCATACAGTACGTAGAGAGTGTATTGTAACTAAATCACCCGCGGAGTGGAGTTATCACCCGAGCTATAACTTTCAAATTTTGTACATATCGACGAACAACACAAGCAATGTTTCAGCCAATGGACCTCCGGGTTGAACCCGGAGGTCCATTGGCTGAAACTTTGCTTGTACTGGTTATGTTTTGCAACAAATTTGGAATTATTGCTTGGGTGGAATCTCCACTCTGTGGGTGATTTAGTGATAATACACTCTTCACGTACTGTATGTATAATGAGTAACAAGAGAAGTGATACATGCAACGTCATCTGCAACATGGTTAGATCATTTCTTCGAAAAAATAAATGATTCACCTAATAAGTGTTGATTATATACTAATATATACTGAAATGTATGGTTATCTTTATATTGTTTATTATAAACTATCTGCGTATTTATGGGAGTGCGGTGGCTCAGTGGTGAAGTGTTGAACTTCTATGCTAGAGGTCCCGAGTTCGATCCCCGTCTTGGACGACCCGCGTTGTGTTCTTGGGCAAGGCACTTTATCCCGGTTGCCTACATGGGGCCACGATGACACCGTGTACTAAGGCGAACTGCACGTCGATGGTGCACATGTCTTCAACCGCTGTAACCCTGCTTGAGTGGAGTTTGAACAGAGTTAGAATGTTGAGGAGCTGACAGTTGCTCGTCGATGCTCGATGGTCCTCTCCGGGTACGCTGACTTCCTCCGCCAGTAAAACTGTCACGGTCACTGCCATTGTGCATTGTGCATAAGTTTGTGACCTTAAACACCAATAAATAAATAAATAAATAAATAAATAAATAAATACATCTATCTATCTATCTATCTATCGACCCACGGATTTCGTGGCATAATTAACATATTTTGCCGCCGCGAAATATGCAGGTCAGGGCGATCGCCACCCCCCCCCCCCCACACACACACTCTACCTTTTGACCGCCACTGGTGCAAGGTAAAGAGATAATTCATTTGCCCCAGTTGTAATTCGAGATGAACACGACACTGCAATAGTACAGCAACCAGTATTCTGTCTGTTTGAGATACCATTTAGAAGATGACAATAACGGAGATATCAATGACAAAGATTTTAGATGCGATACTGAATTGATTTTGACAGCTTAATTTAGGTAGCAATATATCCACAGTGATTACCTCCGGGAGGTACGACAGGCACGAGTAAACTTCAATAGTCCTATCAGAAAACTAAGCGAATACAGCACGGAACAAGTTTCCTGCTTTTGCGCTGAATAACAATGGTGTGTGCGTGTGTGTGGAAATTTGATACAAGATACAGAATAGACCATTGCCAATGTAGTTAGGTTTGTTTGTTTGTTTGTTGGTGGTTAACGTCACATATTTATGCACCATGGCTAATCGTGACACAACTTGGAGATGAAGTCAAGTTTAGTCAATCGTTGATCTACATGTTGCCCATTTTAGAGGACTTTCACCCCAAGCATTGGTGACTGGGTCCTATTTTACTAGTAAAGCGGAACTGGTTCACCACAGGAAACAAGTGCTGCTTACTTCCCGGGGTTCCCACGGGGAATGTAGTTAGGTTACCTGAATGTATAGCCGATGCAGGGGCGGCGGAACGATTTTGTGTGTGTGGTGTGTGTGTGGGGGGGGGGGGGGGGTGGAGCTGGATCGGGCGTTGGATGGTCGTCGGTATGAAACATTTACATTCCAGGGTCCCAAAACCCCCATTTCCATGCATCTGAGTGGATATTTTGAGATTTTTCAGGAGATGTATTTGAAAGATTTCACACTTTTAAGAGCCGTTAAAAAACGTCAGTAAAGCATACAGGTGAGGTCTATTTATCAGCTTTGGTCGTAACGACCAAAGCTGGTAAATAGACCTCACCTGTATGCTTTACCAGACGTTTACAGCAACTATACTGTCTGTGGATTATCTTGTCTGGAGGTGGATTCTGTACTTGTTTGTCTGTAAGATTACGATCTCTTTCAGTTAACCGACTTTTTAACAGAAACAGACTGTATTCATTTTAGCGTTTGTTGCCACTTACTGCAAAAAATGATCCGGAAATCCATCGAAACTGAACCAGTACAAGAGAAACATAGCTGGCGAGAATATGGGGGAGGCTCTGGATCCACCCCTTGTTTCACCAGTCTTTGGTTTTGTTAAAATATATGCATACAAAAAAACATGACCCGGCAAAAAAGTTGAGGGGCTGAAGCCCCCCCCCCCCTCGGTTCCGCCTCCCCTCAGTCCCCTGACATGCTTGACACACGCACACTGTGGCCTATGGGATACTCACACTGTGTGGAAAGCTTGCTGAATTGAGCAGAGGTAGTGGAACCGGGAGGACACGTGTCCCTCCATTTTTTCTACAGGCATGTTACGCGGTTACACAATGAGTTAAATGGGCTTATTCAACCGTGTCAATATACAGGCATTCCTGTAATATATTATTTGCAGATCAAAACAACATTTCGCTAAAGAAGCCCACCTTCCGTCGCTTCGGTACGTTTCTTCTACTTCAGAAGTTGTTTAAGATAGAGTGACCACACCGAGACATGCTCATCTGAACAAGAGACTATAGTGTGTCATGGTATATTTACCGATACACGGTTGTAACTTTTCTCCCACTGTGCCGAACCATGGTAGCTTTCAAAATTGGTGCCCCTCCACTTTTATGGTAAATCACTGCCTCTGGAGGTGAGACGTGAGCGCCAAGGTTAAACGCAGATACCTCCCATCTACACCCTATTTTAATAAGAATGGTTGAAAATATTGCTCCAAGTTCCCCCGCCACTCGCATCGCCCTCATGCTAACAACTGTAAATCGGCGTTGGTCTGTGATAAGCAAGGGTGCAGTTCACTAGAGAACAGGGGTTGATGAGGGTGAGGATTTCCCAATAAATTATTTAAATTGGGGGGGGGGGAGGGGGGTGGCTGGGTGGTTAGGGCATTGAACGTCAAATCGAAATCGATCCCCGCCAGGGGTAACTGAGTTGTATCCTTGGACAAGGCACTTAATCCCGATTGCTTACGTACTAAGGCGTACTGCTCGATGGCGCACTTGTCTTCAACCAATGGCAACCCTGCTTGTGGTGAGTTAGTACGTTGGGTAGTATGACAGCTACTCGTCGCTGCTTGGTGGTCCTCCCCGGGTACTCCGGCTTCCTTCACCCATAAAACTATCCGACACGAGATGACCCTGGCAGACGAAAGTGTCGTTAAACCACAATAAACAATTCATGTTAGATGTGAAAGCGAAAGTGATAATATGAATCTGAAATAGACCACAGGCAAATCTTTTAAAGGTGTGATATCAAGATGGATGGCTTGATACAACATGAAAATTTCGAAAGGTTACTATCGACCCCCATTTGTTTTTGGCCACTGTGTGTGTGGCCCAAGTTCCAGTGTCAAATCTAGTCTTTTAACCCCTTACCCAACGTAACCGTCAAAACAGGCCAGCGCTATTCACAAATAATCACCATTCAATTTTGATTATTTTTTTATATTTTATCTAAAAAAGATAGCTTATGACCCCTCATTGGAACGAGCTCTTTGTTTTCGTTCCAATGGGGGGGGGGGGGGGGGGGACATAATCTGTGTTTTTGACGTAAGAAATGAAAACAATCAGTTAATAAGGAATTCTGTTTGCAAGTGTCGTCTGCTTTTCGTGTTAGCAAAGGGTTAAGAAAGTGCCTGGCGACTAACAAGAGAGAATTGATATCTCACCACACTCCAATTCTGACGAAAATGTCCTGTCGGGGAAATTTATTGGGGGGGGGGGGGGCTCAGTGACGCCCTGTCAGTAGTAGAATACAGGAGTATTAGTCGAAGATATTAGTGGCAGAAGCCATCAGTGGTAGGCTGACAGAAAACTATACTAGTGGTAGTGTAGACTAAAGTTAGTAGTGATGATAAAATGTAGAAGCCAATAGCAGAAATCAGATTGATAAAAAGTTGTTTTTCTTGTACTGTTGTCATGGTTCTTAAAGACATGAAATTCCATACTTTTCCAGACATGCCCGCCCACTTTCCATATCCATTGGAGGACAAAACATCGCGGGCATATTCTATTGGAAACAATGGAAGGCCTGTTTCCGATTTTGATAAATTTTGCGGCAACAGAACAGGGACCTCGATATGCAGTTTCTGAGTAGATTTGCAAGTAACATTCTGAATAACTTTTGTTTGTATCGGGCAGTCAAGACTTGGCTAGAGACAACTACAATGTCACGGGATGTAGGCTGTCAAAGTGTAGTACAAATATATAAAAATCTTCACTCTCCGTGGGTTAATGTTGGAAAGTTTAGTTTCCTTCGAGTGGACTAAATATTAAATTGAGAGGTGAAACGGTTAAAGGGTTTTCTTGATCGATTAATCACATGGATAAACCTTGGTTAACCGATTAATCAGTTGCCCTTAATGGTGAAGGGAGAATGAAGGACATGTGGTTAGGGGGAGACTCAAAGGAGAGGGTTAATATGCCAATCGGAGAGATTGGGAAGAATGGGACAAGGGATATCATCAAGCAGTTCGTCTCCGAGTGTTGGGAGGAGAGGAGAAGCGTGGGAATAGGGAGGCAGTTGGGAGTACTGCGACAAATCAGCGGCTGGCCAAAGTGTTATTATGGTAGCTGAATAATTGCCGTACCGTTGATCATTTATATTATTAACCCTTTACCCAACGTAAAGGACAAAATCGGCTAGCTCTACATACAAAAATCTCCATTCAGATTTTATTATGTTTTTAATTTTTGTCTCAAAAACATAGCTTATGATCCCCTCATTGGAATGAGCTCGTTCCAAACAGGGATCATAAGCTATGTTTTGAGACAAAAATTGAAAATTTTTATTAATTCAAGAATTTGTTTTGGAAATGTCGTCTGTTACCCGCATTGGGTAAAGGTTAACTTAAGACCAGTTCCAGCTGCCGATACAATATAATGATCATGCATGTGAACAAGTATGTCATCACGTTACTTGCATGCTTTACTCTGTCTCATATAATTGATGTGAGTCAGTGTGACAATGTTTGCCTGTTTTGGAGCAATTTGTTCCTTTGTTAACCCAGAAAATACAGTAGTTCAAAAGTAACGGTTCATCGATCAATTACTTTTTTGATCGATCAAGACGTTGATCATTGGTTAATCGGTTAACCGTTTCAACTTGAATTAATTTACAAAGTATTTTAAATGTATTTTTTTTTATTTCAAGTGTTTTTTATGGTTTGTTACAAGAAATAATTTTCATACATTTTCAATAATCACTATACTGGACTACCTGTTTTCTATACTTTTCAAGAACTTTTCCAAACCAAAACAAACTTCCATGCTTTTTCTAGAATTTCAAATGGATGGAAGAACCTTGTTTTGTGGGCCTATATATCAGCAGCAGTTATGGCAAACAACAGAGCGAGACGAAGCTTGAATTTACAAGTATTCTAAGTTAAGGACTATATATTAGATCTAGATGGGTACAAACCGACACTGCCATACTACAATAGCACACTCGCCACGAGAGGGGTAATACTGTCATTCAGCTTGAATCAGAGTTATGAGGGAAGAAATCTCATAAAAAAAATCCTAACAACCATGAGCTAGAGAAGCAGGGGGCAGCGCGTATCTTTTTTCGCTAGAAGTGATGGAAAATACTTTATTTTCCGAGACCTGTAACTGAGAAACTCTCGAGTATTCTTTCGGAACATACTTTACGTGTGTCAAAGCCAATGGGGGGGGGGGGGGGGGGAGGTATAATGACGGAGGCTGGTCGATAATTACCAAGCAAGGACGCTGTTCAATCGGCGAGGTAAGTTCTAAAGTATATTATATATGGCTAGGCGAAAACGTGCCAGAGACCAGAGATCGACTCCTGTTGGGGCCAACTTCTAAAAAACTTTATTGTTTTCAGTTCAGTGGCCCGTCCCGGCACTAGGCGGGTAGGTGAGACGGGGTTAATAGAAGCAATTCCCTATTCTTAAATTCAGAATGGTCCACTCGTGGTAAAGATTAGTCCAAAAGAGGTACCAAAGAACGTAATATGATTTTTTGGTGCATGTGGTACGTTTTCAGGGCGTACTAAACCAAAAATATTTTACGGCTTTTGGGTACAATTCGGGACGAGTTAAACACGGGATAAGGTTCCCTAGTAATACTATAGATAACTAGCTGGATTTTATTTCAGTGAACAAAATTTACTCAGAGTATAGGGGCCACAGATTCACTCGCAAGGGCTTGAAATTCCAAAACCTTTCCCGGGGGAGCTCTCAGACCACCACCAACGAGAGTGGACATCCCTCTCGTGCTCTCCCCAGCTCCCTCTGCTTTTCATATAACATGAACTCGAGGGCTTGAACTATTGTTTTCTTGTATTTTTATTGTGTAGGTTTTTTTTCATGCCAATGCTGACCAATGCAAGTATTGTGATGATTTTTTTCGCGAGGATTTTTCCATGGTGTTTTTCCGTGATGTTTTTTTTGTTTTTTTGTTTTGCAAGCAGTTTAGAGATAAGTTGAAAAGACAAAAATAACACCATCACTCATCAATACATATGTTAATAACTTGAAATTTACTGAAATACAAATTAGTTAATGATATACGAAATTACTTTGTTACAGTTCAGGAATAGGCTCCAATAAACTGTTGAAAAATCTATAGAGTTGAAACGGTTGACCGATTAATCGATTAACCAATGATCAACATCTTGGTCGATCCAAAAAGTATTTGATCGATTATCCGTTACTTTTGAACTACTGTATTTTCTGGGTTAACAAAGGAACAAACTTGCTCCAAAACAGACAAACATTGTAACACTGACTCACATCAATTATATGAGACAGCGTAATGCATGCACGTTACGTGATAACATACTTGTTCACTTGCATGATCATTATACTGTATTAGCAGCAGCCGGAACTGGTCTTTCTTTAGTTAACCTTTACCCAATGCGAGTAGGAGACGACATTTCCAAAATAGATTCTTGAATTACTAAAAAAATTCAATTTTTGTCTCAAAAACATAGCTTATGATCCCTCATTGGAACGAGCTCAACGAGCTCGTTCCAATGAGGGATCATAAGCTTTGTTTTTGAGACAAAAATTGAAAACAAAATAAAATCTGAATGGAGATTTTTGTATACAGAGCTGGCCGATTCGTCCTTTACGTTGGGTAAAGGGTTAATGCTATAACTCACCAACGGTACGGCTTTTATTCAGCTACCATTAAGGGCAAGTGATTAATTGGTTAACCAAGGTTTATCCGTACTATTAATCGATCCCTTTAATCGTTTCCGCGCTAAAAATCTTATGACCGAAAAGCAAATCGAAAAACCATGGGCGGACTGTTTTGAATAAAAAAAAAATACTGGTAAACCCGACTAGTGGGGTGCTTTTACACTGTCTCAATGTCCATAGTCTTTCGAGGTTAAAATCCAGAATCTCTCCCATCGGGCCCAACTATTGTCGGCATGGTGCGTCTTTTGGGCGACGTTCTTTAGTCTCGTTCTACGTATTAAGAACAGTGACGCAGCCGGGGGTGGGGGGGGGGGGGGTATTGTGGGAGCCTACCCCACCTCAAAACATACACCCCTCCCTTGAATCCCTTCCCTATAATTTCTTAATTCTACGGTATGCATGGGGGCGTAAACTCGTAAAGTTACAGATGACATACCCCACTCAGTGAAAACTACCATTCTTCCGAGCCTTAAAATATCTTTAAAGAGTGCCATTCAGGGCATACTTTCCCAAAAAAATTCTTCTGTGCCTCTCTCGGCGAATATTAAAAAATATATATACCCGTATCATACCAACGCGTGAAAGACTCCACATCCATACCTTTCCCCTGCTCAAGACTTCAATCTTTTGTGATATGAGTACGTTATAAAACTGCTTAGGCCCTGTTACAACCGATAATGTTACACCAACCAATAATGTATCATCAACGCATAATGTTATAACATAATGTAGTAAACAACCGATAATGTTGCAAACGCCGCATAATGTTATAACTTCAGTCAACGCGTTTTGTAGCAAAAATCAACGCATAATGTTATAACTCGAGTCGGCGTTTACAACCGATAATGTTACACCAACCAATAACGTATCATCAACGGTCCACCAGTCTGAAGGTAGGGTTCATTGCCCCGAGGGTTCATAGCTCCGAGGGTAGGGTTCACTGCTCCGAGGGTTCATTACTCCGAGGGTTCATAGCTCCGAGGGTCCATTGCTCCGAGGGTTCATTACTCCGAGGGTTCATTGCTCCGAGGGGTCATTACCTCGAGGGTTCATACTCCGAGGCTTCATTACTCCGACAGGGTATGTGTGTGTGTGTGTGTGGGGGGGGGGGGGGGTGGGGGGGGCGGTGACGATTATTGTTGGGCCGGATGTATGTGTGTGCGTGTGTGGGCGGACACACACACACATACACACTTTGGGCCCAACCATAATCGTCACCGCCGTGAGGTTCATTGTTCCGAGGGTCCATTGCTCCCAGGGTTCATGGCTCCTAGGATTCATTACTCCGATGGTTCATTGTAGCAAGGGTCCATTACTCCAAGGGTTCACTGTTCCGAGGGGTCATTACCCCGAGGGTTCATACTCCGAGGCTTCATTACTCCAACGGGATAGTATAACATGTATGACTTGTCCCACATTCGGGGGACCTCGGTGGGGGACCTCGCCTATTGCGCATGCGCGAGGCTCTTGTTTACAACACTGTAACATTTATATTAGAAGTAGTATAGCATGTACCTTTCGCCCCTCTTTCCAGGACCCAGGAAGAAGGTTCTCATTTGCAAGACTCTCATCACGTGACTATATCATTGGGTAGCCATGGTAACTCGTCATACTGTGACGTCATCACCATGTTGCCACGCCACGTCTCCTGTGCGTGCGCGCATGTGCAAATATGGTGTTATATTTAGATTGGGGAATGTTACCTCCCCTCTACACACCCCATGTATCCATCGCTCCGAGGGTCCGCAATACCCATCGGGAGGTTCCGGTCATTACCCGATGATTCCGATGATTTCTGACCATTGTCGAGTCGATTTCGGCCATTCGATATCACGAAAATAGGAAATAGCGATTTTCCCGCAAAAACAAGTAAACATACCTCGTCTTGTTGGACGAGCTTTGGAAAACAAGATGGCCACCCACCAATGGCCACCATCCCCACTCAATATATTCATCGTAACATCAATGGGAAATTCCCCAATCT
Organism: Pictodentalium vernedei; assembly: GCA_031216915.1. Classification (NCBI taxonomy): domain Eukaryota; kingdom Metazoa; phylum Mollusca; class Scaphopoda; order Dentaliida; family Dentaliidae; genus Pictodentalium; species Pictodentalium vernedei. The sequence continues at coordinate 666,031,264 of CM062296.1, forward strand.
AAATATAAGACCCTATGTCTTGAGTGCATGCGCAGGAGAGGGGACGTGGCAACATGGTGATGACGCCACAAGATGGCGGGTTACCATGGCTACCCAATGATATAGTCACGTGATGAGAACCATCAAATGATAACCTTCTTCCAAGGTTCCCCAGCGGGTTCCCCTGAAAGAGGGGTCTAAGGTACAAGCTACGCTACTAATAGAATTTCAAATTAATATCCTAATGCTCTCAATCTCCCTCTCTCGCTCTATATCTCCATGCACCTTCCCTCTCTTCCCCTCTCCTCTCTCTTTCTCGTTCTGTATCTCTCGCTCACTTTCCCCCTTTCACTCCCTCCCATCTCTGTCTGTCTGTCTGTCCGTCTGTCTGTCCGTCCGTCCGTCCGTCCGTCCGTCCGTCCGTCCGTCCGTCCAGCCGTCTAGCCGTCCGTCCGTCCGTCCGTCTGTCTGTCTCACACACACCCTCTCCTTATCTCTCTCCTCTCCTTCGCTCTCCCACCCTTCTCTCTCTCTCTACCCCCACTAATCCTCTATCTCTACCCCCTCTCCACCACCCCCATCTTCCACTCGATTCCTCCCCTCTCTCCCTCCCCTCTCTCTACTTTTCTTTCTCTACATGTATCCCCTTTTTCTCCCCGCTTCCAATTTCTTCCCCCACCCTCTCTCCTCTCTCTCCGTCCCCACTCCCCTCTCCCCTCCCTGCCACCCCCACCTCTCTCTCTCTCACACACACATACACTCTCATTGCCTATGTTTTAAATTTGCTAAGGGTTAATTTGTTATTAACTTTGTCCGTCATTGTGATTGTGTTTCAAGCACAGACTTCGGAAATTGTTTTCAGGTACCGGCAGTTCGTATAAGAAATTTACATAGCTCTGTATTTCAAATAAATGACATCCGTATTGCTGCGTATTAGGATGTTGATTTCAAAGGTCTCTGAGGACACGGAATCCTCTACCAATGGCTTTCATTTCGCAAAGGGCTTTTTGTTTTGTTTTCCTTTGATATTAGCATGCTGGGTATCGTATCGGCATAGGCATGCCACAAAATTTAGTTTTCAGTGGTCAGTCAAACAGCCATGAAGCTCTACGTCTTACTGGTTTTGTGTATATTGGTATGGGTTTCACTCATAAGATACTCAATAAGTTATGGCACTCGCCCTATGGATGACGACGTATATGACATTATTGTGAGATGCATGACGGGCAATTTTGTTGTGCCTGTCAAACGGCGCACAAGAGTGCAGAAGGCAGCACTTGTCCGTTTCTACAGAAACAGAAATGCATACAGTATTGCCGAAGGTGGCCATTTGCTTTACAACGGCAAAAAGGTGTTACGAACAGGAGACATTGCAAACCAAGTAAAGGCGGCACTGAAGAAAAGCAAAGGGTCAGGCGCTAGAAAACTCAAGCACAGGCTTGGTAGCCAGTTTTGCGGCATCAGTGAACGCTCTGTGTACCGATATTTGGATAAATCCACATCTTACCACCTACTGAAAGCTAAGTTTTCTAATCGCTGTGCGCTCAAGCCAATACGAGCATCATCTGTGCAACAACGACATCAAGTTGATATAATGGACATGCTGAATTGTAAGGTGACATATAATCGGAAGACATACAGATATGTTCTGTCCCTGATGGATATCTTTAGTCGATATGTGTGGCTACGGCCAATGTCGACTAAAAGCAGCAAAGAAGTCGCACGCTTCTTAGAAGATATATACATAGAACACGGTCCACCCAGAGTTTTACAGCACGATAGAGGAGGTGAGTTCCTAGGTGCGGTGAAACGACTTATGCAAAAAATGGACGTACGAATAATATCGAGCTCCCCCTATCACCCACAGAGTCAGGGGAAAATTGAGAGGTCCCACAGAGTCCTTAGAAAAAAAATTATGTATGATCTGGTAAGCCTTAAAAAACGTGGTGTGAACTGGGTGAATCGCCTTCCCCAGTACGCTTCAATCTTGAACGACGACGTACGTGAAGAACTGAACTGGAAAACACCGTTTGAGATTTATTTCGGTCGGCAAAACCATCGACTAACATTTGCTAAATTTTCAGACGACAGTGTTACAATCGAAAATGTATCAGCTAAAAGACAGAATGAGCTACAGCCATTACCCAAAGATTTGCTCAATTTTGATACAAATAGAGGTAAAGTCCGTGCCGCAGCAGCTGCAGCTACTTCACGCTGCATGAGGAGAATGATAAGACGTGAGCTTGGCAAAAATCCGTCATCACTCTATAATGTGAAACAAAATGTTCTTGTTCGCATAAGAAACGCTAAGCACCACGAACCCCGTCGACTTTATGTTCTTCGCGGCACCATTCTGGAGAGAGATATAAAATTTCATCGTTATCGAGTGAGGTATCTTTCGCCCAAAGACAATACTGCAGTAGTCAGGTGGTTCTCCGTAAATGATATAACCAGCGTGACAGCCGAGGCTGAGAAGAAGAGGCGAAGTCGTTCCCACAAAGCTATACACCGTAGTAAATATTATATTGTGCTCACCCACAAAGAGAAACTTGAAGGAACAGGTTTTGCTGTCCAATTAGACCCACCCGGTGATGGTAATTGCCAATTTGCCGCTCTTGCAGATCAGCTAGCCCATATTGGTATCTATAGATCACAAGAGACCTTGCGATCCGAAATTGTGTCCGACCTTCAGAGGAATCCTTATAACAGTCTTGGTGATTATATGGGTGATTACGTGGAAAACGGTGATTTTGGACGGTACATTACAAACATGGGGCGTGATGGGACATATGGTGACCATATCACTTTACAGAGAGTAAGTGAAATTTACCACGTTCAGATCTCTGTCTCCTCTTCGCTTGGTGCGGGCGGAACACGCCTTCTGTCTCCCAATGGACAAATCAACGGTAACTTGCCCACATTATATTTAGGACACATGGCCGAAGGCCATGGTGACCACTATGTTAGCATATGTCCATCAAGCATGAATCGATCGAAAATATTGAACAACATACAGACCTCGACTTGCAATGTCCGTCAGAATCAAATACCTGCATCTGATTCGTCTGATATTTGTGATCGGGCGAACCAGATAGGTAGTGACTCTGATGACAATGCTAGTGGAAGACATGATACATTGGAACGGGACCTTGTCTCCCCGAATCAGTCACCTATACCTGATTCGTGTGATACTCGTGATCTGGCGAATCAGATGGGTGGTGACTCGGAAGACAATGTACCCGGCAGACAAGATGCAAGAGAACATGGGGTTTTACCTGTTTTGCCAGTAGAAATTCTGCAAATAATTATTTCAAAAGCACTCTTTAGAGATATGACGATGCTAGGCGCTTTTAACAGGGTGTCGCAGCAGTTCAAAGAAATAGCATCTAGATTTTACCCATTTCTACACATTTCCAACAATTTAGCCACATCAATTGGTATTCGTGAAAGCGGCAACAGCATTATTAGTGTCAGGCGCCTCTATTGTGCATCTGGGAAAGGGAGTGGTATAGCCCATCGTATTCGGGAACTATTTGGTGGTACTGCAAACTGGTTCAATGCTTGGTTGCTGTTGACTGCTTCTCAGTTTTCCAGATATATCGTTAGCGATATATTCTGGAAATAGGTTGCTACAGAAAGTTTGCAAAAGCATACAATACCGCTGGAAATAAGTTGTCACATTACCGCATAATTTTACAATACGTACCTTTCATTTTAGGCACAAGTCTTTGGCACAACTTCTAGGGAAGCTCTTAGAAAGAAAGATTCTCTAGAAATTCTACCAAGAGCTGTTGCTTTCAATGAATCGGTACTGCTTATAAGATTAGTTAGCGTTAATATGGCAACTTATTTCCATCGGTGCAGTAATTATTCCTAATTTACTTTAATTTTTACTGGACGATAACTTTGAATTTTTCACATTTATAGCACTGATCACGGATCACGTGATAAAGCAGCGGTGACAGCTGGATCTTTTTTATTTTATATATACGCTACAGGTAAACCAGGCTAGCTCATAAACAAGGCCAATCCTTAAAGTGACATTCTAACATTTAACATTTTTTGAACAATTTCTAAAGACGATTTATAAATTTCTGACTGTCTGATATATACGGTATGTCTATATTTGCTGTGATGACGTAAATATACTGCCTATGTGACTACGCGAATCGTCGCTTCAACATAGAATTTAAATGCATTTTGGATCCAAAATGAAATTAGATTCTATGTTGAAGCGACAATTTATGTAGGTACAAAACCACTATATTTAAGTAATAGCAGCGAATATAGACATGCCGCATATATCGGACACTTTATTTTGGGACATTGATCATTTCTAATTAGTCTTTAAAATTGTTCAAAAAATATTCAGTGTTAGAATGTCTCTTTAAGCGGGTGTCCGTAATTACTAACTAGGCAAACACCGACCGGGTGACCACCACCACCCCCCCCCCCCCTCCATTCAACTATCCAACAGCCACGTATACTGTAAAAAATGCAATTGTAGGGAACAACCAGGCGACGTATCAACAATATATTTGTGTATAGGTCACTGGGTATATCCCGGTGATCCATACACAAAAATATTATTGCCAGTTACTATTTTGGAAATGACAAAATGGAAGTTAATATGTCAAATTCCCCACGGTTAGTGAAATCAGTCGAAATTACTCCTTTAACATTGGGTTTCGTTGCCTTTTATTTTATGTACTAGGTAGTGCCATGTATTACGGTCACCAATTTCTAACGCACTCCTGTTTAGACAATAAATATCTTTCGTACAACGTACGACGACGATTACAAAACACGGATAGGGGTCTCACTAGTTACTGGGTGTAACTGAATGCAACTATCTGTAACCTACTTCGCAGACATATCGAATCAAAATTAATTTTGTCTCAGAAACATATCTTATGGCCCCTCATTGGAACGAGCGCGATGCGCTTGTTCCAATGGGGGGGGGGGGGTGCATAAGAAATGTTTTTGAGACGACAAAAATGAAGGTATTTAGTTATTGTAGAATGTGCTTCGCAAATTAATGTCGTCTGCTTCCCATGTTGGGTAAAGGGATGATTTATATTTCCGGTAAACATCTTACAGGGGAGCTTGGTGGCCCAGTCGGTAGGGCATTGGACTCGTGATCCGAAGGTTCTGACAATTGCGGGTTCAGTTCCAGGTCTGTGCGACCGAGTTGTTTCCTTGGGCATGATACTTCATATCCATGGCGAACAAGTGCTAAGGCGTATTGCACGCTTGTGGTACACAATCCTTCAGCCAATGCTAACTCTGTTGAGTTGGTATGTTGGAATGTCTCGCAGTGACTCGCCGCTGCTCGGTAGTCCTCTCGGGTATTCCGGCTTCCTCCACCCGTGACACTGTCCGACACGATATGACCTGATGTTAAAGTGTCGTAAAACACCAAATAAATAAATAAATAAACATCTTACAGAAAGTTTATTAGGATTAAATGTTAAATAATAAATATATTTTAATATTCAGTTACATCCAGTAAGTAGTGAAACCCCTATCCGTATTTGTAATCGTCGCCGAACGTTTTATGAAAGGTATCTAATGATGAAATAAATGGTATCAGATGCAAAACTGTAAGGCAGACAGACTGACAGGCAGACAGGCATACAGACACGCACACAGAAGGGAGAGACAGTCAGAGAGAGCAGAGTGAGTGAGAGAGAGACATATAGAAACACACAGACTGATGGAGAGACAGACATACCGACAGTCATCAGTTAGAGAGAGAGAGAGAGAGAGAGAGAGAGAGAGAGATGGTCAAAAGTACTGCCGCATATAGATACAACACTGACAACTTGTCATGTTTACTGATGACTTCGCTATACGAAAAAAATTATTCATTCCATTCTTGGCTCCATATACTTGGCATACAATCAAATAATTTTACAATATTTTTTCTATTAGGCCTACTATCTGGATTGTTCTGTTTATACGATGCGACATGAAACAGCTCTGTTATTTTTGGCTTTCTATAATGCCCGACGAATTTTATTTTTCCCGATCTGATTTGTGTCAGAATGGTACATGGCGTGATTTGGAATTTTACAATTGGAATCTACGCAGTCCGCAAAATCTTGAATGACGTCATGTACTATTTTAACACAGATCAGATGGCCACTCAGCAAAATTAGGACAGATTCGCATTAAGCTATTGAAATTTTCATGTACGGTCAACAATCTAGCCTGGATACACGCAGATTTCTGCCAAAATGTTTTAATTACACACATGAAGTATATAATGCTGTAAGATTGTCATATTGCGGGGATCCTAGGGACTAAATATCACGATGACATCATCACCAAGTATGTGACGTTATCACCAAATAGTGATGTCATCATCAGAACAGTTACGTCATCTCCAGGATAGGGGCGACATCACCATGGTTTCAGGAGCGCATCTATGATGTCACACGTTTTCGCAGGGGCGGTTGTCAGAGAAATGACGTCACAAGATGGCGTCCATGGACCAACAACGTTTTCACTGAATGGAGTGATCTCCACTGCCCTAGGCGACATCGAATTACCGAACTCGAGTCGAAAATGATCGGAAATCTTGAGAAACGATTTCCGTGGCCACCGGAACCTCTTAAACGCATCCCGGAGCATCGAAGCGATGAAGTGAATGAGTTGGGAGTGATCTCACCTTTCCTGTACGTCGTTGAATCACCAAACGCGCCACGACAATGGCTTTTCTCCCGATGTTTCCATAGTATCAACACAATCGACCCAGTGAGAGTACCAGGTATGTGTTCATGTTCTTTTGTGTACCAGCACCTTGTGGTTTGGCACATGGACACAATGTCATGTGTCTTGGGATAACACCAACGATGACGGGAGAAAAGCCATTGTCGTGACGCGTTCGGTGATTCGACGTCCCATAGGAATGGCAATATCACTCCACACTCATTGACTTCACCGCTTTGATTCGTCTGGGATACGTTCGGAAGGTTCCGGCGGCAACCGGAATCCGTTTCCGAAGATGCTCGATCATTTTCGGGTCGGTTTCGGTAATTCGATGGCACCCAGAGCAGGCGAGATCACTCCGTTCAGCGAAAACGTTGCTGGTCCAAGGGCACCTCCATCTTCTGACAACGTTTATACGACAACCGCACCCTGCATCCGGCAGAAGCATGTGACGCCTTAGGTACGTACATGGGCACTTGATACCACTACGATGACGTGATTATCCCGGTGATAACGTAGCTATTCTGATGATGGATGTCATACCCTTGGTTATGACGTCACAATTTGGTGATGATGTCACGGGATGAAGTATGACCTCTGGATCTCCCGAATATGGAAAGCTTTAACTGGTAGAGTGCTGAAAGCCCAAAATTGGGCTCTACTTCGATATTTTTCACTGCTACATACTGGATCAGTAGTTTTAGGATCGGCTTCTGACAGGGTTAAGATTAAAACTGTCCAATCTACCAAAATTTGCCTTGTTGGAATATAAGGGAGAGTGCCTATAGGCACTCTCCCTTATACCCCAACAAGGCAAATTTAGGCTAACCTATTCAGAAAGCCCAATATAATTCAGCACTCTACCAGTTAAGAACGATATACAACTCACACATGTCGCTTTGTGTGCTTTAGCTTTGATACACAAACGCGAGCACAAGAGACTAATCGTGTTTTTTTTGTTGGGGAGGGTGGTAGTGGGGGTGGGTAATCACAATACCAATAGGTTATTGAAGGAACCCAAATGACTAATGATTTCTAAGGAGTGTGGACACGTAGGATATCACCCACCTAATTTTGAAATGCTTGGAAATATTGTGCTGACATTTTGGCAAAGAAATGCCTAACATTGTTAAATTAATTGCGAAACCGGAGTGAGGGCGTGTTTGAGAGAGAGAGAGAGAGAGAGAGAGAGAGAGAGAGAGAGAACAGTCTTATGTTTTTATTATATTAAAATTTTGCAATGAACATGATAATCATTTCTGAAATAAAAAAAGTTATGAAAGTCTTTTTATTATTTACTAAACTTCTAATTGTAGGTTTCAATGGTTCAAGCCATGCATGAATCCGCACATGTAGTTTCCGAGACCTGGCAATTAACGGTGGAGATGAATAAGTAGTTTAAAATATGAACACTGCTTCATCTAAGCAGCAGTGTTCAGATTTCAAACTGCTCATCTTTTTGCACCTGTGATTGCCATAATTTATATAATAATTTGGTATTAAGTGAGATGTTTGAGGCATGGTGACTATACTTGCCATTCATAGGGTAGATAAAGCGAATACATCTGGTCTGACCACAAGATATTTAATTATTAGTTTCTTTGGTGCTTTAGTTGTAAGACTTTAACATCTGAGGTCATACCGTGCCAGACAATGTCACGGGTGGAGGAAAACGGAGTGCCCTGGGAGAACAACCGAGTAGCGGCGAGTCAATCTCAGACACTCCGACGTACTATCTCAGTAAATTTAGCATTGGTTAAAGGACGCATACCGCCAGTGTGCGATACACTTTAGCACATTTTCGTCACCATGCCCCATACATGCAATGGAAGTGTAGTGTCTAGCCCTAGAATACAATTCGGTTTAACCGTCTGGAAACTGAATCGTATCCTCGGGAAACTTTGACACACGAGTACAGTCCCCTTACCAACAAGGGAACGGTCTCGCTTTATTTTTTTCGAAACACTTCTTCAACTCATCATCATGCTATGCCATCCCTATACATCAGTACATCACCAACTATCAATCACTTCTATTGAACATAAAGTCCGCTGGGCTTGTGAACGGATGGGGTCCGCACCCCCACGACGCTGACGATTATCGTTGCGCCCTGTCTGTGCGTGTGTTTGTGTGTGTGTGCGTGTGTTTATGTGTGAGCGTGTGTGTCTGTGTGCGTGTGTGTCTCTCTCTCTCACACACGTACACTATTTTAATGACCTGTACCGTATAATGCCCGGATTGGACCCATTGACGCCTCCCTCCCTCTGGAATCGTGAACGGATACGGCCCAGATGTGCGCTACCTCACCCACGGCGGTGACGATTATGGTTGGGCCCGATGTGTGTATGTGTGTGTGTCCCCCCACACACGCACACACATACATCGGGCCCAACCATAATCGTCACCGCCAGCCCCCCCCCCCCCCCCCCCCCACACACACCGTCGGAGTAATGAAGCCTCGGAGTATGAACCCTCGGGGTAATGACCCCTCGGAACAGTGAACCCTTGGAGTAATGGACCCTTGCTACAATGAACCATCGGAGTAATGAATCCTAGGAGCCATGAACCCTGGGATCAATGGACCCTCGGAACGATGAACCTCATGGCGGTGACGATTATGGTTGGGCCCGATGTGTGTATGTGTCCCCCACACACACGCACACACACATACATCGGGCCCAACCATAATCGTCACCGCCGCCCCCCCTCCCCCCCCCCCACCCACACCATCACACCAATGAAGCCTCGGAGTATGAACCCTCGGGGTAATGACCCCTCGGAGCAATGAACCCTCGGAGTAATGAACCATCGGAGCAATGAACCCTCGGAGCTATGAACCCTCGGAGTAATGAACCCTCGGAGCAGTGATACCCCAACCTCGGAACTATGAACCCTCGGAGCAATGAACCCTACCTTCAGACTGGTGGACCGTTGATGATACGTTATTGGTTGGTGTAACATTATCGGTTGTAAACGCCGACTCGAGTTATAACATTATGCGTTGATTTTTGCTACAAAACGCGTTGACTAAAGTTATAACATTATGCGGCGTTTACAACATTATCGGTTGTTTACTACATTATGTTATAACATTATGCGTTGATGATACATTATTGGTTGGTGTAACATTATCGGTTGTAACAGGCCCTACAAAAATATAGATAACTGGCAACGAACCAACACCACTAACATATTTTGTTCTTTTTTTTTAAGGAATTGTCTAAAAGATGACAAATCCTTAATACTGACAATTGGCAGCTACATTTAGCGTGAACGGTCGTGTAAGTAACCAAAAAAATCCTTGGGTATCACTTAACTCCCACCCCTGTCTACCCTATTTTCAATAACCCTGTTTTCCCAAACGTATGTGGACACTGTTTCTAATCTGTCGTTGATACAAGTGAGGTGTGGACATATAAAATGGTTGTTAATGTGAAAATGGATGATAAACGTCATGTAAACCTGTTTGTGTTCGAACCAGAACACCAGTGTTAAATTTCTCAATAGACCTGGAACGACTCTTATAGGCTACTTTCCAATTGCTGTTGACAGAGAAGCAACTGTTTCAAATAACCATTGACATAACTATTCTCTAACAACACAGTAAATTTACAATTTATCCCCTTCTCTGTCGCTAACGCTGGCAACTGTTGAATGAAAATTGAAAGGAATACAGGGAATGAAAAGCAGCCGAGGAAGGAAACGTCATATTCGGGCAGAGATATTCACAAAAATTGCCATTCAAGTTTTTTCTTTCATTTTTTTACTCAAAAATAAAGTTTCGATGCCTCATTGGAACGAGCTCGTTGAGCTCGTTCCAATGAGGGTTTATAAGCTATTTCTTGGGCAAAAAAATTAAAATTGTTAGTTACTCAACATTTTTGCTTTGTAAGTGACGTCTGCTGTTCGTGTTAGTAAACCCTTTACCCAACGTAAAGGCGAAAAGGGGCAGGGCTATTCGCAAAAAATGCCGTTCAATTTTCGTTATTTTTTCATTTTATGCCTCAAAAAACATAGCCTATGACCCCTCATTGGAACGATCCCGTTGAGCTTGTTCCAGTCAGGAGTCATAAGCTATGTTTTTGACGCAAAAATTGAAAAAAAATGTTATTCGGTAATTTTGTTTGCCAGTGTCGTCTGCTTTTCATGTTAGGAAAAGGTTACAGTGTTAAATCTCGATTCTTAATAAATTCTGAGTGATCCCTTGAAATGTGTATTTTTCAGAGTTGATGGAAGCAATAACGGCCGCGTGTCTGGGTCGAGGGTGAAATTTACTCATTTTACCCCACTCCACTCGGGAGTGATTTTTCTCCCACCACACATCACTTGACGTCATCGAAATCAACATATTGCTCGTGCGCTGAAAAATGTACTGTTTTACCGATTGATTGCAGGGACAAAAAAATTGCTTATTCGGAGAGAGCATCAAAATGTTCTGTATTCTATACTACAAAAAAAACGAGCGGTAGCTCACGACAGCGATGGGTTATCATATTAAAGTACATTGAAACAGGTGCCATTCGGGTGATGCTTCTTTTGAAATTATGAATTTTGAGGCGAGTGGGGTGAGAAAAATCATCCTCGAGTGTTGAGGGGTAGGATGGGTAGCTGTATCAATGGAAACGGGGAGCCATGTTTGTTTACAGAATTCAGACGACGATGAAATAGTCTGGCGATCATTAAATAGTTGAAGAAGGATGGCTATGTGGGGTAGGTAAGATTATTATTATCCCTGATGGGTGAGGGTATGGATGGGGAAATCTCACCCGAGGGCAAGATATTTGGGCCAGACACGAGGTTTGCCGAGTGTCTGGACCAAATATCTTGTCCCCAGGGTGAGATTTCCCCATTTCACACCCACCCCCATCAGGGATAATTTTCTCCGGCTTCCTCCGCCCATAAAACTGTGACTCTGGCTACCATAGAAACCAAAATGGCGGTCTTCAGTATACAAAATGGACGACGGAAACACGTATCACCCTAACAACACGCGCAGCGCATGCGCACTTACAACACGTGTCACTATGGTAATGACATCGCAGCATGGCCGCTCACGCGTGTTACCGTGGCATCACAGCATAACGTCACTGGGTCGCGTGATATGACGTCACTTTCGGGGTCCTGCAACTGTGTACTCAAACATACGAGACATACTACTCTTATATCTTGTGAGTTTTTTAAAATTTATTTTTAAAAATGTGCATATCACTTATCACTTGCAATATTGTTATGGAAATATTACACACGTTGTAATTATATTCTATAATCTGTGGCATATTTAACTCTTAACCTGCTGGATATTTTCAAGATATTTTTCATCAAATCTAGTCATGGCTGCTGTGAAGCAGCCATGATTTAGATTTCATGAAAAATTGATCTTAATTTACCTCAAGAAATCATTGGTGAAAAAATTTATTCAATTTTCAGAGGGAAAATTGGATTAAATGTGCCCAAATCATACTTACTTCAGTTGCAAGAGAATTAATGTCCTGGGCAGGAAAATTCGCCAGCAGCATGCAAGGAGTCAAGAAGGCATATAGCCTGTGTACAATACTACAATACAATTTATGAAAATCAAGTTGACAGTTACTAGAATATATGGAAAGAAATGTTGCTTTATTCGAAATTATTTATTAAACATTTTATTTATTAGAAATTCAGATGAAAAGGAATCTATTCACAAAAACCCCACTCAAATATTATTCTCAATTTTTGTTTCCAAAACATGGTTTATGACACCTCATTGGAACGAGCTCGTCGAGCTCGTTCCAATGAGGGGACATGACCTATGTTTTTGAGGCCAAAAAACTTTCAATTATTCAATAATTATTTTCAAATCTCATCTAACAGTTGTGTCAGTAATGAGTTAATGAACAGCTGTTAATTGATGATAACTATCAAATGCACGGGAGTAGCTAGGATATTTCAGGGTGGGTGATGATTTTGGTTTTATGGATCCTCATCCGAGGCTGCAGGCAAAACCTGGGGAGTGTACCGAGAGGGATGTTCTCTCTCGTTAGTAGGGATCGGCGGACCCCACAAGGAAATGTTTTGAAATTTCAAGCCCATGATAGTGAATATGTAGCCCTACATTCTTTTTAGGGAATTCTACAGTATTGCCAGGGGATCTTAACCCATATTTAGTAAGCCCTATGGACGTACCACATCAAAACTCATATTACGGCGGTTGGATCCAAATTTGGACAAATGTTTACAATGACTGGGTCTTTTTGAAAATGTGTATGTGTGTAGGGGGGTCGCATTGCCCCTATTACCATCACCCCTGGCTACACCCATGACCTTTAAAACGTCAAGAAAGATGTTACAGATAATAACACATCAAATATCAACAGATCGCCGAGAGAAATCTCCAAGTGGTGAAGAACTTGATAAATTGAGATAACATAGTGCTTCTTAATTACCATATTTCATCCAACAATGGTTCGGGGGATTAGAAAGAAAACTGTGTTACGCTGCGTTCCTGTTTCAGAGAAAGGACTGTCTGGGAGATAACCCCAAGGGAGTGATCCCGCACTATGTTTCTTGGAGATAAAATCTGCCGCTATTGTAAAATCTGAATCCAAAATTTCAACAGTGAAATATTGGCTGATTATGCTCATATGAAAAATGAGGTACACCAGCTGGATTCTTTCAGGAATTTTCATGCTACCCGACTGCATTACAATCGGGAATATTGAAATATATATATACAGGAATGAAGATGTTAGATAACTTGCTGGGTTCTGCAGGAATAAGGAAGCAGTAGTGTGGGACAGAAGCCCCCCCCCCCCCGAACAAAAAAACACAGTTGATAAATGAATGAGAGCTTGGACGACCCCCCTCCCCCCAGATGAAAACCAGGGGTGGACAAGATCACCCCAAATGAAAATTAGGGATGGACAAAATCCCCCAAAGAAGGAAACCTGTCTGGAAATAACCTTCCATTAGCAAAAAGATTGAGCACATAATATTACCTCCATGTTACCTATGTAACAGATCTGGGCATCATGAGGCATAATGTTCATGAATATTGAATTGTGTCTATTTACTTTATTTGTGTAGTTTGTCGTGCCATACCATTTCTTATTTTTTGGTTGTGCAATAAAGTATTATTGTAACCCCACCACTGACAAACCGATCACAATTAGCGAAGTAAAATACCACCTATCAAAACTGAAAAACAAAAAGGCATCGGGCCCTGACGGAATAATCAATGAATGAATCAATGAAACACTCAAATATGGGAAAGAAATCCTAGCTGCTCCAGTTACAAAACTGTTCAATAACATCCTCTCGAGTGGAATATACCCATCACAGTGGAACAAATCCTATATCACCACATACACAAATCAGGAGATAAAAACACACCAACGAACTACAGGGGTGTGTCAATAATGAGCTGCTTAGCAAAAGCTTTCAGCTCTATAATAAATTCAAGTCTGTTGCAGCACTGTGAAGATAAATTCACGAATTTTCAGCATGGATTTAGAAAAGATCACAGAACCTCTGATTGTATATTCATCCTTAAAACATTGATTAATAAATATACCGCTGAGAAGAAAAAGCTCTACACATGTTTCGTATTCGATTCAGTTTGGAGTCCCGGCCTGTTCCAGAAACTGTCGGATATGGGGGGGGGGGGGGGGGGGGGGGGGGGGGAATGTTTTCACATCAAAAAATCAATGTATGCGCGACCACAATCGTGCCTGAAATTCAGTGACAGGCGGACGGAATATTTTGACATAAACATCGGTGTAAAACAAGGGGATAATTTAAGCCCAAAACTTTTTAATATAAATAGTATATAAGGTACCCGATCTTGCCTTATTACCCGGAGCTTTGCCGGTGCAACTAATGTTAAATTCCCATAGGAACCGGAGCCATTGCCGGTGCAACTTTTTGCCGGTGCAAAATGTCGGCACCATACATCTGGATCCGACAAGTGGTGTAGGTACTGTATATATAGTATACTAAGGTATGTATAGTGATATCTGTACGCATGGGGCTATAGGTATATATTATGGGTAAGTGGTGGAAAGATGATGTGAAAATTGGGTTTTCTTGAAAGTTTTTCCCGCGAAACGGTTGACGTTGCTATTGACGTCGTGACGTCATGATACGCGCGCGACGTCATAGAGATGCTGACCACTGTTATTGTCCACTATACAATCTGACATAACGTAATTCGGTCAGGGGGTGTCGGACTTAACGTGGAGGGGGGGGGGGGTGATATAGTAGTGGTGGTATATATCCATGTTGGTATACTATTAGCCCTTGTGTCTTCATATTATGCTATGTCTGCTATAGCTAGGTCAAGCAGTGTTGTGTGTGTGTGTGTGTGGGGGGGGGGGGGGGGGGTAATGCATGGTCGGCCAGTACGGCATTGCGAGATAGTCCTTGGTGGTTTAAATTGGACAGTATAGGATGAATGGTCTGTTGGCCAATTACCCCCTTAGGACTATTAACCTACCAAATCCTTTGTATTATCCTATGGCTGGTATTGGTAGTTCGTAATGCTAGGTCAGGCAGTACTATAATCGTTTGTTTAGAAGTGGGGTGTAGGATGCATTGTATATACCGCTGTAGGTCCCCTGTTAGTCCTGGGAGTTATTAACCAACCGATTGCTTTGTGTTATTCTATGACTGGTATAGGTAGTACGTTATAGCAGGTCAAGTGGAATTTTGGAGTGGGAGTGGGGTAATGCCTGGCAGTATAGAACAGCAGTATAGTATGGACGATATATACCTCTGTGCGCCCCTGCAAGGCCCATGTTAGCCCTTAGTATTATTAATCCACCTGATTCTTCATGTTATCCTATGACTGGTATAGGTAGTAAGCAATGCTAGGCATAGGGGTATTGTGGGTAGGGGTACTGCCTGGTAGTTTAGAACGGTACTCTAGTATGGCGGTATATACACCTATAGGCTGTTAGTGCTTGGAACTATTAACCAACCGATTGCTTTGTTTTATTATATGGCTGGTATATGTAGTACGTTATGGTAGACCTAGTGATTTTTTGGGGTGAGGGTAATGCTTGGTAGTTTAGAACGGTAGTATAGCATAGGCTGTACATATCCATGTAGGTCTCTTGCTGACCCTTGGTACTACTGATACACCAGGTGCTTCATATTATTGAGCGGTATTCTGGGGTGGGTTCAATACCTGGTAAAACAGAACGGCAGCAGAGTATGGTTGGTATATTCCCTTGTAGGTCCCATCCTAACCGTTGATAGTATTAACCTACCAAATGATTTGTATCATCCTGTTACTGGTAAGGTGGTACGTAACACCAGTAGTTCCTACCCTATTCTGAGTACTCTTGTTGTTTTATTTATCTAGATCATTTATATAAATTATAATTAACCAATTAGATTGCTTGATTTCGCATAATCTGTATGCAGAGTTATCTCCCTTCTGTATAATAAAAGCCTATATCCAATGGCCATATCCCCGGCACCCCAATTTCGGCACCCCTTTTTTGAAAAACATATGGCCTTCGGCACCCCTTTTTCTGAAATGAGGATAAGAGTCGTAGTAAATTATTCCTCATTGAGGGATTTTTACTACGACTCTTATCCTCTTTTCAGAAAAAGGGGTGCCGAACGCCATATGTTTTCAAAAAAGGGGTGCCGAAATTGGGGTGCCTTCTGGAGAATCCCTTTTTCTGAAATGAGGATAAGAGTCATAGTAAAAATCCCTCAATGAGGTATAATTTACTACGACTCTTATCCTCATTTCAGAAAAAAGGGATTCTCCAGTAGGTATCCTCTATAGGTATCCTCAAATAATACAATATCAGGCCATAGGTGTCCTCAAATACTGAAATGAGGATAAGAGTCGTAGTAAATTATACCTCACTAAGACCACGTCTCACTATGGAGATGACGCCACAAAATGGCCGTGCCCACGAGCTACCATGACAACCTAACATGACATAATTGGGTCACATGACTATGGAATCACTTCCCAGCCCCAGCCCCCCCCCCCCCCCCCACTAGGTCCCCACAATGTGGCACGATCTCCACATCTACTGCTGACATCGCTGAATAAGGCCAAGTGGCCGAAAGCTCCAGTTACTGATTGATTTTATTACATACATACCATAGTACATTACATAAAATCAATCAGTAACTGGAGCTTTCCTCATTTCAGTATTTGAGGACACCTATGGCCTGATATTGTATTATTTGAGGATACCTATAGAGGATACCTACTGGAGAATCCCTTTTTTCTGAAATGAGGAGAAGAGTCGTAGTAAATTATACCTCATTGAGGGATTTTTACTACGACTCTTATCCTCATTTCAGAAAAAGGGATTCTCCAGAAGGCACCCCAATTTCGGCACCCCTTTTTTGAAAACATATGGCGTTCGGCACCCCTTTTTTCTGAAAAGAGGATAAGAGTCGTAGTAAAAATCCCTCAATGAGGTATAATTTACTACGACTCTTATCCTCATTTCAGAAAAAAGGGGTGCCGAAGGCCATATGTTTTTCAAAAAAGGGGTGCCGAAATTGGGGTGCCGGGAATATGGCCATTGGATATAGGCTTTTATTATACAGAAGGGAGATAACTCTGCATACAGATTATGCGAAATCAAGCAATCTAATTGGTTAATTATAATTTATATAAATGATCTAGATAAATGAAACAACAAGAGTACTCAGAATAGGATAGGAACTACTGGTATTACGTACCACCTTACCAGTAACAGGATGATACAAATCATTTGGTAGGTTAATACTATCAACGGTTAGGATGGGACCTACAAGGTAATATACCAACCATACTCTGCTGTCGTTCTGTTTTACCAGGCATTGACCACACCCCAGAATACCGCTCAATAATATGGAGCACCTGGTGTATCAGTAGTACCAAGGGTCAGCAAGAGACCTACATGGATATGCACAGCCTATGCTATACTACCATTCTAAACTACCAAGCATTACCCTCACCCCACAAAATCACTAGGTCTACCATAACGTACTACATATACCAGCCATATAAAACAAAGCAATCGGTTGGTTAATAGTACCAAGCACTAACAGGGAGCCTATAGGTGTATATACCGCCATACTAGAGTACCGTTCTAAACTACCAGGCAGTACCCCTACCCACAATACCCCTATGCCTAGCATTGCTTACTACCTATACCAGTCATAGGATAACATGAAGCATCAGGTGGATTAATAGTACTAAGGGCTAACATGGGCCTTGCAGGGGCCCACAGAGGTATATATCGTCCATACTATACTGCTGTTCTATACTGCCAGGCATTACCCCACTCCCACTCCAAAATTCCACTTGACCTGCTATAACGTACTACCTATACCAGTCATAGAATAATACAAAGCAATCGGTTGGTTAATAGCCCAAGAACATTAGGTTTCACTAGGGAAAAAAATCGGAGAAAGCTGATTTTTTCAGGGAATGTCGAGTACATGTCACTGAACGATTAGACAAAAGTCCCCTAAAATCCCAGTTGAGCTTTTTTTTTCTACAGCCTTTTTTCGAAAACGCGTTTGAAAAAAATCCAAAAAAATCGCACGAACTTTGTAACCTCGAATTGATCCAACTGTATTTTTTGTTTACGCGTATTTCGAGCTACATAATGTCTAATATACATTTACCTAGAGGAAAATGTGCATTCTGTGACAATTTCTGCGAAAAATTCTTGAAAATTCACAAAAAAGTATCGGATTTACGCAAAAAATGACGATTTTCCTAACGGATTTGCCCAAAGGGTCGTAGTACAGAACGGGATGTTAGTTGGACAGACGATAAAAAATCCACCACCATTTGAAGATTTTATCATTGCTTACAAAATAGACATTATGGAAGACCCCCTCTGCTTCTGGCCGAGTTCCCCTTTTGGCATAAAATTCGTCAGCATGAGAACTCAACTATTTTCGGGATTGGGACCGAACAGACACGTCTGTGTCTGGCAGCATTAGATCAATAAATAATATTTACAGAATGTACAAAAATCAATAAATAATATTTACAGAATGTACAAATCAATCAACATGGATTAAGTTACATTGACTATTATCAACGCTATATACAGAAATGACATGACCTATATACATATTATTCATCGAACTCAGAAATTTCCGACAGGACAGTGTTTCTGTGGTTGTTACAAGAATCCGAACTGCAATTACACAAACCTGAGCAAGAGAGTCCTGCCTTCTTACACCCACACCTTTTTGTACAAGCACTCTTGCAACCACAACTGATCAGATTCAGTAGGTTATCGGGGGCACATGGCTTTGTGGCTGCAGTCGGTACAAGAAGTCCATTGTCTAGCGACCACCCCCAATCCGTCGGAGGAAGCGAAGTACCCAGCCATTGTTGGACCTGGAGATAACATCTGTAGACATGTTGTTGTGCAGCATCGCTGCTTGGCGGGAGTGAGGCTAGGTCGATGGGTTTATTCAGTTTAGATTTTGCTACATAACGCTTGTAAGTGACATATCTATATTGGTCGAGAGAGGAAACAGTTTTACTCCCGTATAAGATCAGGAGAAGTTGTTCCCCGGCAGCGGCTACTGCACTTGGTGTACTGTCATCCGCCAAAATTGTGTTGACATACTGTTGTGAGTCGCTAGTAACATCGGAGACAATTGTACTGAATACTTTCTTCTTACCAACTCGAAAGAGTGCAGAAGTAGTGTCACAACCACTTATAGAATGTGCTACAAGGAGGTTGCTTCTATGGTCACCCATTTTGGTTGCTATTTCACTAACTGAAACTAGTAAGTTTGGGGTAACGGAATACATCATGTGAATATTACATCCCGGTTGAACTCGAGAGGTAAGAATGACTAACAAGTCTGTGTCGGTTCCCACAACGACAACATTGTTGTCATCTTGAGCGATGTCAAGTGCAGTTTCGGCTATCAGTACATCAGCATCAGCCTCGGCCTGCTTGGACTGAATATTGATAGCAGATAGCTCCTGCATTAGAAGATCGATCAGTTGGGTTTTGTTCTTGGCATTTGCAAGGAAATCGGATTGGGGTGTGGTGGCTGGTAACTCGGGTGAGATATTGATATCAATGGAATACCTGTCTTTAGATCTACGGGCTTGTTCCATGCCCTTTGTCGACATTGTACAAGCATAACCATCAAAAACAACCACGACGTTCGCCCCAAAATGTCTCACTAGATAATTGGAATATGATGTACATATGTCCTTATATGACGACTGTTTAGGCCATACAACTGCCCTCAATAAAAATCCACCATCTACAACAAACAGAGAATGTTCTGGGATTTTAGTTTGCTCGGAACTGTATGTTTTGAGGATCTTACCGAGCGTGCTTTTCTGTGTCTTCCTCATTCCAGCAGAATCAAACAATGCTGGTGGTTTCGGGGCGAGTTCATATTTGAGATACTCTTCCATCTCTGCTTGTGACTGAATAACACATGTGATGCGGTTGAACAGAATTGTGGGGTCAATCACTACCTTACTTCCACGGACTTTGATGCTATTTGCCATCGATGCGAAAGACTTCACAGTGTCAACACGTCGCAGTTTGATGCTGTTGAACGGTTTGCTTACAACATTCGATACGCAACATTCACCAATTTTGCGAACTTGGTCACAGTTCACAGTTTCGTCGGCCACAAGCCCGGTCGCTATAGAGACTAATTGTAGTGGATCTCTATTCTGAAAGGGGGGAATGCACTCTGAGCCAGTTCAATAATTTGGTGATATCATTGGCATCAGTCAATTGTGAACTTTGACGGAGATCCCGATGTTGTTCGCCATGACCAGTGTGAACTTGAACAAAATTTTCGAGAGCATTACATATCGGGAGGCAAAGAGGTAGTCCATGTACCCATTTCGCAACAGTGCTATCGGTTATTCCCCTGCCATGTGTGAGACCACCAGGGAGCTTGAACATTCTCATTAAACACTGCTCTATGGTTTGATCAGAATATATCCCGTCCCAGAATTTATCTGAGCGCCTTATGGTAAAGTAACCTTTCTCAGTGAACAACTTCAAATCATCCTGTTGCATTATTTCTGTTAGCTCATTCATCTGCTGCAAATAGAGATGAGAACTTTTTGCGTATGCAAAATGACCACCTGCGTGAAATACTGGAATCATATTGCGAACACAATATGTGTGGAGTTCCCAGTCGCCTGTGCGCTCTGCTCTCAAGAACAACTGGAGAAGACCTATTTGCTCGTAGTATTGTACCCAAAGCTTTCCTGTGCGTCCTACGGACGCATTCTGGAGCAGTTCGTGTAATTTTGACAGTAGATGGTTGACACTTTCTTGATTGACAGCGTCAGCTGTTGTACAGTCACCTCTGGCAAGTCCGCAGAATATTTCATTGACTTCTGTGCAGTCTATGTTATCTAGTGTTCGGCTTTCTTCAAACACAAGTTTTGTAATGGCAATTTGTGTTAGCAAATGGGCACGAACTGCTCTTGAATATGCATGACCACTGATCAAATGATGGATTGACCCACCAGCATAAACAGTCCCCCAAAGTTCATCCAAGCCGCTACCAGCCATGATCGAACCAATTGCCCCTAAATATGACATAATCATATGGAAGCCGCCGAGTCTAACGAAAACTTTTGTCAACTTATCTGACGAAGACACAATCTCCACTGCTTTGATATAAAGTGGTTGGTCAAACGTCACTGCCAATGCATCTTGAGTGTAGGCGAACACCACATTATGTGATTTAATCGAACATGGAAATTGAAACAATGATGCTATAATACGGTATTTGAATGAGAAAAGTCGATGCCGTTTGAATTTGAGTTTAGGGGGTATGGTTAATATTTCACACGTTTCACCAGTTCATTATGGAATAAATGACTATTGTTATATATCATTATAAAGCCACTGCTTTTCTGCAATTTTTGATATATAATTTAACTCCAAAAGTAGTCGTAGATTTGATTTAATGGACGTTGTGTACCGTTGTGTGTATGAAAACAATTCATTTTTTTTCGTAATTTTGTACATTTTCGTAAATATTTCACCATTGAGTGTGAGGATTGGT
Source organism: Pictodentalium vernedei (assembly GCA_031216915.1). Lineage (NCBI taxonomy): Eukaryota > Metazoa > Mollusca > Scaphopoda > Dentaliida > Dentaliidae > Pictodentalium > Pictodentalium vernedei. Next base: position 666,052,987 of record CM062296.1, read on the forward strand.
ACAAAGTTGGCATTTTCTGTTGGGGATATGTATTCTCAATATAATTCAGCACGATATTTATGATTCTCACCCTACTAAGGCGAATAAGAATGAGAAATATGG